>OV050031.1:215396693-215869193 GCA_920105625.2 Clusia tigrina
CAAGGCAAGCCAAGCCAAAACAACCAGCAGCAACACCTACTCCTAAAAATCGCCTACGGCTTCCATATCCATTTAAGTCAGTACGCGACTGAAGGCAAAGCCCAGCCAACGCGTTCGCCGCTGCCCTAAAATAGCATTGAGCAAGTTTGTAATAAATTTCCTAACTCATTTTCTATTATTAAGCATATCGCTAATATTGGCAATTTTTTCTGCTTTTAATCTGTTCCCGCCGCTGTTTTAAGACTTAATTACAAAGCAATGAAATGAAAAGTTATTAATTTCATAGGAACAGTAACAACAACAATAGCAGCAGCAACAACAACAACACAAACACCAACAAACATACATGATAATCACAATAATTGAATAATTTCAATTTTCATAAATGCCTTGCATCCACATCAGATAGAACAGAGACAGACTTGTACCTGAATACGTCAGCAGCAGCAGCAGCAGCGGCAGTAGCGGCAAAAACATCACAGGCTGGGCGGTGACTAATCTCGTTGCTGTGTTCTACGAGTTTTCTAGAGATACATTGTGTGTTGCACTGATTGTTGTTGTTGTTGTTAGCTTTGCTGTTGCTGTTGTCGTCTTTATAAATGCATGATGCATTTTGGCCTGATCGAGTTCAGCACAGAATCATTCTTACACTTACACTCTCGCACAGACGGACTAACTTTTACTTACGTATCTAGTCGTCAGCATTCGTATGTTTTTGTATATGGGTGCACTTTACTTGTCAGGTGACTGTTGCCTTGATAGCCATTGACATCTGTCATGATTAGATTTTTGTACAATTTCTGTCGAGAAACTTTAGAATTGCCGATCGCAGACTTTGCTAGAACAGATTCAACAAGTCGTCCAGAGGTACTCGTCACTTGGCTTTTAAGGCGGGTTTTCGAAATCAGAAACATAATTTATGTTTTCTCATTGTTGTTGAATACTTTGTACTATTTTCTTATTATTTGTTCAGATCAATATTCGTCAAATTATTGTTAATATGAAAGTCTTCAGTATTCGAATTTGTTGATATTTTTATTATTAATTCCTGGATGCAGGAATAACATTGAGTGTTCAATAAGGGCGATGTGAGAAGCTCCACCTTGAAAGATGTATGAATATTATAGGGTTCCGTGGTAATTTTTCCCAAAGGATTTATTATGTCTCAGAACTCAAGAGCGCACCGACTATGAACCCTCCCAGAAATCGAATCAGGGCCTTCAGCTATTGTAATCTGTCCATCCAGACAACTACGCTAACTGTAGGTGGTGAACTGACTGATCAAATTCTGTCCATGTACTCTCTCATTTCACCGCACTATAAAGTACTGTGTCTCATTATTACCCCTCATTTGTTCCGTTAAGTCTGACAATCTTCGGCGTGACTGAGGCGCTTGTCAGGGCCTTGTGATGCGGTTTCGATGCCGTAACAAGTTTGCGTTCTCTTTTTGCATCCAGTTTCTCTTGTAGCTTTTCATGACGTCAAAAGGCTCATCCAGCTGAGAAATGGTCTTGACAGTTATGCTCATGTTCTTCAGATTTTCCGACATCTCGTGAGTGTTTCTTCTTCTGCAGTTCTCATCTTTATACTTGAATCTTCTCTGGGTGAGCTGACTGGACATTTCACCAAAAAGGGTTTGGCATTTTCAGTAAACTCCTGCTGTTGTTCTTTCCATTTAGTATCCTGAGGCATTTGGTTCGTGGTAGGGACGGTGCGCGATTTGTTATTTGCTGGATTTGCATGCCGGTGTATCTTCACTTGGGATTGTTGCTGGTTTGTTACTACCTCTTCTGGTGATCGCATAATATTGCTACTTCCAAAGCAACTTCCTCTTTCTGGATTGCTTGGATTTACTTACCGGTGTATTTGAGATTGCTGTGTTTGTTGTTTTGTTGTTTGCTGTGGTGTGTTCATTTTGTAAGGGTCTTCAAGTCTCTATCTCCATTCCTTGTACAGTCGCTTTGAAAAATCTAATGTGGTTGTCTATGCAACGCAGGGAGTTCTATCGAGGGTTGGCACAAATCTTCATGGGAACTTGTATGCAGAGCCAGGTATGAGCGTCAGTCAGGATTGATACTGAACTGAGCGTGTATCGCCAACTGAATGGTGATGCAACATCGAACGTACTTGAAGACCCGCCACGGTTTTAACGGGATGAAGGCAGCTACTGCATTAGTCCGAAAGCCATTTCCAACCGATTTCTCTGAATACTGCAGCTACCAGACCAAAGCAGAGAGTTCATATTAATTTTTCAAATCGTATATCCTCTGGACATACTGTGTCAGTTTCCTTTTCCTTGCAGGTATCTCCTGCGAAGCCATCTGTGAATGGATGGGTAGCACTACTTTAGACGGTGCCTGCTCACAAGCGTTTCTCAGGGTTTGCATACCTTTACAGTCGCACTCTCGCCGCTAATGTATTTATTGTCTGTTACTCTATAAAAGTTTTGACTATGTAATCGCTTCCAAATTTTAAGTGTTAAATGCTTGTTTAGACGACCTGACCGAGTGATACGGATTCTCTTTTGCCGTTAATCGGCTTATAATATTCAATTTAGCCGCCTCTGTGGTTTACTGGTAAGCATGCTAGCCTCACAATCAGAGGGTTGCAGGTTCAAGTCCTGCCCCCAGCTTGGTCTCTAAAATGCTTCTTTCTAAAAAATCGTTTGATCTTTGAGTCCTTAGTAGCTAGAGTACTCATTCCCCAACCCCTTGCAATCATAATAATTAATAAGATATAATAATAAAAATAAATTATTAAAATTTCAACCGGAGGTCGAGAATCGATTAACAATAAATAATTTAATAATTTAATTTCATTATATTTGTAAGTGAATATCATAGTATCCAAATCAGACTACAGCTTTAGATCGGCATCCTGAATCATTATTTCATATAAGCACACTTTCCATATTATACTTCGCCAGTATATTCATTTACATCGATTCCATTCCTATTATGAAGTCTCGTAGCTGTTCAGGAGACTGTATACTTGCAGAGTTTTAGTCTGGTTTATAATGCCTCCTCAGTTAATTTTGTTGAACTACTTAAACTTATGTTTTTACCTCTTCTGGTTCCTGGAAGATTGTG
Source organism: Clusia tigrina (assembly GCA_920105625.2). NCBI lineage: Eukaryota > Metazoa > Arthropoda > Insecta > Diptera > Clusiidae > Clusia > Clusia tigrina. The sequence goes on from OV050031.1 coordinate 215,399,783, forward strand.
ATCATATTATAATGCATTTCCATCAATTTGATATGACAAATGAACAAGCGATATTTTACATCAAAGGTCCCTAAAAATACAACCGTTCATCCACAAAAAAATCCCCAAATATAACAACAGATTCACCCCCTTACTTCTCCATCTCAATACTATTCAATTTCATAGCCCAGAATGTCCTTCTATTTCAAAAATCAATTGATTGATTATCTTATTCGTGGAAAGGGACTGGAGAGGATTCGGTACGAAAGATACTTTAATTCCTTAATCAAAGCATGAGTTGCATCATTCGAAACTGGCACTGAAAATAGATAATTCAACGAATGACACCAGCACTTGAAATGTAATCTAAGCGCGCGCACAATGGAGACAATGTTTTTATACATTTATAAAAATCGTTCTTCTGTTTTTTCGAATGCAATTTCAATTTGCATGAAATGTGAAAAGGAACAACAACAACAACAACAACAACATCATCATCAACAACAACAATAGCACTGCAATAAATAAACAAGCAAAGCAGATCGACTATTAACAAATTATGCAAATATTACTTAACAAATTGCACACAAAAACAACGCTAAAAAACATTACAAAAATAAAACACAATAAAATGCAACAAAAGGCGGAGACAGTAGCGCGAAAACGCGAGTAGCAAAACAAAAAACAAATGCATTATTACAAAATTACAAAACAAAAACAAAGAAAACAACCATTTCGCGAATAAAATATGCGACGATAAAATCGCCAACAGGTGACAGTCTGACTGATATAGGCAGTTACCCAGACAGACTCCACTCCTCACTCGGATACGAGGTGTCAGCCACGGTGCGAGTTGTAGGTGAGTGTCGACTGAAGTTGAGGTCAGGTTTGCATTTAGAATTATTGCAGGCAGAGCACATTAAAATAAATTAGAAGCATGACTAAGTGCAAAAAAGCGGGCAGGCACTTTACAAAAATTCCTATTCAGTTAAATCATATAAAAAATGGAAAAAAAACAATTAGTGACACCATAAAAAAATAGCAAATTGCTTTAATTGATAATTTCACTAGAAATCTTGAAGATTGAACGCATACTTTGTCAATAATTAAATCAATTTGCCATGAGTAACTTTAAAGTGCACGCATAGTCTCAGTTTCCAGCGGCGCACATCACAGAAGCGGCATCCACACAGTGCTCTGTCCAAGGGGACACACAAAATGAGTGGAGTGATGGATTTAAAGAATCACATTATTTTCCAATTAAGAAGAATTTAATATTGAGAATTCCAGATTTACCTGGTGGGATACGGTGGGCGGATCTAAGACAATCTGATCGAAAGATGTGTAGACACAAAGAGGATCTTCTTGAATTTTTAAATTGGGTCTGGTCGGGTGTTCTGTCTAAATTTGATCTTGGAGTCAACTTAACTGTTACACCCGCCTCCTCCATTTAAATTAACATTATATATGATTGTGATTCAACATAAGGATGACTTTTAACCACATCTATAAACACAAGGAGTATCTTTATGAATTTCAAAAGGAGTACTTGTGTGTCTCTTTTTATGTCCGAAGCTCAAAAATTGTTTCCTTTTCAAAGCTTTGAAACTTTTACAATCAACGTTACTATATCGAGGATCAGCACTGTTAAGGTAAGGTCATTCAGCATAAAGAGCTGTTCGGACACTTCAAGATTATCATAAACGGTCATCAGGTTTAATATATTATTGAGAGATTCGGGGCAGTTTATTCCCCAACTATAGGCAGCTACAATAATTGTTCTCCTCTCTTCTGTCCTTCCTCCCATAAGTAAAAGGAATCCATACTGCACAGATGGATCCTAGCTATGGAAGATATGGGAGTATGTTGGGTGTATTCTCAGATGAGCTGGACATTAACATGTCCTGTAGACTTCTCGACCATTGCAGCGTGTTTCAGGCGCGACTTTAGCTTGTAGAGGAAGAACTGTCTTGGCTCAAGAAGAAGAAAAAGATATATGTACAAGATATTAGCGGGTTTCCGCTCCCTAGATTCGGCTATTTATACATCAGAAGCCGCCAAGAGCTGCCGGAAATCTATAGACGAGATAGCTAAGTAGACTCGTCTGCATCTGAACTGGGTTCCCGGCCATAGGGATATACCAGAGAACTGCAAAGGGAACTGAGAGGGATCTACAACACCGTTTCACCCAGCAAATATATAGACGAGATAGCTAAGCATACTGGTCTGCATCTGAGCTGGATTCCCGGCTACAGAGATATTCCAGGGAACTGAACTCGTCCCGAGAAGGGACCGGAATACCAATGTAGCCAACAAAGTCAAACCTTGGCTTTCCATTGCTACTTTTAAGCTGCTAATTATCACAATATCCTTAGATGCAGCGGGCAGGTAATGGTCTGAAGCAGTAGGATGCAAAATAGCTGGACTGACCTGTACTGAAATAAACATCAATCGCTCAAAAGATCTAATATCTGTAGATAGACAAAGTATAGGCTGTCATAAGTGTCCTAACGGGACACTGGACCCGGGGTACTCATGGTAGTAGGTTGGGAATTGCCTCAAATGACTTGCAGGAATTGCTTGGATAAGGGGTGGAGCAAGATTCCAACGAACACCTGATATGCAAGTGTACAGCGCTGTCCAAAAGGAGATGTAATATTCTGGGTGGCTTTTTTCTGGATTCTTCCAAGTAAGGAAATAAGCTCAATCCACTGCTTCATAAAAAGCTCCAAATGGCTGAAGTTTTTTAAGGGAATGGGACTTGTATCTCATGCGGTATCACAAAGGGTCAATCATGGCCTATGTGTTCCTTTTTACTTACCTACCTAATTTATGCTTCTGTCCTTACTATACAATTGTATAAACCGGCAACGAATTTCTTCAATGGTGCGTCAAAGTCCATTTACCATTAATAACTCTTACCTTATTATACTTCAGAATTTTGGTGGAAATGATTGCCACATTGTTTCTGCCACATTGTTTCTGCCACTCTCAGTTCGCAACTCTCAGTTCGCCACTCTCAATTCGCCAGTCTTAATTCGGAAACCTTTATTTTCCAGTCTCAATTCTTCTTCTTAGGTGGCCATTACAACCCCTGGTCGGGCTACGGCCGATTTGAGCACCTCTTGCCAGGCGCCTCTGCTTCGCGCGCGCCTTCTCCAATTAGTCACACCAGACGTGGTCAGTGCTTCCTCAGCTTGGTCTATCCCTCTTCGTCGTCGACCTTCGGCTCTCGCTGCGAATACCTTTTTCGCCGGAGCTTCTTCAGCCAAATGATGGACATGACCCAACCAGCGTAGGCGCTGCATATTTAAACGCTGAGCTACGTCAATGTCAGCGTCCAGCTCATATAGCTCGCGGTTCATTCGAATGCGATAGTCGCCGCCAACTCGAACAGGACCAAAGATTTTGCGAAGAACTTTCCTCTCGAACACCCCAAGAGCGGCTGCAGCTGTTTGCGATACCACCCATGCCTTAGCGCCATATTGAAGCACAGGTAGATTGAGCGTCTTGTAGAGTGTCAGCTTCGTCGATCGAGAGAGGGCCCTGCAATCCAATTGCTTACTGAGCCCAAGTAGCATCTATTAGCAATGCTCATTCTTCGTTTTATCTCTAGACTGACATCATTATTGGTGTTAAGGTATGTAAATTCCTTGACTACTTCAAAGTTGTAGTTGCCCGCTGAAACATGGGAGCCTAGACGACGCCGCGCTCCACTGTTTGCAGACAGCATATACTTCGTTTTGTCCTCGTTTACCGTCAAGCCCACTTTGGCTGATTCCTTTTCAATAGCTGAGTATTCTTTCCTCAGCTATGCTCAGCATGCTTTCCTCAGCTATCCTCAGCAGCAGTAACATCTCTCTGGGTCCGACAGAGAATATCGATATCATCCGGAGCTGGACACCTTTCTAGAAAATGGTGCCATTGCGATGCACACCGGCCTTTCGTAGGATCCCCTCCATGACGAAGTTGAAGAGATCGCAGTATAACGGGTCGCCTTGTCTGAAACCTTGTTCAGTATTAAAGGTTTCGTAAAGGTTATTTCCTACCTTGACGGAGCTGTTTGGTCAACGTCATCCTGCAGAGTCTCATAAACTTTGCAGGTATACCGAACTCAGACATTGTTTTGTATGGGCAATTCCGCATCGAACTATCAAACGCAGCTTTATAATCAACAAAGAGATGGTGGGTGTCGATTTGATTTTCGTGGGTCTTTTCCAGGATTTGGCGTAGTATGAAAATCTGGTCTATGGTGGATTTACTAGGTCGAAAGCCGCGTGTTTTTGTATGCGGCTTCAATTTTTCACACAGTACGCTCGACAGGACCTTATATGCGATGGAAATGAGAATCAGTCTCAATTCGCCACTCTCAATTCTTCAGTCTCAATTCGCCAGTCTTAATTATCCGATCTAAATTCGCCAGTTTTAATTTGCTAGCTAGATTCAATTTCCTAAATATACTCATAGCTTAATTTTAAATTTATATGGAATTACAACCACCACCTCGGGGAGTCGTGGGTTCAAATCCTGCCTCGAGCATGATCTCTAGAATGCCTCTATCTAAGTCTTTAACTCTTCGAGTCATTAGTTGCTATTAGTCATTCCCCCAACTCCTTGCAGACATAATTAATTAAGGTTTAATTTTATTAATAATAATAATAATAAAAATAATAATAATAATGATAATAATAATAATAATAATATAACATAACCTGGGGTTGGTGAATTCCACCACTGGCTGCTGAGAATTTCTAACTCGATAATAATTCTACCACAAAACGAACAAAGTCGTTATTTTAACGACCTGGAATTGGTTCGCTTATAGGAACTTAACGATTAAGAACTGGGCTGCCAAGTTCATTTTTATGGTTTGTGCATATGATAACAATATAATATGTAGAGCAGTTCCAGGCTGTGGTTTGTGCACAAGATAATACTTTTTTTCCTTATAAATATGCCAATATAGAAGGAACATTTGTGGCCAGTGCTGCTAACTTTGTGGAAATCATAAACTTCGTTTTTTTATTTTATTAATTTTGCTTTATTATTAATTTTTTCAAATTTAAAAACTCTTGAGGTAAATCTTGTTGGAAGCCACTTCAATAAAACCGCAACTACGGTCGTTTATTATGTTTTTTCTCTTTTATTATACATCATTTAAATTGCTTGAGCCAAATAGGTTTTTCTTTCAATATTTTTCTTCTTGCACACAATTCCCACGTACTTAATCGTTTTATAATTGTGTGTAATTTATGATTTAATATTTTTTGTTTTGTTAATATTACTATAATAATATTTTGTTTTTGTGAACACGTTCCACATGACTAATCACACCCGTTTATGCAGTGCCGCAGATTTGCCGTTGTCTGTCATTTAAATTGCTGCAGCCTTTGAAAGTCGGTAGCTTATTAGCTCGGTTCGCTCATCATTGAACGTCGTTTATGAACGACGTTTATAAAATTTAATAATTTTGCTGCAAACACACAGACCCACGAACAAACACAGTCACTTACTTGGGAGATATGGAGAGGCACATCCACGTACGTAATTGTTACCATAATTGGCATCGATTGCGCGCGGCGGCAGCAGTCAAAAAGAGGCGTGTGCAAGCCAAGCCGTAGCTGCTCCGCTCTAGGCATGCGCGCAGAGTTCCCCTTTAATTCAAAAATGGCAAAAACGTGCTGCACATATTAATGCTGAGGCAGCGAAAGATTGTTATCTTTCGTAAATTTCATAGATACGCTCTGGGTGTCAATAGTTCACTCCTATCTGTGCATTTGATATATCAATTAAGTTGTTGGTGTTAATTTTTGAACCCCGCTCCCCACCCCACTTAAATTTACTTAATTTACCGCTCAAAACATTACATTTTATTTCTTTTAATTACATTTTTCAATTTGTTTTTGTCTCTTTTACAGAAATAGCGCGTGTGCGTGCCTCACTATTTCAAATAAATGGCGTCAAAAAGGAACCACTCATGTTGCCAGAACCAGAAGGCGCCGCCGTAGCATTAAACGAGAAAGTTTATGTGCCTGTGAGGGAGCATCCAGATGTAAGTTATCTGACAATTATTGCTCTCTACTATATGCTTTTCTAGTCACTTTGGGGCGGGCAGGAATGCGTTAAGTGGACGGGGGACGCGACAGTGTTGGCCGCATGTGTTGGGCGTCTCTCGTTGGCATTTGTGAAATACACTCTTCAGTAGAGAAATCATTTTGAATGCTTTTGAGTTAATGTGGTGTAGAATCCGGGCATTATTAGCCTGCTAATTCGGTTGAATTGCTGTTCACTTCGTTGGAGGATTTAATTGATTTTAATGGTTTAATGGCTTCTGTGCGGTAGTTCTGTGAGAGAAGTGTGAGTGGGTTTCCAGTGGCATTATTAAACACTGCTATGGAACTCGTAAGTGTGCCCTGAGGAGTGTGAGATTAACAGTGGCATTAACAAGCGCAACCTTTTCTGCTTCTACTTAGTCTACTTAGTCTACTTAGTATACTTAGTATATTTAGTCTACTTAACATACTTAGTATATTTAGTCTACTTAGTCTACTTAGTATATTTAGTCTACTTGGTCTACATGTGTCTTTGAAGTATATGAGAACCATTTGATTTCATGCTTCCTCCCTTCCAATAAACACTGCTATGGAACTCGTAAGTGTGCCCTGCGGAGTATCAGATTAACAGTGGCATTAACATGCGCAACCTTTTATGCTTCTACTTAGTATACTTAGTCTACTTAGTCTACATGTGTATTTGAAGTATGTGAGAACCGTTTTATTTCATGCTTCCTCCCGTCCAATAGTCATTGGATGTGGAAAATAGCAAACATAAGGTTGAACAATTCAGGTCTGAGTCCCATAATGTCAGTAAGGGAAGTCGCTTAACGTATGTTTCCGTTTAATAAAAACGTTCTTTCTGCTTCTACTTAGTATACTTAGTCTACTTAGTCTACTTGTGTCTTTGAAGTATGTGAGAACCGTTTCATTTCATGCATCTTACCTTCCTATCATGTTTTAAAGAAAATATCATATCATTGGATGTGGAAAATACCAATCAGAAGATTGGAGTATTTAGGATTAAGTTGCATAATGTCCCTAAGGAAAGTCTTTAACATAAGTTTCCTTTTATTCAATTCGTTCCTTAAGTCATCTTGTATTAAAAGATCAGTAATGAGACTCAATAACTATGAGTATCTAAAGTCCAAGGACTAGCTTAACAGTCCGTTTAAATTGGGAGCTCTGAAAACGTCTGCTAGAATGTACATTGTTGCATCAGTTACATTACACACGTCAATACTAAATAATAATATATAAATAATAATAAATAATAATAAAATATCCTTTCCTGTAATAAATTCAGACCTTCACAATCCTCAAGAATCTTAAGATCATTAAATTGATCACTCCTGTAAAAGATATGGTTCTATATAGTGATCAAATGAACCCAGTTCTAAGTACACAGAGCGGATTATAAAGAGTTGATTCTTAGCAGATTTTGGAAACCAAATGGGGCATTGTTGAATGATGCCTGTATAACAAGAACTTGAGAGTGGGGCAACTCAGATTTCACTCAAGAATATGAGCAAGTTTAATAGCAATTATATTTCTATGGTTACTTATGCAGAGCAGAAATACGGTAGATGAGGAAGTTTCATTATATGTCATACCGGAATAGATATATTATAAGATAATATATATATCTTATATATAGTTTAAACATGTTTAAACATATATAAGATAATAATGATAAGAACACTAAGAAGATAACTAACTTTCTAGATCTGAATTCCGGAGAAGAAGTTATTGGAGAATAGGGAGGGACATTTTCAGTTAAACTTCATCTCTACAGCCTACACGAGGATTTCTCTGCATATTTTTATACACATTAGGAAATCGGTAGATGGGCAAGTTTAAATTAAAGGTCATCTCTGAATTGATATATTATAAGATAATAATGATAAGAATATTAAGAAGATAACTAACTTACTTTGTAGATATGAATTATGGAGAATAAGTTATTATTATAGAGGGGGGAATGTTCATTTCTCTGCAGTTCACCCGTGAATTTCTTGTTTGAATTATGAAGAACATATTATTGAAGAGTAGGGAAATTTTCTCTACAGTTAGCCCAAGAATTTCTCAGAATAGTTTGAAGAAGACCATCTCCACTTTCCATAATAAGTTCCTGAATTATAACGATGTTTCATTGTAGAGTTATCACATTTTGTTTAAAGAGTTTCTTCTCTTCTTTCCATGAAGAATATGAGTATCTTACCTAAAGGACTTTTCCTTTAAATGCACTGAAAGTAATGAAATGCCTTCAATAACACATTACGCTCCTTTTATTTATGAAGGAAGAGCTCAGCTCTCAGTCTCTTAAACCTATTTTTACTTGTCTTTATTTGTAGCTAAAACATTACTACACCATTCACGATAAATGACCCTAATGTGTAATCACGCATACTTGACGCTCGCAGTGGAGAAAAAAATCTCAAGAATTCCAAGACATGAAATCATCATAAAGCAAACCAAAAAAAAAAGATTTTTTCGAGTACTACGAATATTTGTTTGAGCTGAGCGACCATTAGACTGGTCACATTTGCTTAGTTGGTTGCTGCTGCTGCACTGTTTCCGCTAATTAAAATTGACAACGCCGAAGGCAACGTTGACGCTGCTCATTGGAGCTCAATGAGTTTCTGGTACACCGGAAATAGCTTTAAGGTGTGCCTAACTGATTGACTGAATTGCTCTGCTGTGCTGCGCTGCGCTGTGCCTCTACGCGTATATAATCTCCCAGACCCTGTGTGTGTGAGTGTGCTGCATCAGTGGCGGTTATGTAACAAGTAATGCCTCTGCGCATTTCCATGCCAAAACAAAGGCTGAACTGGCTCCCAATTCTGCAGCACTTAGTTTTTCTCTGGGGAGTTGTCCCGCTGTTGGCTTTGCATTCTTATTAGTGAGCCTCTTGCGTAGCTACATTTGCGTCTGGCAAGTTACTGAAGCGTTGAAGGAAGTTTCGCTTTGGCAGTAACGAAATAATTACGAGCCCATATTTGTGATTTAAATTTACTTTGAAAATTAGAATTTGAATTTGTTTATTTTTCATGTCCAATGATCTCTACTCGCCAATCTGTTCAGACCGCTCCAAAAATGGTGTCAATTGTTTTAGTTATAATTTCACAAGTAAACAAACATTTTGTTGCTTTTTGTTATTTGTTTATTGAGGGAATCGCTTTTTATAGCTTAATCGCTCCCATTTGACTGCACTAATTTTGATTTTTATTGTTATTATTTTAGTAATTTTATTGATTTATTGTGCGCCACTTGACATTCAATTCATTTAACAATCGATTTAAGCATTTAATTCGATCAGTTTTTAGTACTCAATAAATTAGCATATGCATATTTTCTTTACCATGTCCGTCCGTCTGTCCGTTTGATTGCGTTTTGTAAACGTTTTCTTTGATTTATTGTTGTGTTCTGCAAATTAATTAATTGTCATTTATTTAATTACAATTAATTTTTGAATTTAATTTACATAATTTATGCAATTCAATACAATTTATGAGCTAAGGTTGTGCAATTAATTTATGTACTTAATATATAATTTTTAATTTATGTACTTAATATATAATTTTTAATTTATGTACTTAATTTTTAATTAATTATTTTCATGAAATTTTGTGTGACAATTAATTTATAAAATTAATTTGTGCAATTAATTTAATTTGTAAAATTAATTTGTGCAATTAATTTGTAATTTTTGAATTTTAATTTATGTACTTAATTTTTAATTGTTAATTAATTATTTTTATGAAATTTTGTGTGGAAATTAATTTGTGCAATTAATTGATAAAATTAATTTGTTAAATTAATTTATAAAATACTTTTGTGAAAATTGGATCATGAAATTAATTTGAGCAATAATTTGTTGCATTTAAATAAAAAATTTAATAATTTTAGTATTATTACTACTATATTTTGTATATATAGTAGTAATAATGATTTTTTTATGTAATTAATTTATGCATTTGATTATATTTTATTATTTAGATATTTAGTAATAATAATTATTGTTATTGTTATTTTATTATATAATATTTTTTCCAATAGAATATTTTTAATTATTTAATATTTTTTTGCAATAACAATTTCTTAAATTATTTATTTATTTAGTAGTAATAATTAAATTAAATAAAAAATTCATACATATTAAAAAAAGTAATTTTTATTTTATTTTGTTTTCTTATTTAACAATTTATTTAATTACTTATTTATTTAGTAATAACATTTAAATTAGATTTTAATAAATATTTTATTTTGACAATTCTTTTTGTTATTTTATTTGAATTTTTTATTTAATATATTTTTTGGAATTAAATAATATTTAATTTTTTTAATTCTCAATAATAAATTTTTTTTTTTATTTTTTTTAATGTCCAAATATTTTATTGCAATCTGTTACATTCAATCGCATTCAGCAATATTTAATAACTTAAGACTAACTATAATAAATAAATTAAATATAATTTTAATAAATGTTTTATTAATAATAATTATTATTATTTTATTTTATTATTTAATATATTTTTAAAAAATTAAATATAGGTAAATTATTTTAATTTTATATATTAATATTAATTAAATTAAATATAATTTTTTTAAATGTTTATTATTTTATTTTATTTTATTGTTTAATATTTTTCCAATTAATTACATATAATTATTTATTTATTAAGTAATAATATTTCATTTTAATTTTAATCAATGTTCTATTAGTAATAATAATCATTATTTTATTTTATTTTTTATTTAATATATTTTTGCAATTAAATATATTTAAATATATTTTTATTAACTAATAATAATTAATTTTAATAAATGTTTTATTAGTAATATTAATTATCATTATCATTATTTTATTTTATTTTTTTATTTAATATTTATTTGCAATTATTAATTTTTTAATAATGATAATTTAATTATTTATTTATTTAATAATAATTTAATTTCATTGAAATTTAAAAAATGTTTTATAATTTTTTTTTTGTTTTATTTTGTTATTTAATAATTTATGCAATATATAAACCATTTGTTTAATTTTATTAAGTTTCATTTAATCATTATTTTGTTAAGTTTAATTCAATTACATTTCTCGCCTTACACACATCACTTAATATTAATATATCCTTATCTGTTTTTTAAATCATATTTTCACTTATTCTTCTTTTCACTTGTTCTATAACGTTCAGCATTCAAAAAGCTACCAGAATAATTGGTGTTTAAGAATGTCATGGTTATCATCATTACTGCGGAGACAGTCCATATTAATGCTTGAACTTCTCGAAATTTCTGAAATATTCTTAACTATCCCCCGAGTATAATCGCGATTTAAATTAAAATTTGTGTGCACTGAATATATTTCGATATTTGGTGTGGTTTTCTCTTCGGTTAATTTCCGCGAGTTTCCCTTTTCAGAACTATCTTCAATGTTCTAGAGTCCTCTCCACCATGTAAGTGTTGGGCCCATTATGATTTCATTAATTTCTTTTTACTTTTCCTTCAATTTCGAAGTTATGGAAATATTCTCCTCATCGATGTAGTGTCAATCGATACATTCTATTTATATACCTCGGCCTCTGTGGCCTAGCGGGAAGCATGATAAAACATAGAATTTAAATTCATCGGTCAAAATGAAAGTTTTGAATATTCTTACTAAGTGTCCTATTTACTCGTAGTATTTTTTTATAAATAAACTTTTTATTATAAAACTTTTTATATTCAATTAAAAAAATAAGCAATTGAATCATCAAAAATTGTCAATAACACGTTATTATTACCTTTTTTTTTTAAAGAAACAGATTTTTGTCTCATACTTGGATGAGGCGAAAAATTCCCCGAGCAAGCATATCTTGATTTTACCCCACTTATGGTAACATTTCTCAGATAATGAAACACCAAATTCCAAACAATATCTTCATTCATTCGAAAACATAGAATTTATTTATCTTATATGGCGATGTTTCATACAATCACATTAGGAGAGCTTATTTAAGATGCTTTATTCACACTAATTAATACAATTTATTTAACTTATGTTGTGATGTTTTCTACAATCACACTGAGAGTTTATTCATGTTTCTTGAATCATACGAAAACATAGAATTTATTTATCTTATATGGCGCTGTTTTCTACAATCACTTTATGAGATATTATTCGAAATGCTTCATCCACACTAAAACGTAGAATTTATTTACCTTATGTTGTGATGTTTTCTACAATCACACTGAGAGATCATTCATGTTGCTTGATTCATATGAAAACATAGAATTTATTTATCGTACATGGCGATAGTTTATTCTGCTGATTTACTCGTATCTCGCTTGTGACACGATAAATCTTCCTTAAAACAAGGAGAAATAATTCTCGCTAAGACTTGCTGCCAAATTACGCAGAGATACGAGTAGAATATAATCTCATCTTGCGATGTTTATGCCACCATGGTAGTGGGGAATTGCCACCGGTGGCATTGAGCCAATTGCATACACCTACAATGGAGGCAAATATTGCTCGTTGTCTTGTTGGCAGACAAAGCTTCAACACTTCACCTCAACCGTGTTCGGAAGGCAGACTATTTGCAAATTGATTCTGCTTGCCCAAACAATTTTATGCTAAAAAAATTAATTATACAAAAATATATATATAAAAATATATATTAAGAAAAAAATATATGAAGAAAATATTAATTATAAAAAAATTAAATTTTTATTACAAATATAATTAAATTTTAGTTAATTAGATGCAAAATTGTCATTTGAATGTTGTGTCAAGCGCGAGTCTTTTGTTTCATGATTTATTACCACTGAGCTGCGAGCACCGCCCACGCGCTCTGAGGTGATCACCTGCCGTGCAGCGAAGTTTAGTCACAATTTGTTCAATTTTTATTTTTACTCTGTTTGCTGTTGTTTTTGGGCTGCAATTGCTAAATTTAAAATTTATACATTAATTTATTTTTTAGCGCACCCTTAAATTGAGCGACCGAAGAAGAACTGATGCTTTCCTTTTGTCGTTTATTCAATTTTTATGTTTGTGATGAGTTTATTTTTAACAACAAATCATTCTTTATGGAACTCATTAATTTTAATTTGAAATTTGTATATCTTCGGACGTATTCTTCTATGTCTTTCTTGATGTGTTGGCGAAGGAAGAGACTGCCTTCGTGTCAGAACTAACCCAGTTCCTCGGGTTCTCTTAATTTATATGATTTTTTAATTCGGTCGTTCTTGATTATAAAAAATATCTAAAATCCGAAAATTGTTTTTCTATATGACGACTTTTCTCGGTTTTACGACTTCAATGAAGCGTTTCATTTTTTATTTTGTGGGGAAATGATTTGGTTTTTTCATTCTTATTCAAGTTTTTTTATATTTAGAAATATTCATAAATCAAGGAAAAGAAGAAGGAAAGAGCAGAAACAAAACATTTTATTTTCAAATAAAAAACGATTCCAAAAGCGAATTTTTTTTAGAATAAAACTGAATAGAAAACCACCGGCATTGATTTGTCTCTTTTTCTTATACAGGGTGAAGCATTTCAATCTCACTTCTGATGAATGTTATGTTGTGAAGTGTTATTTTTAATTACAATTAACATTAATTACAATTAACTTTAATTAGAATTACAATTATAACTACACTGACAGCCATTTTATGTCTTTCTTTTTTTTAATTATTTTTATAAAATCCGCGGTCCTTTTATTTCTCTTTTTGTATTGTTTTTATATAATTCTTGATCTCTTTTAAAGTCCTCGGCACTTTTATTCCGCTATTCTTGTGTTTTTTTTATATAATCTTTCATATATTTTAAAGTTCTCGGCCCTTTTATTTCTTTCTTTCTTATAGTGCTATTTTTGTATGATTCTTGATCTCTTTTAAAGTCCTTGGTCTTTTTATTCAACTCTTCTTGTCTTTTTTTTTATATAATCCTTCATATGTTTTAAAGACCTCGGCCCTTTTATTTCTTTCCTCCTTTTTGTGCAATTTTTTTTATATACTTCTTGATCTAGTCCTCGGCCCTTTTATTTCTCCCTTTGTGTTATTTGTATATAATCCTTGATCTTTTTTCAAGCCTCTCCCCCCTTCATTGTCAATCAATACACATTTTGTTGACTCACGCATTTCCCGATGTTGACATGGCGACTTCTAAGAACTAAGATTCTAATTTCTTCCCCCACCCCTACTTGTGGCCGTAGAAAATTGTGCAGTGGCATTAATTATGACCCAAATATTTGTCTCCAGCATGAAACTCGAACGTTCTGCTGCTCATGGTTGCGGCACTTCAGCTGCATGTGTTGCGCCTCCAATGCAGGCAGCATTTCCAATACAAACGGCTGGAGTTGATGTTGCTGGTGTCTACTGTGCGTGGACACTGATGTCACTGGGGTATGCATGCGGTATGGGGCATGCGGCATGCGGCATGTGAGCGTATGCACCACAAGTGACAGCTGTTAAAATAGTTTAAGTAATGACGCCTCTAATTACAGACGACATTTGTGCTTTGAGCTACTTTCCACACAACTGCAGTCAGTGCTGGTCTCCAAAGAACAGAACAGAACAGAAATATAAACGCATTTAATTCAAAAGATGTTGGCATTGTAGTTGATTGCGTTTTCAGTTGCATAAATTCACAAATTGTATTCATTTGTTTATTTGTTTACTTCTGAAATACATTTTTGCCACATTTAATTTCATTTGTAAACGAGCGCATAATGTGAGCGTATTTTATCATCGCCTGAAATAATTTCATTTCATTTAATTTAATTATTTCTTCTTGTTTTCCTTTCGCTGCTCGTGTTGTCTCTCTGCTGTGTTTTACTCAACCCCGCAGCTGAGTAAGATCAAAAAATTTTGCTTTTTTGCCCCGGTTGAAAACAATTTTCAAACAGACGCGCTTCAAGTAAAACGCATTTAATTTGTTTGCGTGCTGGAATTCAGAAATTATGTGTAATGTGTATTTGGCCCGTTGTGCTTTTCTTTTGCACAATGTGCACATTTTTAATACAAATACAACGAACACATCAAACACTCAGTACACATGTATGCGAAACGGTTCTGTACCGACCGAACAAGTACGTTCAGAACTGTGAACATGTGGCAGCTGGCTGCTGGGTTGGTTCGTTTTGGCTGGGAATTCCAACGGTCCGGTAATGAGCGCACCGCTGGACGATTGTCTGAAATATTCACAAATCTTTGCCTATCGATTTAATGGCGAACATGCTTGTACAACATTTGTATGTACATGTGAATTTGAGGGGATCTTTAGGCTATATTAGATAGCAGCTGTGGAAGAGAGCAGATTTTGGAGTAATTTTAACGAATCGAAATCGTACTCTCTTAAACAATTGAGAGTAATAGCTGACAAATGCAATTGGTGAAGGTACAGCTTTGATTCCTGGGAGGGTTCATAGTTGGTGTACTGTTGCCTTCCTTGTAGTATATACTTGGGGAAATATAACCTTTCATTGAAAGATCTCTGAAGAAGACCATGGCGTATCCGAAATAGCTTTAAGATCTGCCAAAAAGTGTTCAATAATTCTCCTTCTTACAACTATTGTAGTCACAATTAGTCCTATAGAGTGTTCTTGTCACTCCACAGATTCGTAAAGAAATACTCTCATACCAAGTATTTTGACGACTACTGATTTACTCACATAATAATATTGTTACGTAATTGCCTTTCTGACAATTTTTACCAAGCTCAATACTTGGATTCGCATCGCTGGATTGTGTAATAAGCAAACAATTCCCTCTTCAGTTAGAACAATTGGCTTTACTAGTATTCGTCCAACTTACTATTGGCTTTAATTCTATTTGCTCGCTTCTCACACTTCGTTTTCGTTAACGTTTCCTTCAGTTAGTCAGTTGTTGCACCACACTTTTCTATTTACATCTGCTTCAGCTGCCCCTTTCTAACACGATGTCCGCTCTGCGACGATCACTGCTCAACTGCCCGTTGCTAAAACGATGTCCACTTCTGTGAGGATCACTGTTCAACTGCCCGTTGCTGAAACGATGTCTGCTCTGCGACGCTCACTCTCAACTGCCCGTTGCTATTCCGACGCTCACGCTGCTTGCTGCCACTCTCAGGATCTTCGGCTATGATCACATTGTCACTGGCACTGGTTAACTCAGCTGCTACTACGATGTTCACTTTCTGCTATGCTCACTGTTACACTGTTGCTCGATGTTCATTTGGCCACTTTAACTTGTTCACTGATTCCGATGTCAATTGCGCAGTCGCTTATATACCTCTTGCACACGATAACCTCAACCAGCCTCCGAACGCAACTTCCCATGCCTTCTTGGGTGTGCATTTTTAGGGGTTGAAAACGACGCTCACCCTAAAACCATCAACCAATCAGTTGACGTGTTGATTTCGTAACAATATAATAATAGTAATAAATATTAAAAGGATAATAATTAAAAAAAGGTGTACGCGGATAAAAAACCTCTCAGCTGTGTTATGAGATTACGGCTCTCACTAGCCGTTCCCGTCCTTCACTGAAATTATGTCTCCACTCCTCGAACCAATTTGGTCATTACTTCCAGTTTGATATTCTCATCTTAATAGGCTCTCAACATTGTTTTTTTTCAGGTAGAGAGAGTAAAAATGCCTGTCGCATCATCAAAACCTGTTGTCGTTGATTTGGTATGTGAGGATTGCACTCACTAAAACATTCCCCTCCCTCACTGAGAACATCTCCCCACCCTGGAACACAAGTGGAGATTCTCACTTCGTCCATATTGGATTCTCAACGTAATTTTTATGTCCAGTTTCCGCTTTCTCCGCCGGAGCACAGTTTCCACATATGTCGCTACGTAGTCTCAGTTCTCTTTCCTGCTTAGCATCGCTTCCACAATGTTCTCGGTAGCTCAAGTTTTCCCGTTTGCATTTCAAGAGTGTTGCACTCTGTTGGCCACCTTGTGCATTTGAAAAAGGTGTGCTCTGCATCATCCGCTTTAGATAGATAGATAGATAGAAGTGGGGTAGGCCGGAGAGACACCGAAGAAGGAGACCTCCAAGCCCTCAGACATTGATGCCCATTGTAATAAGCCTGGAAAAATATTTGGGATATCCGCTTTGATATTGCCGTATATGCACTCAGGCCCTTCGTTTCTTCCCCATGCGGTGTAGATACATGCAGAAGTAACAGTGACCAGACAGTAACTGTGTGAGGTAGAAATTCATGTTCCCTCCTATCCAGCTCGCTATGTCGTGGATGAGTCGATGTCCATCTTCCGCGCCTCACGGCGGCCCAACCTTCTTGCCACTGCTTCACGGCTTGCTGCTTTATATCCTGCGCGGTTACTCTGGTATTTTTACCCATCTTAACTTCCCGTAGGTGCGTTCGAGGGCCAAGAGATCGATGTGGGTTAAGTCGCTAATTACCAAAATTGCCTGCTCTGACACAGTACGGTATGTTAAAGTTATGCGCATTGTTCCGGTTCGTTGCACGGAGCATACAACTTTTTTTCGGGCGTGCACCTTCAGCTTGTTGGCCCACAATTCGCTACCATACAGCATACTCTGGTATTATTATTACCTTTCCTATTTCTTCAGTCGTCATCAGAAGCTTCCTTTTGCTGGATGTCGGCCCTCCGATAAGTCTGCTGAGAAAAGCCATTACAGTGCTGCCTTGGCCGCGGTATTTTCATATGCGCCCAGTAGGTAAGCTTGAAGTAAAGCTGAATTCCCAGGTATTTTATGACCTTTCATGTCCCGATAGTATCGGAGCAAACTGCCATGTCAACTGTAAGGGAATATCAGGTCAGTCTTTTCAGTGACCAGCTTCAGGTTTCCCCAGTTTTCTCAGATAGTTTTCTATGAAATTCGTCCAGCTTACTAGGAACCGTCTTGCACTCTTCTATTCCAAATGTCGCGATTCTCAGTTTTCTCGGATACATTTCAATGACATTTGTCCAGCTTAATATGAACTTTCTCTGGAGGTTGGTGCTGAGTGGTTAACAAGATGTCAATATTTTGTAGATAATCATCGCCAGGACCGAACAATCCCTGTTTTCAGTACTTATATCGAACAAACTAAAGTAAAAACGATAATAAAGAATAATTTAATTAAATTATAGAATATAAAAAGAAAATAGACATTGAATAACAGTCAAGTTGGCCTCTCTTACTCAGCACGAACGAAGCTCATCAATGTGGTAAACTGACAGCCAAGTCAATAGCGCAGAGTCAAGTCCACAACAGAAGCGTGCTATCACGAACGTGTTTCGACACACACTCCACAAACAGTTCAATTAATAACTCAAATATGAAGTTTGCGTAATTGAAACATTAAAAGAAATATTTGGCCGGCAGGCAGACATGATTAAACTGAAAGGTACTTTCGGTTCAACCATGCAAATTGCACATTGGAATTGTCACTAATTTTGCTTTGGTCCTTAAGTTTTGTACAATTTTCACAGGCAGACACTCGAAACATTTGTCGGCGACTCATGAAAGCATCGCTTGGATAAATTTTATAGCTTGCACGCATGCAAACATACTTTTGTTACTCATGCTTTTACGAGATATTTTGAACGCTGTGCAAAATGCTTTAGTTGCACCTCTCACCATAAAAATGCACAATGCGAACATGCATTTTACAATTGTAGACACTTGAAACAATGTTACACATTTTTGTATTTGTTTGTAGTCTTTGTTGTGTGGAGAAGGTGTTTCCGACAAACTTGTGTGGCGAATTTAGTCCATACAAATTTTGTGAGTAATGAGGAAAGTGGGGATTGAAAGGACTAAGTGAGAATTGTACGGACATTCATAGAATACCTTCGTACGGGTTGTTAACCATACACTTAAAGTGAGAATATGAGTGAGATATTCCAGCATCGTAAAGAGATTTTGATTATTTTATGTCTTACTTCCTTATTGGCATATCCATAAAAGCTGAGATTATATAATAATATAAATAGTTGATCCCTAAATCCACCTCCATTATTTCCACCACATACTTGCAATTCCTCTATACACCTGAAATCCACCTCCATTATTTCCACCACATACTTGCAATTCCTCTATACACCTGAAATGCACCTCCATTATTTCCACCACATACTTGCAATTCCATTCGACACCTGAAGTCCACTCCATTATTTCCACCACATACTTGCACTTCCATTCGACAGCTGAAATCCATCTCCATTATTTCCACCACATACTTGCAATTCCTTTCGACACCTGAAATTCACCTCCATTATTTCCACCACATTCTTGCACTTCGATTCGACACCTAAAATCCACCTCCATTATTTCCACCACATACTTGCAATTCCTCTAAGCACCTGAAATGCGCCTCCATTATTTCCACCACATACTTGCAATTCCATTCGACACTTGAAATCCACCTCCATTATTTCCACCACATACTTGCACTTCCATTCGACACCTAAAATCCACCTCCATTATTTCCACCACATACTTGCAATTCCTCTATACACCTGAAATGCACCTCCATTATTTCCACCACATACTTGCAATTCCATTCGACACCTGAAGTCCACCTCCATTATTTCCACCACATACTTGCACTTCCATTCGACACCTAAAATCCACCTCCATTATTTCCACCACATACTTGCAATTCCTCTATACACCTGAAATGCGCCTCCATTATTTCCACCACATACTTGCAATTCCATTCGACACTTGAAATCCACCTCCATTATTTCCACCACATACTTGCAATTCCATCCCAAACCTGAAATCCACCACACACCCGCAATCTCACAATTTATACGTGCCTTTATGTGTTCTCCATGAAATATCCCACAAATGTTCGCTTGCCAGTAGTAACTCAGCGCATTCGATCACTTCGGAATTTGTGTCTGAAGAGAGGAAACCGAATTAGTTGCAATAATAATAAAATAATAATTACGTGCCATTAAATGCGGTTTTCAAGTAATTTTATATGCTCGTTCCCTTTAGTTTTCAACGCATTATTTCCATTATATACTCTGCTCGTATGTGTAATAGTTTAATGTCGGGGGCGGTCGTCGGTCGGCCAGCTGTGCATGTGTTAGTTAAGCATTTGTCAATCCGTGATTTATTTTTCCGCATTTTACATACAACCACGTCTTTATTTTATATTATTTTAATTTTGTTGCTTTTGTTTTTACGTAATATTTCTCAAATGTAATTGCTGAAAGGCTCATTGCCAGCTTGGCTCTGGCATCAGTGTACAGCATTATTTATTGTTATCGTTCGGATTCAATTTTTGATCTTAGCCGCCACAGTACTTTTCGCTGTAGAAGTGGCCACAACGACGAGGCCGGGCGGCTTTTTAATTTAATCATGGAATTTTCCTGCTAATTGCAAACTTTGAAAGGCATTTCCTTTGCTCCACTCAAGGAGACTGCCAAGCTTTCAATTTACACCTCCATGAAACGTAGAATGGAATAATTTAGCAAAACATTTATTTGAAATATATTTACATATGAGTTGTGTTTGAAATTGAAAACTAATAGATAATAGATAGTATAGATAATATATAGTCATAGATATATAGTCAGTGCCGAAGAGCTAAAAATTTGGGGTCTGAAACCAGCTGTTGGGTGTGTCTTAGCTGTACACAGTACTGATCAGGCTAATAATCTAGTATGCTGCTGTAGTCTGGCGGCACAGACTTGGGGTTAAGTCCACATGTTTCGGGTTAAACAGAGTGCAAGTGGACTTAATACTTGATACCATGAGCACTACACCTGGTGACTCTCTAAATGCGTTGATGAACTTGCCACCACTGGATCTTTTGATTCAACAGGAGGCGATGAAAATGATATGTCGACTATACGAGTATTCATACGGATATTGGCACGACGACAAAAGCTTTGGGCAGAGAGTGATATTAAGCGTCTCTCAGAGCTATACAAGTTGTTTCTGGCACGAAGGATAAACTCATACCCAGAGTTTCTTTTGGAAGAAACTATTACGTCAGCTTTGTACCAAAAGAACAATCGAGAGATCCAGAGCTACTTCTAGGGAGTCTGGCGAAAACTTTCTTCACTGACGGCTCCAAAAGTGGAAAGGGAACTGGGGCTGGCTGACATCTGATTGAAATGTCAGATGGTTCTTGGCTATGGGAAATATGGCAACGGTAGGTAGGTAGGTAACAAAGCTGGCGACGTCGGGCAACGGTATTCCAATCCGAAGTGTTTGCTATGCTAAAGGTAGGGGAATGGACATTTGAGAGGAAATGCCGCGGTAAACAGCTTAGACTCTATACTGGCCACTCAGGCTGCACTGAATGCCCTAGAAAACGCTTTAAACCGCTTAAAAAATTGTTCTAGAATGTAAGTCAAGACTTAACTCCGTCGCAAGGTGGAATTTACTTGAACTTATTTGGACTCCTCGGACACTTCGGTGTACGGGGGAACAAAGTAGCTGATGAATTGGCAAACTGTAGATCTGTGGATACTCCAATGGAACCAGAGACATTTCTCGGCACAAGTTTAGCGAGGCTATTGATTGGATCAAGAGCCATGAGAATAATATTCACAAGGGCCGACGGCGCTGTTCAGTTGCCTGCAAAACAACCAAGTGCTTCCTAGAGAGCCCAAACAAGAAAGAAGCATATTTGCTTCTAACATTACGAAGGAAAGATCTTCGATCATTGGTTGCGCTAAACACCACACATAATCCATAGGACCATCATATGGAGACCATAGGCATCATCGAGATTTCAAAATGCTTCTCCTGTTTGAAGGAAGAATGGAATGGCTCAGAGCAGTTTCTCTGCTCTTGTCCTATTTTTGTCAAAATGAGGAGACGAAAGGTCGGATGTTTTGGAACTGGGCAACGTACATTCCTTATCCCCGGACAGACTTCGGAGATTCATAAAAGAGTCAAAGCATTTTGAAAAGGTGTAACTTCCCTTCAAAAATCTTCTATCTTCCCTTACCCCAAATATTTCCAGGCTTATATTCCAATGGGCATCAGTGTCCCAGAGCTTGGAGACCACCTACCTCGGCGGTTTTGCAGAATATCCCACTTCTATTCTATTCTATGTATCTAAATAATTATGCATGTATATAATTATAATATAATTTAATTATAAAAAATCATGTTGGATAATTATTTACACAGATTATGTATTAAAAATTATGGTATAAAATGTATAAATAATTTAAAAATATATAATAATTATCTATATAATAATTATCTATGTAAATTTATGTATAAAAGTTTATATTTATGTATAATAATTATGTACAAACAATTATAATTATGTTTTATATACCAAAAAATATGCATAATAATTATGCATACAAAATTATGCGGGATTATAATGTATACAAAATTATGAATAGAGTTTATGTATAAATTTATGTAAAAAAATACATAAATACACATAAGTAATTTATGTAAACTATCATCTAAATGTACAAGTAATTTGAAAAAAAATTGTTTATAATTATGTCTATAAATTTATGTATAAAAAGTTATAATTACTATAATACTTATTATAGATATATAGATTATAAGTATTATAAAAATTATGTATAATAATTATGCGAGATTAATATGTATTAAAAATTTTGAACACAAATTATGCATACAAAAATTATGTATGAAAAATTATGTATACAAAATTATGTATGAAAAATTATGTATACACTATTAATTGAAAAAATTATGCATATAAAGATTATGTTTAAAAACTATGTATATAAAATTTATGTACGAAAATTATATGGACTATGTATAATAGTTATGTATGAACAATTATGCTTAATAATTATTAATTTAAAATTAGGAACACAAATTATCGATTAAAAAAGTGTGGATATCAAAGCAATGTTAAAAATTATGTTTATAAAATTATTTCGAAAATTTGTGTTTAAAAATTACATTAAAAAATTACGTATACATAAATTTTTGTGTATTTTAATATATTTATTCTAATGTATGTATTTTTATTTATGTATAAGTTTTTGTATGTAATTATTTTATTTAAAAAAAACTATTTTTTAGAAATTATGTATATACGTAAATTTATGTATACATAAAATATTTGTATAATTTATGTTTCAAAATTTATCTACAATTAATTATGGATAAAAAATTGGTGACAAACAAATATGTTTGGATAAATACGATGTGATAAAAAAATAATCGTTATTTTCATCTTTTCGTGAGTTACGTATGTTCGATGTTCGCATTTTTTTTTTTTTTTTATGTTGGTACACATGTCTGTTATATATGTTGGCAATACCAACCTTTTTGGATTGTCTGTTTGTTTTTGACAGATAAAAAGGTTAGTCGTGTTTTGGTGTGCTCTTCGATTTTGTACTATTCGAAAAAATGGATCAAAGAAACTGTATTCAGTTTTGTGTAAAAAATGAAATTAAATGCGCAAGGACATTTGAAATGTTGACTGTGGCCTTTGGCGAGTCTACTATGAGCAGAACACAAGTTCAATTGTGGTATAACCGGTTTAAGGAAGGCCGAGAAGATGTCCATGAAGATGCTCGTCCTGGTCGCCCGAGCACGTCAACAACCGATGAAAACATTGACGCAGTGAAGAAAATGAGTTTGGATAATCGTCGAATCACTATCAGAGAGGTTGCTGATGATGTTGGCATATCGTTCGGCTCATGCCAAGCAATTTTTACGGATGTTTTAGGCATGAAACGTGCGGCAGCGAAGATTGTTCCAAAATTGCTAAATTTTGAGCAAAAACAACGTCGCACGGACTTCGCTCAGGAGCTGTTTTTGGCCAAAAACAAAACCGTTATCATGCCTCAACCACCGTATTCACCGGACTTGGCCCCCGCTGACTTTTTCCTCTTTCCAAAACTGAAGACACCGATGAAAGGAAAGCGTTTTGCTACGATTGAGGAGATAAAAGAAAAATCGAAACAGGAGCTGTTGGCGATATCAAAAAAAGCGTTTCAGAAGTGTTTCGAGGATTGGAAAAACGCTGGCATAAGTGTATTATATCTGAGGGGAATTGCTTTGAAGGCACAAGATAGTTGTTGATGAATAAATAAATACTTTATTTTTTGATCACACAATAACGGTTATTTTTTGATCACACCTCGTATGTATAAATATTTATGTATGTGAAAGTAAGTATGACATATTATAGTGGAATTTTATGGTTATAAATTTTCAAGGAAAATTATGTTTCAAATATTATGTTCAAAAATTATATAAAAATAATTATGTTGCACAACTATATCAGAATAATTATGTTGAAAAATTATATGAAAATAATTATGTTGAAAGATTTGTAAAAATAATTAAGTACGATTTGTGAATATTATTATGCAAATTAGTGTTACTATAAAGCCACGCTACAATTACCAGAATGCCCCATCAGCATCGTTCATTGTACGCCATCATTAATCACTCCCACCAATTATGGCCTATTTTGGCTTCTTTGGCAATTCTCTGTGTGTAAATGGCTTTATCTGCCTACTCGTACTTATTATTGTGATTTTAATGGCTTATAAATGTTTTGATTTGTCAGCAAAATACTGAAGTATGAGCACTTTCGAAGCCCGCCTGCCAGTCAGACATAAGTGGGGGTACCTCCGCCTTCTCGTTGTGTCAACCTTATCGGCAATTAATGTATTTTTTGTCTGCAACTTGTTTATTTATGCAACAATGCCGCCGCTTCAGTGTTTTATCAATTAATGCTTTTATTGTTCTGCAGTATATACACTTTTTGTTCGTTATCAGTTCGTACAATCCGAAGCATTTGTTTGGTTATCAAATTAAAAGGTACTCCAAACAGTAAATTGCTTGTTGCTGCTGTGGTAGTACAACTTTTCGAGTGCCTCCACTGTAAACACAAATTGTTTGATTTATTACTGCTGTGCGGTGGGCTGTTCAAACAAATAATTGTACAAGTATGCAGCCGTAATTGCAGTCAAGTGCCTACGGGCCCGGCCGCCCGCCTGCCGTCTTCAATAGGGCCATAAATTCTCAAGTACTCGACTCGATTTGTATACAAGTGTAACCCTCATAATTGAGAGATGGTTGCTGGACACAACCCGTCCGAGTGGATTGGAAGAAATGTCTCTGGTATATGTATTTTTAGAGACATTAGTGACTCAACTGGAGGGTCGGTTCTATATGCAAAGCATCCTCTAAACTTGTCTCTGCGAAAAAGATGAACAGGAAAAGCTCAACTAATGGAACAATCTCCATTCCCCGCATACACACAGAAGTAATTTTTCGTCTTGTAAAACCTTCTCTAAGTATTTGCTGCGATCCTCCTATTAATTTGTTTATATCGCACACAAGTATTAAATATTAATTATGATTATCAGCTGTCAAAGCAATTACAAATCGAGCTCAGTCTCAGCTCTTTCGCCAATCTGATCCCACCAGCTGACTGCTAATGCACTCGCGAGCACCTTGCAGTTGGTCCGCACGACCGTTCTACGCACATGCACGCCAATCGTGCGTATATTTGACTTGTTTATGTTGTTCAGAGCTGGAAAAGCTGACTATCATGACATCAAATGCTTGATTATAAATTACACTTATCTGCAAATTGATTTTCAATACTTCTCTGCTGCGGCCCCACAATTAACTTCGCATTATTAATGGTTATTTGGACACCAACAATAATGCGAAAATTTATGCTAAGTTTTTAATATAATTTTATGTATTTTAACGCTAAAAATAGTTCCATAAAAATATGAAAATATTTATACAATTTTTTAATGTTGTGGGAATATACTCGTAGATGTGAATGGGAGTAATTTTGTATTGAAGCATTAAAGAAAGAAATAAAATAATTATGAAATAAATTTAAATGAGCAAAATAATAATAAAATATAACTAAAAAATAATGAAAGTAAATTTGTGCTAATTATATATTAAATTTCGATGAAAGGAAAACAACAAATAATAAAAAGAACCAAATAAACACGAACGATTCAAAATATTATAAAAACAAATGAAAAATTAAATATATTATAAAAGCAAATGATAAATTCAAAATATTATAAAAGCAAATGATAAATTAAAAATATTATAAAAACAAATGATAAATTAAAAATATTATAAAAACAAATGATAAAAACAAATGATAACAAATGATAAAAATATGTATTTAAAATGAAAGCTAAAAAAAACTATAATAATAAAAAAAAACCATAACAAAGAAAACAGTAACAAAAATAGTAACAAAAAAATAGTAAAAAGAAAGTAAAAAATAATAGTAACAAAAAAAAAAATAATAGTAACAAAAAAAAAATATAGTATAAAAAGTAAAAAAAATAATAATGAAAAATTAATATTAAAAATATAACACAAAAAAAACTTATCAAAAATAGTATAACAAAAATAATATTAAAAAATAGTATAACAAAAAATAATAATAAAAACTAGTATAACAAAAAATAATAATAAAAAAATAATAATAAAAAAATAATCATAAAAAAATAATCATAAAAAAATATTGATAAAAAAAATAATAAAAAGATAATAATAAAAAATATTTAAAAAAATTATAATAAAAAATAATTTAAAAACTTGTAATAAATATTATATAATAATTAAATATTATAAAAAGTGATGATAAGAAAAATAATAACAAGAAAAATAATAACAAAAGAGAACAATAAAAAATTTATAATAAAAAAAATAAAAATATAATAGTAAAAAATAAATAATAACAAACTATATAATAATAAAAAATATAAAAAGAAACGGTAGAAAAATAATAATAAAGAAAGAATGGAAAAAATATAAAAAATTTTTTAAAAAATAATGGAAAAAATATAAAATTTAAAAAAAATATATAAAATTGTCTAAAAAAATATAAAATTATAATAATAGTATAAAATATAATAAAAAAATAAAACAAAAATTATAAAAAAAGAATTAAAACAAACAAAAAATTATAAATAATTAATTAAAAATAAATAATTATAAATATATCTTAATTGTCTTTATGTTTAATTGTATTTATGTCTAATTATTTATATGTATAACTGCTTTTATGTCTTAGTAAATGTTTAATAATTTTTTTGATATCATAATGTATTTAAGTCTTAATGTATTTATGTCTTGAATCTATTTGTGTCTTACCCCCCTATTCTTACTCAGTCACAAAACTCAACACAGGCACATGTGTCAACCGAGTATCAGCAGAGACTCAGATCTATTCACAGACAAAACTGAAAGCTCTCTGAGTGACACATGAGACAACCTCGATAGCAGGTCACAGTGAAATACAAATAAAAAATAAATTTTTCTTTTTTTATTTAATAATTTATTTTAATCACAAATAAACAATAAAAATTTTATATATATATATATATATATATATATATATATATATATATATATATATATATATATATATACATATATATATATATATATATATATATATATATATATATGAAACATATATATATATATCGGGTTTTTCAATAAGAGCGCTACAAAAGTTTTTTTTAAATAAAACAAAACCGGTTTTATATATCAATGAAATTCTTTATTCCTGTGAAAGTACGTTCGATGCCATTATGTATGGAACTCGATTTCTTTTGCATGGCCACCACGGGCACGCTTGCAGAAGTCCAGACGCTAGACCCAATTTTAAACGGGTTTCAAGCATAAATCGGCCGATACTGCTGCAATTTCACGTTCGATATTCGTACGAAGTTCATCAATCGTCGCTGGCTTGTTGGCATAGACCATAGACTTGAAGTAGCCCCACAGGAAATAATCTAACGGCGTCAAATCGCACGACCGAGGCGGCCAATCGACTGGGCCATTTCGTGAGATAACACGTTCACCAAACTTGGTTTGCAGTAAATTGATTGTGGCATTCGCTGTGTGGCTTGTGGCACCGCCCTGTTGGAACCACATGGCCTCCAAGTCCATATTATCCAATTGGGGCCAAAAATATTCGGTTATCATTGAACGGTAGCGATTCGCATTCACAGTAATGTGTGTCTTGATCATAACGGAAGAAGTACGGCCCAATGACGCCGCCGGCCCATAAACCGCACCAAACCGTAATTTTTTCGGGATGCAATGATGATTCATGGAGTACGTGTGGATTGCTGTCTAACCAATAACGCATATTTTGCTTATTGATGAAGCCATTCAGCCAGAAATGAGCCTCATCATAAATTGGACGTAGCGCTCTTAAAGTTGAAGGGACCGACTCCGAATTTCGATAGTAAATTTTAATAATTTCGACTCGTTGTTGGCTCGTATATCTTTGCAGGATGAAATGGCAAACTTTTCTGAAGAGAAATGTCAAAAGAGCGGGAAAAAATATGGCGTCGTTTGCTGTCACTATCGATTTACTTTAGTAGCGTTTCTTTTGAAAAACCCTTTATATATATTCCAAATGCAAATTTCCTGCATGCAGCTCCGCGTGCCTTTTGTTAAATGCGACATAAAACTGCAGCTGCTGGTGCGTGGTCCTTTGATTTTTCCTGGTTTTAAATAAAAGATAATTACAATTTTCTTCCAGTTTGTAAAATTGAATCCAAAAACTTACATATTCAATTCCGACATTTTTTAAATTCATATTCAATGTGCCCAACTTCATGAATCAGCTAAAAAAATACACAGAGAAACTTTTTCACCACTGGAGGTGAATTTAACGAGCTTTCTGCTTGAGACAGTTGGCTCTGAATAGATGTCACAAAATCGACTGACATAAATCGTGTCTCACTTGAGGTAGATCTCAAGTGAGGCAGCTCGCGCGAATAGAGGGGTTAATGTGTTTATGTCTTAATGTATTTTATGGCTTGAATGTATTTATGTCTTACGTGTATTTATGTCTTAATTGTCTTTATATCTAATTATATACTCGTATATGCCAGATTGTATTTAAATATGATTAAAGTAATAATAAGAAATGATTTGAAATAAAAGAAACAATAATAAAATATTAACAAAATAATCATCAAAATGGTTGAAAGACCTATAAAAAACAGAGCTTTGTATTCCACTAAAATTATTATTATTATTATTGGCTGTAAGCACTTCAACCAATTTGGCCTTTTGTGCGAAGCCATTGTTTAGTTTTAATGCTCTTTATAAATTTTAGAAATTTTTGAAGTTCCATGTTCCTAATAGTTTCGGGTGCTATTTTGCAGCCCCCATTTGGAGGAAAGGCCTTCTGCAGACTGTAGGAGATTCACATAGAATGTGCACAGAGGTTTCCGGTTACTGTTTGCTGAATCTGCAGATATCCACGAAGGAAGTTCCCATATTTTTGAGAAGATATCTGAGTGTGCAGTGATCCGTCAAGAACCCGGTGAGGATCCGGAGCTCTTCTCTGTTTAGCATGAGGAGCTTTTTAGATAATCCTCTGTGTGGGACTAAACATCTTTTGGCTGGATGCGTCCTAAATTGCCCGGTAAATTTCCGATCTACCCATTTCCTCAACAATTTTTGGACGTGACCTTTTGGTAGTCCATAGCATGTTTCAGGGTCAATTATGGCGCTTCTTGCTCCTTTTTTGTCTATTTGGTAGGCGTATTCGTTGCCTGTGTGTCTTGGGATCCATTGTAATTCTATTGTATTATGATATCCCAGTTCATTTAAAAGGTTTCGGCAATCCTTGATCAGTCTTGATGTGACCATAGAGGCCTGCAACGCCTTTAGGGGGCCACCTGACTCTCAGATAGAATGTATACCAGAGATTTCCCTGCTTAAGCATTCTCTTGAGCATGCCTCGATGGCATAGGTTTCAGCCTGAAAGATTGTTGCTAGTCTTCCCATTGGGATGGCTTTTCTGACACCAGGGCCTTAAATACCAGCTACTACGCTACCATCTTCCAGTTTGGATCCATCCGTGTACCATGCTTGTGACTTCAATTTATGTGCTCTCCAAGATTATCTATCTGAGATACATATTTTGGTCGCGAAATGAAACACAAATTTGGTATGTACATGTTCACCATATACTCGTATATAGGCAGATTGCATAATTCCTTGAAATTTGCATCTCAAAAATGTTTATGATAGATATATATTCTACCTTTCTCTCTTTCTGTTGAGATCTGATATTTAGGAACAATACATATTTTGGATTTCTTGGAGAATTCCATTCCGAGTGTGGAATTTTCTCAGGGATTTTCAGGATTGGATAATTTTCAAGCATTTTAAGTATGCTCATGTGAACTGTTATGTCCCCACTCTTGAGTTTAAAGGAGTAGTTTACTTTCAGAACCTGAGAACAAGCCTCTCTTTTGATGGCTACATTAAGTGCGGGTATACCTAATAACTCCAAAGAGTTTTTAATGATACAAATTTATACACACAAAATTGGGGCTTTGTATCATTGCTGTAATTGCGGGTGATGACAATTAAATCTTTTAATTAATTGTATATTATTTAACAACTTTTGGTTTGTGACACACAACTTTATGGCATGCGCGCAAACTCAGCTGTAATAAAAAAATAACCGCTCGTAATTATCATATTTAGATACAAATTTTCAGATTTAACAACTCATTAAAAGAAAAAACATTCCAAACGCGTCATTAGCGGCGAAGAAACTCAACTTGAAAATTGGACAGACATGCCCCGAAAATTGTGCCTGAAAACGGGTTCTCCTTTCCACTTTTGTTTTTCAACGCATTTTCTTGCATTTATGCGGCTGCGCCGACTGCGGCCATGTCCATGTTAATTTTTAAGTTGCCATAAACTCGACAACTTGGCACACTTCTCGCTATGCGGCTCGGCTCATTCATGCGTGGCTGGAAAAATGCCGGCCAGCTTCAAATGCTCATGCGCATGCGCGCAGCTTTTGAGTTTACACTTAACATGTTTTGTTTTCGCTTAAGCGCTTACAAGAAAATACGCTAATGGCGCATTTTACTTTTAAAAATTTTCGTTGTTGTTTTGGTTGTTTTGTAGTTGTTGTTGTGGTTGATAATTAAGAATTTGCATTCTTGCCGAGTGTGGCGGTGGTGGTGTCGTTGTGGTGGCATACTTTACCGTATGGCGAGCCGAGCTGCGCATGCTAAGTGGGCAATTATTCAAGTGGGTGTTGGTTGTTGTGGGGTTTCTTAGGGTTGTGTGAATGTTGGTGAGGGTGTGCATGCATGAAAGTGTGTGTGTGAGAGTGTGTGCAAAACTTCAAATTTCTGTTTGGTTTGCTATTAATTTGACATGTTATTGAATGACGGCATGCAAATTTCTGACAAAGGCTAAATGCAAATTGCCGCTGACACTTAACAGAAGGATTTTAATTGAATAATTATAAATAATAAAAGAGCATATAAGCGAAAATTATTATAGGTTAGAATTAGTAGGGTTTTTCTTAGTTCCGTTATTGACTATATTTTCTTTAGACTTCATGTTTTAAAAAAAAAATTTTTTTTATTAAGATGATTTTCAATAATTTTTCTAAATGCAATTTAATTATTTTTTTAATACTTCTTTTTAAATAAATGGTTTGAGCATTATTTATGTTTATTTTTATTTGTAATTATCAAGCGCAAATAAACATTATCTTAAATAATAATATATAAAGAATTATAAATAAGAAAATAATTATAAATAAATAAATAATTATAAATAAATAAATTAATACAAATAAAAAATTATAAATGAATAAATAATTATAAATAAATAAATAATAATAAATAAATAAATAATTATAAATAAAAAATAAATAATTAAAAATAAATAAATAAATTGTAAAATAAATAATTACAAAGAAACAAACAAATAAATAAATAGTAAAATAAAAAATTATAGATAAATAATTAATGACAAATAAATAATTGATCAAAATTAAATAATTATAAATAAATATTTCTAAATAAATACTTAAATAATTTATTTTTTATATTTAATTTTGTGTTTAAGTTTAATTTAAATTAAAGTGTATTTACTTTCTTATTATGGTGGCATATTATATTTCTTCGGTTTTTTTTATACACAATATTATTTGTTTGTTATTGTATTGATCTTAAAATGGATTTCTATCTAATTGTATTAAATTTTTATGTTATTTATGTATATTTCCAGTTTTCTCAGATTTTTTTCTTTAGTTTTAGTTACATATTTATATATATGTACATCTGTTTAATTTTATTAATTTTTTGTTGTTTTTATATGTAAACGTATTTATGTTTAATTGTATTTATGTTTCAATTGTATTTATGCCTTAATTGTATTTATATGGAATTATACTTATTTCTAATTACATTTATTTATGACCGTATTTGTGTCAAAATGCTTTTATATCACAATTTCATTTATATCTAATTTATGTCTCATTATATTTGTGTCATTTATATTTATGTCTAATTACATTTATGTATAATTGTTTTATTTTTTTAAATTAATTTTCTTTATGTTTCAATTGTTCTTATGCAGAATTGTGTTTATGTATTAATTGTCTTTATGTTTAATATTTATTTATATGGAATTATATTTACATTTCATTGTATTTACGCATATTGTCGTTATGTTCCAGTTGTATCTACGCTTTATTTATTTATGTTTTAATTGGGCTTTTATCTTGTCTTTGTGTTTAATTGTATTTATGAGCAATTATTTTCATGTATAATTTATTTTCGTGGCTTAATTTCTATCTAAGTAAATTTAAAATTCTTTAAAAATTATATTTATATTTATAACTTAATTTATTTATGTCTTACGTATATTTATGTCTTAAGTTTATTTATGTCTTTATGTTTAATTTGTATTTATGTCTAATTGTGTTTACATGTAATTGTAATAATGCCTTAATTGTCTTTATATCTAATTATATATATGCAAGATTGTATTTATGTTTAATTGTATTTATGTCTTATTGTATTTATTCATATTGTATTTCTGTCCAAATTGTATTCATGTCTAATTATATTTGTTTATTGTCTTTATGTTTATTGTATTTATGTTTCTACTTATGATTAATTGTATTTATATCTTATTGTATTTATGATTAATTTTATTTATATGGGATTATAGATCTGTCGGGTTTTATTTTTACTTAATTATATTTACGTTTAGTCTTAATTGTATTTATGTTTAGTCTAAATTTTATTTATGTGTTAATTATCTTAATGTTTAATTTTATTTCTGTCGATATATATTTATGTATAATTGTCTCATGCATTTGTTTAATTTTATTTCCCGATCATTTTGTCTGGTTTGTTTTATTTAATTTTATTTATGTTTAGTATTAGTTAATTTTTATTTTTATGTATTCTTGAATGCATTTATTGTCTTTTATTTTTGATTGCATTTAAGTTTAATTTGATCTTTAAAATTGTTTTTCTTATTGGTTATATTTATGTGTATCATTATATTCATATGAGTTTATTTGTACTTCCCGGAGTTCAGGGTCCAACACGAAGACAATAATTTTATAATTTTGCCTATTTATTCGTCAACATTTCGTTTCCCTTCGGAAGCCAACTGCTGGACAATATTTAAATAGTCCCTCTTATTAAATGATAGTCTGTAAATAGTGTGTTCTTACTTGACCTTTCACAGGAAGAAGAACAAATAATCAAATCTCAACTGGAGCCTTCAACATTAAATTTTTGGTTAATTATTTCAGAATTTTAAAATTTATAATTTTTTTACTCAATTCCAATTGATTTGTTTCTATATTTATTTCGTTTTGTCAATTTTTTTTTTTTGTGCCTAATTATTATTTTCTGATCATTTTTCTCCATCTATGAACGATGATCTCATTTTGCTTCGCATTTTCAATTGCATCCTTAATTAAAAAACGATAACGCCACCACGCTGCAGACTGTCTGCCTGAGAAGTCCGTAAATGAAATCGCTTAAAACTTAATTAAACACTGCACAGAGCTGCCGGCAAATCTGTGAAATAGCAAATTTAAAAAAAATTCAAAAAATAATTCCTTGAAAAATATATGGAGGCAAATTCTGTTATGTTGCACATATTTGCTGCATTCGAGTGCGCGGCAATCTATTTTAATTTAAATGCAATCGAAAGTGCAACATATGTGTTTTCGTACGTACAATGGTGTTCGATTCTAGAGAACAACAACAACAACATGAGCAGCAGCAGAAACAGAAACAAGAGCGCTAGTTATAACACACTGACTGTGGTGTCTATTGTGTGTATGGATACGCGGCTGCGGCGCATAACTTTTAAATTGATTTGATCTTTCTCGCTCGTTTGTGTGATCAGCACAGTCAGTCAGTCAGTCAGTTAGCCAGGGAGTCACTTAGTCAGTTAGTCAGTTAGTCGCTTTTTCGCTCGCGCTGCGCCTGCCTTGCTTGGTTAATTTCTAATGATCGCATTTGCCGTTGGGGGTATTTGTACAATGCGCTGTCGTTGCTGTTGTCCGTCATCATCATCAGCGGATCACATCATATCAGCCAGCATTGGCTTTGCTCGGCTTGGCGTGGCTCGACTTTTCAAATCATTGTGGGTGGCATAATGTAATTTTTCCTCTATCGTCAATTTTTAAACTAGCTACACACCAGGTTCAATTATATATTCGTGCTGATTTATTTGAATTTGTAGCAATTTGTTATTATTTTAGTTCTTACGCTTTTTTTTTGGCACTTTGAAATATTTTTTTATGCGAGTAATTTTTTATTTATTATTTATTATATTATTTGTATATTTATTTAAAGTGATTGTATATTTATTTAAAATTATTGTGAATTTATTTATTATTTCTCTATTTTTTTTTCTAAATATTTGTGTATTTTTTTATAAACGTTTGTGTATTTAATTATTATTATTTGTATAAATATTTAATATTATTTATATATTTATTTAATATTATAATATTTATATAGTTATTTAATATTTGCATTATATCTATATTTATTTAATAATATTTGCATATTTATTTAATATTATTTGTATGTTTTTTTTTTATTATTTGTTTATTTTTTAAGATTACTTGTATATTTTTTTTTTGTATAGTTGTTTTTTTTTTATAAATTTTTGCTTACTTATTTAATATTATTTGTACTTATTTAATATTATTTGTATGTTTACTTAATGTTATTTATATATTTATTTAATATTATTTGTATATTTAATATTGTTTGGATATTTTTTTAATATTATATGTAAATTTATTTATTATTTTTATATTTATTTAATAATATTTTATTTATTTAACGTTATTTTTGTATTTTTTTAATATTATTGTATATTTATTTAATATTGTTTGGATATTTTTTCATATTATATATTTATTCATTATTTTTATATTTATTTAATAATATTTGTATATTTATTTAATATTATTTGTATATTTACTTAATGTTATTTATATATTTATTTAATATTATTTGTATATTTAATATTGTTTGGATATTTTTTTAATATTATATGTAAATTTATTTATTATTTTTATATTTATTTAATAATATTTGTATATTTATTTAATTTTATTTGTATATTTAATATTGTTTGGATATTTTTTTAATATTATATGTAAATTTATTTATTATTTTTATATTTATTTAATAATATTTGTATATTTATTTAACGTTATTTTTGTATTTTTTTAATATTGTATATTTATTGAATATTGTTTGGATATTTTTTCATTTTATATATTTATTTATTATTTTTATATTTATTTAATAATATTTGTATATTTATTTAATATTATTTGTATATTTATTTAATGATATTTATATATTTATTTAATGTTATTTGTATATTTAATATTGTTTGGATATTTTTTTAATACTATATGTAAATTTTTTTATTATTTGTATATTTATTTAGTATTATTTGTATATTTATTTAATGTTATTTATATATTTATTTAATATTATATGTAAATTTATTTATTATTTTTATATTTATTTAATAATATTTTTATATTTATTTAATGTTATTTATATATTTAGGTAATATTATTTGTATATTTATTTAATATTTTTTGAATATTTTTAGTTAATATTATTTGTAAATTTATTATATATATTTTGTATATTTGGATTTTTCATTGGGTAGTTTTTATTTATTTGTTTTTTTATTCTATATTAATATTTTTATATTTACATAAATATTGATACGATTTAAATAACAAAAGAATAATTGAAATAATTACGTTGTTAATTTTTTAAAATTCCTTTTTAAGTATTTAATTTTATTGTTAATTTTTTGTTGTCTTTTTATGGAAGTTTCTTGTAATATTTTATATAATTTTTAGTTTATTGAAATTTTGTATTAATATATTTATACTTTTTATTATATATTTAAGTTTATTAAAATTTTGTATTATTATGTTTATATTTTTTCTATTATATTTATATTTTTTCAATTAAATTTATATATATTTTTTATTATATATTTGAAATTTATAAAATTTTTTATTTATATTATATTTTTTTATTTTTAAAAATTTAGATTATATTTATTTATTTTTTTATATTTAAAGTTTATTGAAATTTTTTATAAAATTCTTTCGATATATGATTTAATATTATTGTATTTTTTTATTTAAAATTTTCGATTAATTATATGATTTACGTTTATTGTAATTTTTTAATTTTTTTTTTTTATTATGTTTGTTTTTTGTTATATATTTTAAGCTTATTGACATTTTTTATATATTTTTTTTTTGTTAATTTTATTGTATATTTTTATTTAAAAATTTTGTTTTATGTGATTTAAGTTTAATGTAATTTTTTTTATATTATTTTGTTTATATTTTACTATATATTCTAAGAAATTTAAATATTTTGTAAAATTTTTTTGCTAATGATTTAAATTTATTGTATTTTTATTTTAAATTTTCGTTTTATTATATAATTTAAGTTTATTGTAATATTTATTTATTTTATTATTATTTTTATATATTTTATTATTATTATATTTTTTATTATTATTATACTTTTTTAATATTATTATATTTTTTTATTATTATTATATTTTTTTATTATAAGTTTTCATTCTTATTATATTTTTTATTATTTTTATTTTATATATATATATATATATATATATATATATATATATTTATTTTATTTTTATTTCAACTTAAATATTTGCGACTTTTTATGAATTGTTTGTTTGTTTTTATCTCGTTGCTTATTGAAAATTTTGCATAATTCCAAACAACAACTATTTATTGAGCAGTTGTCAAAAGTGGCAGATTTATAGTCAGCACACTTTACGCCCAGTTGCAGAGACCTATTCTTTGTTGTTGAAGTTACTGCTTGCAGCAATTCACACACAGCGTTTACTGCTCGAGCGTCACAAAATGCATTTAGCCCGA
Source organism: Clusia tigrina (assembly GCA_920105625.2). Lineage (NCBI taxonomy): Eukaryota > Metazoa > Arthropoda > Insecta > Diptera > Clusiidae > Clusia > Clusia tigrina. The sequence continues at coordinate 215,437,020 of OV050031.1, forward strand.
GTTGATTGATTATCGCTGATACGTAAGCAAACGTTTCAGTCAATTTGCACAAAGCGTTCAAGAGAAGTTATCTACCTGACTACCTACCTTTGGCTACGGTTGCATATAAATATGCTGTGCCCATGTAGAAGGCAGCAACAATGTCGGGCAATGTTAGGTTCACCGCTGCAGCTCAGAGAGTTAGTCAGCGGCAGGCTCCAAGTGAGCAGTCTTCTTCCCTGCATTGACACGCTTTAATTCTCAAGATTTTATTATTATTTTTTCTTTTGGTTGTTGTTGTTGTTGTTGTTGTTGTTGCTGCTGTTACTGGGTTTTCACTTTGCTGCTGATTGGTTTATCGTGCCAATTTGAGGCGTGCTGCTCCAGGCTATTTCCGATATATTTGTGTGGAGTGATTTTTGCAATTATGGAAAATGGAATTTTGATTGTGAGTCACTTGTTTTGGGTACTACACTTACGTGCCGGATCCCGCTATGGGTGTAGTTTTTAGTCTTAGCCATGCGGAGCGGGGTTCGTACCGGATTGTGGACGGCATCACATGCAAGTGCTGTGCAGTTAGTTAGTTAGTCGCTTGGTAATAAGTTTGACTTTGAAAAACTGTCGGTTGCGTTGTGCGGCTGAGCTGCGGTTTTTCTCCTTAGAGGTCTGTTGTGACAGGTTAATTTCATACTCGTAGTTTCGCTTAATGTCTCTCAGCAGCCTTGAATTTTCACGGAATGCTGCGTTCACTGATTGCAAATTAAGTGCCGCCTGCCTTGCATTTGTTGTGGTTGTTGTGGTTGTTGGTGTGGTTGTTTCTGCCTTTAATGTCAAATCATTTTGGCAAATACTTTGGCGCTTACTTAAATTATGATTTATGCACACACATTTTTTCCTTTATGGTTTTTAATAATAAATAAATTTATTTTAATTTTATTTTTTGTTTTTCTTTCAGTTCAACTTTGTTGGCAGAATTTTGGGACCCCGCGGCATGACAGCCAAACAGTTGGAACAAGAGACTGGCTGCAAAATTATGGTTCGGGGCAAAGGTTCAATGAGAGACAAAAAGAAGGTAACTTTCAATTGGCAATAAATAAAAATAATAATAAATTTCAATTTCGGAATTAATATGCTAAATATATAAACATTAATAATTTAAGCAATCAATTCCCTTCATTTATTTATAAGTACGAGTATGTTCGGGGCGTTGATTAATATATTTAAAGTGATTAAAGTGAAGTGAGATCTCTTTTGTTTTTAAATTTGTAATTGAATCTTTACACCACACTTTCAAGAATCGAATTGGATTTTAACAAATTAGTCTTGCAATAATCGGGATTAGTGGTGAGGTATGAATGATAATTCCAAGCTACTTGGTCGGAGTATAGTTCCTTTGTTGCCCTTGCTGCATAATGTTTATTCCAAAAGAGTGCGATATCATATCTAGGGATGGGTTTAAGGGGTTATTCAATTCATGGTATGCATTTTAAACTATAATTCAGAACGAAACCCTTCATTGAGCTAATTCACTAGGACACTCAATGTGTATTCTACAGACTCCCATCGTCAACTGATCCATTAAATAGTAATATGTGGCTTGGTCCACTTGTTCAATTCTCTCTCAAAGAATCATGGGCTTTTAAAGTACTTTGAAATTTCAATCAAGTAAAGTTAAATTTGTGTATCTATTTTTATGTTCCCAGATTTCTTTTTTAGGGTCTTTCCTTTTCCCTTTCCACTAATTTACATCATAAAATTAGACAAATTTAAAAATATATTTTTAAATACGCGAATGCAACATTTTATTAATGATGCTCGACGTACACTCTCGCACACACACACACACACACACAACCACACACAAACACTCCCATTTTACATGTGCATTGAATTTTCCTCCCGCTAAAGACGAGCAATAAAACCAAATTTACACACTTGTATATTTTAAAAATAATTTTATTTGTTGCTGTATACAAAAAAATAGTAAATTGAAACAAGCAACAAAAATATCTAAAATGCTCTTCTCGCCTCAGCAAATTAAAATTTTTTTCTGCACAATAAATTCTGTAACCCGCAATTCAACATGCCAAAGTAATAGAAATAAATTTTGTGTATTTTTTTGGTTTTTCTTTTTTAGTTTTATATTTATAAAAACATTTTTCTTTAAAACTTATCTGAAACATTTTTCAAATGAGTCGCTCGCTGCGTTGATAGACAAGCTCATGTCTGCTTTTGATCAGTTCTCTGTGTGCAGATGTGTGCTCTACAAAAGAAAAAACTAATGTATTTGAACCATGTGAAATTGCGTGCGATATGACAATGCTCACGCCCACCTCCTCCTACTAACATACATTAGAAATTGGTGTGGTGCTGTCAGTTGGTGTGCTTCGTATTTATGATCGACTGATGCCAGATTTCTCGTCTACTCTAGAAGTCAGTCTGCGATGCACACGGTGGCAATTTTTGTAAAGTGGGCGTGTAACTCATGCTTTTATCTAATCATACGAATTATTGTTCATCACTATTTAGCATGTATTTATATACATATTTATGAGTAGATGTAAGGGGATTGTATATAAAAATTTAAGAAGTGAGGGGACGCGCGGTAGGGTTCAGCTTTTGTAGTGTTACTTCTGTGTAGTAAATTTGCTTATCTTTTAGTTCTTATACAATAGTTTAAAACTACTCGGAAATATCAGAGTTAAATATATTTCTATATAAGCTTCCTTGGCTTCCACTGCCATACGAAGACTCTTAATCAGAGACCACAGAGACGTGACACTTGAATGTCTCTCGTTATGTGCACACTTACACATGCGCAAAACTGTAGTAGTGTGGCTGATTTTCTTCAGAATTCTGGTTAACCAATGATAAGCAAACCTATCCATATAGGCAACTAATGATAAACAAAGACAGTTTTTTTTAAATGTCAGAAAATTTTACGTGTAAGTGTCGGTTCTCTGCTCTTAATATACCATATGTTCAAAAAGTACCCGGAATTTCTCAATAAGTGATATACTCCGATGCATATTTATTAAGTTTTTAGCTCTTTTAGGATTAAAATCTCCCAGAAGAAGTTGAACTGTCTTAATCCCGGAAGAGTTTCCAGGTTTGACTTCTTTTGCATCCGTGCACTTCTTCATCAGACCTCCAATGATGCTGGATAATAGACCACAGCAGGGTTCAGGGCCGTTGAGTGCAGAGGCCGCAGCCTTTCTTGCTAAGCTATCAGCCTTCTCATTTCCCTCTACTCCTATGTGGCCTGGTACCCACATTAGAGATAACTTTTTCACACTGCTTAGGGAGTTCAGTTTCCCAATACAGTCCCATACAAGTTTAGACCTCACCAGGGGTGAGCTCAAACTCTTGAGTGCTGCTTGATTATCGGATATTATCACGTTGGTTTTACCCCGATATTTTCTGTCAATGTTGATCTGGGCAGTAGCCTGAATCTCCGCTTGGAAAATGCTTGGGAAAGAACCCATTGGTTCCCAGTAGTTGGTTCTTGGCCCAAATACTCCTGCCCCAAATACTTATAGGCCCAAATACTTCTCCCTCCGTCCATCGTCTTAGTACTTAGTAATGCATAAGAGGGAACAGTCTGTATACCATAAGAGGGAGTTTTCTCTAATTTTATACGTCTCAGTTAGACCTTTCCATTCTTTTTTGATACTTAACTTTGTACTGTATTTGTGAGCAAAGTTGAATTTTCTTGGCATAAAATTCTTGTCAGATTTTAGCATATTCTTGAGCTGAATTCTTACCCCATATATTTTGGGTGTAATTTGATTCTCTCGAGATCATTTTTTGTATTTTGCTAAGAGATTTCCTAGCAGAGTCTTGAATTATTAGATATAAGGGTGTTAGATCTAGTATAACTTCCACTGCTGCCGTTAGACAGGTGCTCATAGCTCCAGTGATGAACAGACAGGCAAGATGTTGCACTTTACTTAGGCAGATTTCGCTGTCTGTTATCTGACTCTATTTGACCAAGCTCCAGAACCACAGGTGATTATTGGTCCATATTCATGGTATACATCCCGCGAACGATTTTTGGGTTTCATCCCCAAGATTTATCAGCAAGCCATCCACATCTCATTAAGGAAGCTGGGCTATTTTCTATTTAGTATATTACATTTTTTTAAATATATTTTCTATTTAACAATTTTTTAAATTTATATTAATATTATATTTTTAAAATTATTTAATTTAATTTATTTTTATTTACCATTTTTTAAAAAAGGATTTTAAGTTTACATTTTCTTATAACTTTACTTGTTTATTCTATTTTAATAATCTTTTTTGATTATTGTTTTTTACACTTTTTTGTGCTTTAACTTAAAATTTTTTGTCTTGATTTGGGTTTATCTTATCTCATGTTTATTTATTTTATTTTAATTTGATTTTAATGTTTTGTTTTTAATTAATTTATTTTATATTTTCATTTTTTTTAAATTTTTTTATTATTTTTTATATGTTTATTTAATTTATTTTAATTTTATATTAATTTAATTTTTATGTTGTATTTTTAATTAGTTTATTTTAGATATTCATTTTTATTAATTTTTTTTTTGTTATTTTTTTATATGTTTATTTAATCTATTTTAATTTTATATTAATTTCATTTTAATTTTGTATTTTTAATTAATTTATTTTATTTTATATTTTCATTTTTATTTATTTTTTATTTTGCTTATATGTGTATTTAATTTATTTCAATTTTATATATTTATTAATTTAATTTTAATGTGTTATATTTTTAATTAATTTATTTTAGATTTTCATTTTTTTATTATTTTGTTTACATGTTTATTTAATTTTTTAAATTTTATATTTCATTTTAACGTTAAATTTTTATGTAATTTATTTTAGATTTTCATTTTTATTTTTTCTTTTTATTTTGGTATTTTTTTAATGTTATTTTTTAATCATTTATTTTTATATAAATTTAAATTTAAATATTTTTTCCATTTATTTTAATTTTACATTTTTTGTAAATTTATTTAATTTTTATATTTTTATTAATTTAATTTTAATGTTATATTTAATTTATTTAATTTATTATTTATTTATTATTATTTAATTTATTAGTTATTTCGATTTCCATTTTTATAATTTTTTTTATATTTTTATAAATTTTTTTTTGTATTTTTTTATTTTTATATTTTTTATCTTATTTTTTATTCATTCATTAATTTGTTTATATTTAAATATTTTTTTTATATATTTTTAATTTACATTTTTTGTAAATTTATTTTAATTTTATATTTCTATTAATTTAATTTTAATGTTATATTATTATTTAAATTATTGTTTATTTATTTTATTTTTATATTTTTATTAATTTAATTTTAATGTTATATTTAATTTATCTAATTTATTATTTATTTATTATTATTTAATTTATTATCTAGTTATTTCGATTTCCATTTTTATAAATTTTTTTTTGTATTATATTTTTTATCTTATTTTTTATTCATTAATTAATTTGTTTATATTTAAATATTTTTTTCATATATTTTTATTTTAAATTTTTTGTAAATTTATTTTATTTTTATATTTCTATTAATTTAATTTTAATGTTATATTATTATTTAAATTATTGTTTATTTATTTTATCTTTTATTTCTATTAATTTAATTTTAATGTTATATTATTATTTAAATTATTGTTTATTTATTATTTTTAAATTTATTTTTATTTATTTATTATTAATTTATATTTTAATTTAAATTTTATTTTTTTTTGTATTAAATTTGTTTTCTTATTTTTTTATTCATTATTCATTCATTAATTTGTTTACATTTAAATATTTTTTTTTATATATTTTAATTTTACATTTTTTGTAAATTTATTTTAATTTTATATTTTTATTGTCTGTTGAATTTACATTATTTTTAAAAGTAATTTTATTTATCTTATTTTAAATTAGTTTAATTGTCGTCTTTTATGGTTGTTCTTTTTGTTGATTAATTAAATGTTTTCTATTTATTTACTTTCTTTATTCTTTTTTTATTATCTTTTATCTTACTAACAATTTGTGTATGCCTTCGTTTTTACATTCCCTCTTCCTTTTCAGTCAAGTCTCCAATTGAACGTTTTTTAAATAGTTTTTTATATGTTTTTTTTTAGCTGCCACGCCGCCACGTCCTTTCTGAGATTTTTCAAAGATTGTAATTGCAATTAAAAATAATTCATTATTTGTATTCGAGTTTGTCATCTGTGAAAATGATTTGGCAACGCCTCTTCTGCGTGGTATGGTGTCGTATCTGATATGTTCTCTGTTCGTTTCATTGTATTTTTTTCGCAGTTGCCACTTTTTGTGCTTCTTTTTATCTCTGCTGCTGTTGTTGTTTTCTATTTGAGAATTGCATTTATTTGCATTGTAATTTGTTGCTATTTTTTCGGTTTTAGCTTGACACCTTTTCATGTTTGATTTTTAGAATAATATGATTATTTTTCTATGGCGAGTATTATAGTGTGCGTGTGCGTGTGTGTGGGTGTTTTGAGAACGCCCGCTTCTTGTTCTGTTGGTGGTTAGTGTCACTTTGATTTGTGTGTTGTTGATAAAAATGTTCCAAATATTTTATTTCATACATTCTTGAAACAAGCACAGTAAAAGTCGAACAAAAGCTAAAATTGTTTTGGTTTTTTTTTATTTTAAACATTTTTCATAGTAAGATTAGATTTGATTTTAGTGGAATTACTTTTTGTTGTGATGCAATTTTATTACCAGTCTTTTCTTTATACATTTTATGATTCGATATATGTTTTTTTAAGACTAAACAGCAATTCCCTGTCAACAGTTGGTGATTATTTACAGGGTGTCGGTAGTTTTCACAGAACCTAATAAATCAGAGTTATCGTAATATTAAATACTTTTTCATATGGTTGTTTCCTCCTCCTGAGCTCTAGAATTGTGGCTTTTTGTCGTAATGTTAAATAAATTTTAATATGGTTTTTAGACTTATGAGAATCCTCCCTCTTGACTTGAGCACCAAGAATTGTGGCCTTTTGTCGTAATGTTCAATAAATTGTCATATGGCTGTTAGACTTATCCTCCCTCTTGACTTGGGCACCTAGAATTGTAGCCCTTCTGGTTTCCTTTGGATGCACCTCTTTTCTCCACCATCTTTAGGGTTTTCCTTTTATTTTTATATATTTTATTGAAAATATAAAATGGCATTTTTTATTGTTGTTTGCATTTGTCACGGTACCTCTGCCAAGCTGCCTGTTTCGCTTTTGGTTTGAGAGTGAAAGTTATTGGCACACTCTGTAAAAGTGTTCGTTTTCCTGCAGTCGCTTTTCTTTTCTTTCTTGGCTGTTGTAAAAGAAATAAACGCGAGAATGTCAAGTTTCGCAGACTTTGCACTTCAGGGGGTGCCAATAATTTCTAAGTTTAAATTTGTACTATTATATATAATTATATATATATATATATATATATATATATATATATATATATATATATATATATATATATTTATATCAAATGATGTCACATTAATCAATCTCGTGCTCACTTCCACCTACACATACAATCACACATGAGTACCCACATACAGTTATACATAGGGCACACATATACACCCTCCCTTACTTACACTCTTATGGATACTCTCTGATGACTCTTCTTGAGTGTTTTTTTTTTTTTTTAGAAATTTTTATTCATTTAATTTGTTGTGATTTTGGAAAACCTTCAAGTTTAATTTCAGAACAAAAATCTTTTAATTGATTTGAAATTTAGCTGTTTAATTTTCATAAATCTTATATGAAATTTCAGCTGACAGCGCATTTCCGTGCCAACAACAAATAAAAAAAAAAAAAAACAGAAAAATACCAAAAAACATCGACTTTTTTTATAGCAACTTTTATGGCGTCTTTTACGGCAAGCATCCAAGAACTCTGTAAATAGCCACTTAACGCATACATTTGGCCAAAATAATTCAGCTCACATGTGAAACGCTTCAAGAGTTGAGCACCCGAAAGAAGAAAAACTAAATCTGTATTCGAATTCTGTGCGATCGCTTTTTTGATACATTTTCAAATGCCATCTCCCGCCCACGCCCACTTGCTAAGACAACAGCATGATTCAGCCGTAGCGACGCGGTCGGGTCGGTCAGCGTTTGCTCTGGGAGCACATTTCAAGCGTTCGCCAAAGAAATAAAAGATTATTTCAAATACAACAAATATCCGCAGCAGCGTTGTTGTTGTTGTTGTGGTGGTGGTGGTTGTTGTCACAAAATTCTGTCAACTACTTGCAAAGTACGAGAATTTGTTCCCGCGACAATTAGAAGAAAATTATAATAATATGCAAAAAAAAACAAAAAAAAATAACTAATATATAAATAAAAAAAAATAATGAAGCAAGAGTGCAAACAATGCGCAGCCACACTTCATTACTCAGCAATAGTGTTAATACAGTCACTGACAGCGCAGTCCACCAGAGAGAAGTGCAATTAGCCATTTGACAAAGTTTTTCAGCTAATTTCATTTTTCCTCTTTTTTATTTGATTTTTTAAATATTATTTATATTTAATTCAAATAAATTTATTTGAATTCTCTGAACTGTTATGTTTTAATATATATTCAATTACTATTCACGTATACATTTTATTTATTCATATTTATATGTATTAATTTTTAATTCATATTTATACTCGTATGTATTCCCTTTTTATTCATATTTATATATATTTATTTACGTATATTTTTTTTACATATACGAGGTGTGATCAAAAGATAACCGTTATTTTCATCTTTTCGTGAGTTACGTATGTTCGATGTTCGCTTTTTTTTTATGTTGGTACACATGTCTGTTATATATGTTGGCAATACCAACCTTTTTGGATTGTCAGTTTGTTTTTGACAGATAAAAAGGTTAGTCGTGTTTTGGTGTGCTCTTCGATTTTTGTACTATTCGAAAAAATGGATCAAAGAAACTGTATTCAGTTTTGTGTACAAAATGAAATTAAATGCACAAGGACATTTGAAATTTTGACTGTGGCCTTTGGTGAGTCTACTATGAGCAGAACACAAGTTCAATTGTGGTATAACCGGTTTAAGGAAGGCCGAGAAGATGTCCATGACGATGCTCGTCCTGGTCGCCCGAGCACGTCAATAACCGATGAAAACATTGACGCAGTGAAGAGAATGAGTTTGGATAATCGTCGAATCTCTATCAGAGAGGCTGCTGATGATGTTGGCATATCGTTCGGCTCATGCCAAGCAATTTTTACGGATGTTTTAGGCATGAAACGTGCGGCAGCGAAGATTGTTCCAAAATTGCTAAATTTTGAGCAAAAACAACGTCGCATGGACATCGCCCAGGAGCTGTTTTTGGCCAAAAACAAAACCGTTATCATGCCTCAACCACCGTATTCACCGGACTTGGCCCTCGCTGACTTTTTCCTCTTTCCAAAACTGAAGAGACCGATGAAAGGAAAGCGTTTTGCTAAGATTGAGGAGATAAAAGAAAAATCGAAACAGGAGCTGTAGGCGATACCAAAAAAAGCGTTTCAGAAGTGTTTCGAGGATTGAAAAAAACGCTGGCATAAGTGTATTATATCTGAGGGGAATTGCTTTGAAGGCACAAGATAGTTGTTGATGAATAAATAAATACTTTATTTTTTGATCACACAATAACGGTTCTTTTTTGATCACACCTCGTATTTCTTTACATATTTATTTAGTTGTTTAATTCATATTTATATGTATTAATTTTTTATTCATATTTATATGTATTCCTTTTTTATTCATATTTATATATATTTATTTACATATATTTATTTACATATTTATTTAGTTTTTTAATTCATATTTATATATATATTTCTTTTAGTATTAATATTTGTTTATTTTTTAGAAATATTTATTGTTTTATTCATATTTATTTTTTTCATTTTTATATATATTTATTTTTTATTCATATTTATATACATATTTTTTACATATTTATATATATTTAATTTTTTATTCATAGTTATGTATATTTATTTTTTTTGTTCAATTAATATACATTACGACCTCGCTGAACGCAACCTATCAAAATCGGGCCAGTTGCGAAAACTGAGGAAAATTTTTCTATTGGCCAACAGACCTATTTCCAAAAGAGATGCAGAGAAATTGTGCTCTGCACTTTGTTGCAATTTATATTTTACTGCACAGCGGTTTTACGAAGATCCTGAGCTTTCAAAAGTTCATTTAGTGGAAGGTCCGTCTTTTCAGCCCATTTAATGCAAGTGTTAAATGATTAATAACAGTTTCCAATTTATTTTTCGGTGAAGCCAGAACAATATCAACGGTGCTTTCAGCTACGCTTTCGATTTCACCGCAAATTTTGAGCATGCGACTGATGCCGTGACGTTTTTTAAAATTTGAAAACCAACCGTTACCCGCGTTGAATGTACTAGAATTATTGGCTTCAAGTCTGGTTTGCAACTGGCGCGCCTTTTCCTTTACAATTTATATAGAAATAGACACATTTTGCTCCCTTTGCTTGATAAACCATCTGTACATTGACTTCTCCATTTTGGCATATTCGCAACCTCTTATTGCTCCTTGCTTTTCTAGTCCGGATTCCTCATTTGTGATGCATTTTCTCATCGCGGTTTCGTTACGTTTAATCCTTGTTATTGTTGACTTGTGCACTTTATATTGCTGGCGTAATTGCCCAATTACCCAATAATTATGACTGGGCTTCTCTACAAAATTCATCTATAAAATTGCAAACGAGGGTTCAGATCACTAGAATAAAACGCCCAGCAAACAATTGGCGGGTTACTGTCGCAGCCAAGCCTGTTTATAACTTAGGAACCACATAGAATTTGTGAGGAAATTTATTGTGAATAAGTATATTGACAAGCCATATGCCTTATCACAGGCCTACCTCCCATATAATCAACTCTGAGTATCCCACTAGAAATCTCCCTAGATATGCTCCGAAAGATAACTTATGAGTACAATTTACATCGCTGTGGTGTAACTCGCACACACATGTAAGTGTAGAGGGAATCTCTCTTTACTGGATTTAATTACTATTAATTAAAATTTAATTTCTATTAATAATTAAAATTGACTTACTATTAATAAAAATGTAATTACTATTAATAACAATTTAATTACTAATAATTAAAATGTAATTACTATTAATAAAAATCTAATTACTATTTATTAAAATTTAATTACTATTAATTCAAATTTAATTACTATTAATTAAAATTTAATTACCATTAATTAAAACTTAACTACTATTATTTAAAGTTTTATTACTATTAATTAAAATTTAAATACTATTAATTAAAATTTAATTACTATAATTAAAAATTAATTTTTATTAATTTAAATTTAATTACTATGATTTAACATTTAATTACAATTAATTAAAATTTAATTACTATTAAATAAAATTTAATTACTATAAATAAAGATTTTTTTTAAAATTTGTATTTATAATATTTTAAATCGTACATAAACATTTTCATATATTTTGCTTCCAATTATAGTTCATTTTATTTTTAAATATATATTTTAATTTATACATTTATTTGATTATAATTTATTATTCCTCATAAGTTTAAAAGTAAGTTGCTGTTCTTTTCTCTGTTTATATAATTTTTATTCCACACTCACGGTGTCTTTTTATACATTTTTTATTATTCCACATCTTGGGTAAGCGTTCTGCAGCGCTCAGCTCAGCTCAGCGGAGCACTTTTCTGTGTGCGTCCAACGTCGTCCGACGACTTCATTTGTCACCCTCTACTTAGTCCGTTGTAGGTGAATGCATTCGAATGGCCTAAATTCGGAGGCTGCAAATTGCCAAAATAACATTTCAATTTTTTTTCTTCTTCGCTTCTTGGTGGCTTGTTTTTTGTGCTGTCAGCTGCGGCTCGTTTGCTTTTGACAGTTTTTAATTTGACAGTTGAGATAGTTTTTCATTTAATGTTTTTTTTGCATTATATTTTTTTTTTATATACTCTATGTATAAAATATTTAATTTTTTTTCTGTCTACTGGATATTATTTTTTGTTGCACTTGTTCGCTTAAAGAACTGACCGCGTTGCGCACTGTGGCAGCCACTCTTTGTCAGTTTTGATATATTTCGTTCTTAATTGGTTGCAAGCGGTATTTTGTTGGGTTCTGTCTTAGTTCAGAAGAAGGTGATCTGTTCATTAATAGAAATGTCCTTAGTTCTGAATAGTTGAGTACTGGAGGAGACATGATTTCTTTATATTTCATGGAGACAATTTAAAATACATTGTTTTGAATATAAAACCATGCCCTTAGTTTTGTTAAAATAAATATATAAAAATCTGTTTCATCTTTGAAGCAGTGCCATGCCCTCCATTCATTAATAATTGTCATTAAATATTTTCATTCATAATTATCATTCATAATTGTCATTCATAATTATAAATCATAATTGTCATTCATAGTAATTTTCATAATTGTCATTCATAATTATCATTCATAATTGTCATTCATAGTTATTTTCATAATTATCCTTAAATATTTTCATTCATAATTATCATTCATAATTGTCATTCATAATTATCATTCATAATTGTCATTCTTAGTTATTTTCATAATTGTCATTCATAATTATCAATCATAATTGTCATTCATAGTAATTTTCATAATTGTCATTCATAATTATCATTCATAATTGTCATTCTTAGTTATTTTCATAATTGTCATTCATAATTATCATTCATAGTTATTTTCATAATTGTCATTAAACATTTTCATTCATAATTATCATTCATAATTGTCATTCATAATTATCAATCATAATTGTCATTCTTAGTTATTTTCATAATTGTCATTCATAATTATCATTTATAATTGTCATTCATAGTTATTTTCATAATTGTCATTCCTAATTATCATTCATAATTGTCATTCATAGTTATTTTCATAATTGTCATTCATAATTATCATTCATAATTGTCATTCATAGTTATTTTCATAATTGTCATTAAACATTTTCATTCATAATTATCATTCATAATTGTCATTCATAATTATCAATCATAATTGTCATTCATAGTAATTTTCATAATTGTCATTCATAATTATCATTCATAATTGTCATTCATAGTTATTTTCATAATTTTGTCATTAAATATTTTAATTCATAACTATCATTCATAATTGTCATTCATAATTATAAATCATAACTGTCATTCATAGTAGTTTTCATAATTGTCATTCGTAATTATCATTCATAATTGTCATTCATAGTAATTTTCATAATTGTCATTCATAATTATCATTGATAGTTATTTGCGTAATTGTCATTAAATAGTTTCAATCATAATCATAATTATCATTCATAATTGTCATTCATAGTAATTTTCATAATCGTCATTAAAAATATTCATTCATCATTCCTAATTATCACTAAAAAATACCATTCAAATACTATATTTGATGTCCTATTTTACTTTGAATCCATCTGATTTGTGAACAAACCTCAGTAGATCTTTTGTCCCTAAGTAGCCAAAGTTTGCGCTCCTTCGGATTGAGATCCCAAATACCTCGAATCTGATTCTAGCGAAAGCGGCGCATACGCACAAAGGTGGTCCACCATTTTATCTTCCTCTCCACAAGCCTGGCAAAGTGCACTGTCTATCATTTGTATATGCTTAGCCCAAGGAAAATAGCCCGCCATCAGTTCTACCGTCATCAGTCCTACCCAGTCTGCAGTATATTCTACCAAATGTCCGAAGAAACCTTGACGTTCTATCAGAAATAAGAAGTAGCATAACCTTTGTCCAACACGTAGTTTATCGCTCTTTGGGTAGCATAAACTTTTGCCTGAAAGACAGAACCATGACAATCAAGGGCTTAATGGAGCTGGCCACCGTTGAGTTCCACGAAAACCCCAGAACCCGATACCATGTGTGTTTTGGAGCCATCTGTGAAAATACTACAATATTGCCTGGTACTGCCTACCGGACTCAGTCCCACGAGCATACCATAAGTGAGCCTCTGGTATTATCATACTACTTATGCAGTGCCACCTTCTGTTATAGGATATGCCGACATTGAATCAATGGGCATTGAAAGGGTAGCAATATCAATGACAGTTCCAACAATATCTAGAAGAGTCCAACGCCCACCCACCGTCTACCTATTGTACTTTAACCTACCTTTAGCCTCTCCTTGCATAAAAACATCTAGGGCAGGATGATTCAGCTCAATGAAGCTCAATTCAGCGGGAAGATTCAGATCAAGAGCAGAGCCAGACATTGTCGAGAAGGCTCCAGTTCAAACAAATAACCACAGTTCTCTGTAATATGGATAGGGCAGATTTCACCCCCTTGAGAGACAATCTTTTCTGCAGACCACCGATGCGTAGGATATTTGTTAAAATTATACAAAGCCCAGGCAAATAAAAAATGTCCTAATTGCATCAGAATGATTAGAAGAAGGAACAAAAAGTGTTTATTATTTGACACTTAAAGTTGAGGAGTCTTTTCTACAGTTGACATATTACTATACTCAGTGTTGTATCCTAATATTTGTTCCTTTTTAACAATATTATGGTCATTACTTTATAAATCCAAAGGACTATCGAGGGAGCTAGACCCCACGTCTTGCCAAAAACCCTCTTCTACGGCGCAGGAAGCTGACAGTGCTTTCGCTACTTTTAGTTCAACGTGTGTTTTCTAGAGAAGCTTACTGTCAAGTACCATCCCAATTTTATTTTATCTTCCTGTATAACTGAATATTGACCCTCTTGAGTTACTTTTTGGGACAAAAATAATTATTAAACTAATAATTACATAAATTTATTACAAAAATAACAGAGAAAAACCATAAAAGTGGAGTAGAACTCGCACTCAGTCAGGCGTGAATCGATCATTTTCTAAATAACTGGAAATAATTAATTAATTAATAATTAAATAAATGAAACAGAACAATAATAAAAGTTGAGTATAAATCGCACTCAGTCAATCAGGAACAATTTTTCTATATAACTGGAGAATAACTGGAGAATAAACTCACCAGGATTCCTCTCTTTGGAATAAATTGAAAGGGTATTTGGTGGTTAACTTCCTTAAACTGAGTCACTTAAAATAAATCCCCTCTCCTCCTTCCTCCTTCCATTCCAATTTATTAACTAAATCTTTTGCTTATTATTTTCAGGAGGATGCAAATAGAGGCAAACCCAACTGGGAGCATTTGTCCGATGACTTGCACGTCTTGATTACGGTGGAGGACACCGAAAATCGCGCCAAAGTCAAACTGGCTCAGGCCGTGGCCGAAGTGCAGAAGTTGCTCGTGCCGGTAAGTGTGCGGACCCAGACTGACACTACTCCTCCTCCCCCCATTGACACTTAATTTGAACTAATTGAAAAATCGAAAAGAAAACACCAATTTTGTTTTTGATTCAAAACCAAAATTCATAAATTTTCTTTACTCTTTTTAACGTTAATGCTGCGCTATATCAGTACAAATAAAAAAGGAATCCTTTTTGCAAAATAAAAAACTGAAAATTTTGGAACAAAAACCAAAACTAAATTTTACAAAAACTACAAAAACTAAATAATAATTAATTAATTAATTGAATTAATACAAAATCGAATTAATTTTTTCTATTTATGTATCTAATTATGTGCGCTATTTGTAATTTAATTTAATTATACATTTATTTTTTTTAATTTTCTTGTTAATTTTCGAATTTCTATCTCAACATTTGTATAACAAACATTAATTTCAATTTATTCATTAATACATTTTTTTTGATTAAAATTCTCTTTAATGTATATTTAAACATACATTAAAATACGTACTAACAGCAAGCCGAAGGCGAGGATGAGCTTAAAAAACGTCAACTTATGGAATTAGCTATAATTAACGGCACTTATAGGGATACAACACCGAAGTCCGTCGCTGCAGGTACGTCCACCCTCCTAGTTGTTACGTCAGTTGCTATGTTCTCTTTAAAACCTTAATCAAAACATTGCTGAGATTATGTAATAAAATTAATTGTAATTATTAATAAATTGCCTAACAATTAAACACAAAAAATTAATGCAATTTAGTGCGTAAGCGAGTGCGGGGCGTGGCTATTAACATGGGCAACTTTAACACGACCAATTGGTTTCTCAATTGCAGCAGGCTTTTTGTTCTTCTTCTTGTTGTTGTTGTTGTCGTTGTTTATAGCCACGCCTCTCTGGAACATAATATTTATCGAAATTATTTGACTGATTTTGTGGAAAATGTTGCATAATATTCCCTTGCTTCTTCTTTCTTCAGCCTGCGAAGAGGAGTGGCGTCGCGTGGTGGCCGCTTCGGCTGAGAATCGTTTGCTGACACCATCTTTGCCCACACTGGCGCAACAGATACGCGCGCCGACAGCCGCCCCATTGGGAGCTCCGTTGATACTGTCGCAGCGCATGACCGTGCCGACGACAGCGGCGAGCATATTGTCCGGACAAGCCGCGCCCACTGCTTTTGACAACCCCACACATGGCATGATATTCGCTCCCTACGGCGACTACGCGAATTATGCCGCCCTGACCGGCAACCCCTTGCTGACGGAATACGCAGATCATAGCGGTGGGTTGTTTGCTAGATAAAAAAAAAACACACACATTTTTATTATATATATATATATATATATATATATATATATATATTTTTTTTATATATTGCAAATTAATACTTTTATTTATTTATTTTATTTATTTATTATTATTATTATTTTAATTTTTTTTTTTTTTTTATCAAAAGTATAAAAATCTCTTAACAATCAGCAGAACATTAAGCATAATTTTAGGCTTTAATTGCGAGCAATAATATTTACATTTATTGACCCACACATACATACAAACATACTTGCATACATTAAACTCGTGTACACACACACACACATCACTCTCCCACTATCTTTAATTGTTTCTTGTAATGCGTAACTAAATGAACAATAATGATTTTAAACAATACGTATTTTTCATTAGGTATATGATTATTATTATAAGGATAGTACACAGTAAAAAAATAATTATGAGCTAAACAGAACATAATCAAGTTATTAAACATAAATTATGTAGAGAACATTAGAAAAAAATTAAATATTATAGAGAACATTAATAAAAATATTATAGTAAAAAGAAAGTAATCAAATTAATAGAACATTGGGAGTAAATTCGTAAGAACATAATAATATCATAGAGAACATAATAAAATTACAGGGAAACATGAAAAGATTATAAAGAACATTAATAAGAACAGTATAGAACAGAATTATGCAGAACATTAGGAGTAAATTTTCACAAAATTATAGAGAACATGAGAAAATTACAGGGAAACATGAAAACATTATAGGTAATATACCAAAAGCATAGATAACAGAATAAAATTATAGAGGAACATGATAAAATTTCAGAGAAACATGATAACATAATAGAGAATATGATAAAATTGTAAAGAACATTAATAAGAAAGTTATAGTATAAAGAACGTAATTAAATTATACAGAACATTAGGAGAAAATAGCGAGATAACATGATAATATTAGAAGAAATACGATAATATCATAGAGATCATATTAAAAACATAGAGAACAGGATAAAATTATATGGAAACATGATAAAATTACAAAGAAACATAATAAAATCATAGAGAACGTGATAAAATTACAGAGAAACATGAAAACTTTATAGAGAACATTTATAAAAATACTATATTATAAATATCGTAATTAAATTATACAGAACATCAGGAGAAAATGCTCAGAGAATATCATAAAATGAGAGAGAACATGACAAAATTAGAGATAACATTATAAAGAATATATTAAAACCATAGAGATCAGGATGAAATTGTAGGGAAACATGATAAAATTACAAAGAAACATAATAAAATTATAGAGAACGTGATAAAATTACAAAGAAACACGAGAATATTATAAAGAATATGATAAAATCGTAGAGAACTTGACAAAATTACGGAGAAACATGATAAAATTACAACATGAACACATTACAGGAAACATTAATAAAAATACTATAGTATAAATATCGTTATTAAATTATACAGAACATCAGGAATAAGTTTGAGAAAACATGATAATATCATAAAGAACAAGATAAAAATACAGAGATGCATGAAAACATTATAGACAACATGTTAAAATCGTAGAGGACATGATAAAATTATAGAGAAACAATATAAAATTATAGGGAACATTATTACATTATGAAGAACATGATTAAATTATATGAAAGATTCCAAGATATCAAAGATTGTAGGGAACATAAGAGAAAAATAATCAAATATTTTAGAGAACATAAAAGAATATAGGGAACCTTAAAAATAAAACTAGAGGAAAAATAGTGAACATTAAAATTTAATATTCAAATCGTTAAGATAGTATCTATCATTATAGTACATAAGAAACATAGATATTATAGAGACCATTAAAGCAAACCTGGGAGTATAGAGAGCAATACTAAATTATACGGAATATTAGGAACAATTTAGATTTAATATTATAGAAAACATAATCCAGATTAGATATCATAGAAAATATAAAATATATCAGCCATTTTTGAGAAAAATAATATTCGATTGTATGGAAAACATAATTTAATTATTGAACAAAATAATCGAAATATTTTAAAGCACATTAAAGAAATCGTTGGAAATTTTCTTGTATTTGAAAGAATAATAAATTATATATATAAAAACTTTAAGATTTCAAACAACATAAAAATATCCAAAATTATAGAGATCATAAAATATATCAGAAATTATAGAGAACAGAACCAAAGTTACAGAACATTAAACACAAAACAAATATTATAGAGAACATAAAAAAACATTAGAAATTTTATAGAAAATTAAACATTTTATATTATGGAGAACGTAATTTAGTAACTGGAAAAAGGAATGAATATAAGAAATTAAAATTAAAAAATTTCTAAATTTTAGGGAACATAAATTAGAAATTTTCCGGAGCATGAAAACATAAGCGATTGACGTAAAACATAAAAAATATCAAATTTTAGGGAACATAAAAAATTAGAAATTTTTCTGGTCATGAAAATATAAGAAATTGACAGAGAACATAAAAACTCCAAATTTTACCGGAACATAAAAATATAAGAAATTAGGGAGAACATAAATAATATCGGAAATTTTAGGGAACATTAAAAATTATGAGAAAATTTAAAGAATCTGAAAACATAGAGAGCATAAAAATAATCAGAAATTATAGAGAACATAACCAAAATACACAGAGCAAAACAGATCTTTTATAGAACATAATCAAGTGAATCAAAACAGTAAAAAAAGTTAATAATAATAGAGAACATAAAATAGTTGTTAAAGAAAAAATAGTTGAAATTAAAAAAGAGCAAGAAATTTTAATATATAACGTTAAAGTATTATTTCTATAATTCTATGCATTTTATGATAAGTTTAATATCATTGTTTTTGTTGTGTTTTGTTAAACATGTTTTTCATTATTTATTTATAATTATTATTTTTCGTTAACTTCTCTTTTACATTATTGATAGTATTTATTTTCATTTGTTATTAATTTATTTGTTGGTTGTTTTATCTATTTATTTATTTATTATTTTATTACATTTATTTCATACCGTGTGTGAGTGCCATTTAAAAATTAAAAAGAAAATATTTTATAATTCTGCAGGGCAATATTTTTTTATGTAGGAAGAATGCAGCTGTTCGTTAAACAATTCCGATGATATTACGCAGAGCATTGAGCAGCAAACTTTGCTGGTTTGAACAATTGGCTTGGATCTTGCGTCAACTACACCTTTGTAAGCTTCATATTCATATGGTTACCAACTGACTGTAGAAGAGGGCATGTTTCGCCCAGCTTTGGTGGTAGGCAACTAAACTCATTCTATCTGCACATTTTAATCTCACGTTGGCTCAAACGGCAGACATGTAAAATGACTACGATCACGAGCCTTTTACTAATACTTTTGAGGAACTTTGAATAAATGTTGCTATTATAAATACCAATGACACAATAACACATGTGGTATCAGAGATGTGCAGGCAATACATTAGCGAGATTTCTTCGTGCTTTTTAGAGAGACTTGAATTAATCCTGCTGTTTACTTTATAGAATTGGTATGAAAGCTGTGGACGAAAATGTTCATGAGCGAGAAGCTGAACAAATTATCCATACTAACAATATCAGAATATATTCATGATCGTTGTCTTTTGAGACACTTGAGAAAATATAATTCACTTCTTTCATACCAAACAGCAAGTACAGGATTTTTTTATGTTCCTCTAAAAAGCAACTAGAAGTCTTATGCATTCATGCTATTTACTGCACAACTCTGGCGTACATTTCTGTTCATGATGCTAATTCTATGCACTATCAGCATGTCAAAGCTCATGGTAGCGAATGTTCGTAATTCCGATTGTCTAACTGACCTTCTCTAACTTTATGTGGAACTGAGCAGGGGTGCTCACAAAATATTAATACAAAAAAATCAACTAACCTTGCCCACAAAGATGCAGCATGAAATAAGGGGAATGGAACAACAATGTTCATTGAAAGCAGGCAAATCGGTGGTAAATTCAGTGCACACACAGATTATTCTATGAGATGATCCTTTTAAAGATTCCTTTAATTCATTCTATTGAAGGTCCACACACCCAAAAGCTCGAATATTGCTTGCTGTAATGATCTGTATAGAGTCAGAGATTTCGAGCGGAACGGGGAAATTAGAACTAAGGACAGTTCTGTTCCCTTATCTTTCATTTTAAATCGGATCGTTCCTCTCGATAATTTTAACTGATTCGTTCAGTATGATGGGGCTCCATTTTGGTTGTGGAAGCATACCAATAGGAGAGTTGGGCCTGTGTAGCTCCCGAACCTCCGTGCTCTCTCGGAGGTATTTGCGAACATTCGTTTGGAAGTTCCTGATCATATACAAACAGTTCCGATTTCATAGTTGGTCAGTGGAAGAAATAGAGAAAAAGAGCACTCCACTACCTACGCTTACTTTATACTCAGTTTATAGAAATTATCAATCTTTCCGTAGTATGGGACTGTACCGTAGTATGGGACTGTACACTAGTATGGGAATGTACCGTTGTATGGGACTGTACCGTAGTTTGGGAATGTACCGTAGTACCGTAGTCTCTTTGATCTCCCAATTTTTTGTCACTTGGTTTTAACAGGCCATTACAATGTTTATTTTGTGGAATAAGAACTTGTAGATGGATGAAAGAACTTGAAAATGAATGAAAGAACTTGAAGATCGAATTGAAAAAAAGGAAATTTTATAGAAAGAAAGACATGCTCCATGTTCATTATGGGTTCACGTTTGATTGTGGACATACAGCACAGTAGTGTTAGAGCAAGAGAGAAATGTACCATGTTCATTGACTGTTCACATTCACATAAATCAAGGAAGAAGTAGAGAAATAGACCAATTGTACATGTTCATTCAGGGTTCGCGTGTGGGAGCGAATGTGACAAAAAATTGCTAAGAAAAGAGAGGAACGGTCCCATTTTCATTGCAAAATCGTATTTGGGGGCGAATATGATACAGAAAAGGGCTAAAGAAAAAGAGAAGCGTTCCATTTTCAGTATGGAACCATATTTGAGGGTGGAAGTAAAACATAGAAGTGATAGAGAAAGAGATAAATTGTTTAAGGTCATTGACGGTTTATATTTGAGGATGGAAATACAGTAAGGAAGTTGTTGGTACTTATTCAAATTGTACATGTTCGTTGAGGGTCGAAATGAAACAGAGAAGTGATACATAGAGAGAAAAATGGTCCACATTCATTGAGGGTTTACGGTTGAGAGCGAATATGATACAGAAAAGTCCTAAAGAAAGAGAGAAACGTTTCCTTTTCATTGAGGCATTATATTTGAGGGGTGGAAATGAAATTAGAAGTCAAAGACAAATGGAGGAACGTTCCATTTTCATTGTGGAATTACATTTACGAGGTGGAAATGAAACATACCATTGAGAGACAATGAGAGAAAGGTTCCATTTTCAATGAAGATTCATATTTGAGGTCGAAATGTAGAAGTCATAAACAAAGAGAGAAACGTTTAATTTTCAATGAGGAATCATATTTGAGGGTGCGAATGAAACATAAAAGTCATAGACAAAGAGAGAAAAGTTTTATTTTCAATAAGAAATCATATTTGAGGGTGGAATTGAAACCTATTAGTGATAGACAAACGTTCGATTTTCATTGATGAATCATATTTGCCGATGTAAATGAAACATAAAAGTGATAGACAAAGAGGGAAAGTTCCATTTTCAGTGTGGAACCATATTTGAGGGATGGAAATGAAACATAAAAGTGCTAGTGCAAGGCTAGAAATGTTCCATTAGGAATACAAGTATCAGACCAACAGATAAACTTACCCTTTTCATTGTGGAATTATATTTGTTGGGTAGAAATGAAACATAGAAGTGATAGAGACAGAGAGAAAATGTCTTCATTGTGTTGTCAAATGTCAAATGTGTTCATTGACGGTTCATATTGGCGGGTGAAAATGAAGCATAGTTAGACAAACAGTTAAATGTGCCATTATCACATGAATCATATGAATCATATTTGAGGGTGAGAATGAAACATCATATTTGAGGGTGAGAATGAAACATCATATTTGAGGGTGAGAATGAAACATAGAAAGTATAGTTTTGGGAAACGTTTCATTTTCATTCCATCCTTAGAACTTTTGCAAAAGCTCACGTCAAGTTTATATCCTACTCATTTCCTTCATTCCAAGCAAATTTTCGAATTGAACTCGTCAGGTCAGTGGAGTGCTACATTAGCCCAACCAGCATTCGATCTTCTGCTGAGTTGTTGTAGTTTGCACATTCCAATTCATAGCCGACAATAATATTGTTTTACTTTGTATGCGAACTACGTATGCTTCGTTGTGGGCACCCCTGGTGTAGCGCCAAAGACTTTTTCAGTTGTCCGGCCTTGATGGTCTTAACCTGTTCTAACCTGCGGCTCTCTTGCTGTACCTTCTTCCTTTATTTACTTATACACCTTGCAGAATTATAATTATATGTTTTTTTAATTGTAACAAAACAAAACCAAGACTTTAATCTCAGTGGCTATTCAATTAGATTGGATTAAATAATTAAATAAATAACACAAATTAATAAAAATCAAAGATAATAATTAAATAACAAAAAGTCATGCAAATCACCGCTTAATTAAACAACAAGGCTTTATATAGTAAAGTAATAATAATAATAATAATAATAATAATTGTTTTATGTTTTTCTTAAATTTAATACTATTAAAAAGAAAACAATATGAAAATAACCTTAAACGAGCTTAACCAAAAATAACACACTTACTACTTACGTAATAAGTTGTTTCTATGATTTTTTAAAGATAATTAATTTTTATATTTATTTTTGTTTATTTCAATTTTGACAAAACAAATTTTACAGTTGGTCGATATTTGCATGCCGGCTCCGTCTTTTGAAATTCATTTATTTATTATCCTATTTGAAAATGTTTTTAGCATAATTTTAAACATAAAACATAAAACGCAAAGAGCAAATAGTTTTTATTTTTTTTTATTGATTTGTTTCGTTTAATTTTTTTTGTTTTTTTTTTCTTTTAAACTTATATACAGAAACTATTTATACAAAAATGAACACACAGCAATAAACACAAAATACTCAAATAAAACATAAACATTTTTCTTAATCTAAGCGAGAGAATAATAATTTTCAATGGATTATTGCTCGAAAAAGAAAAAAAATATAAGAAGAAGGAAATAAGAATATCTACAGAATCAAATTTAGCAAATAAAGTTAGTTTTTTATAGTTTTATAAGTAAGCGACCTGGAAGTGAGTGGTTTTCGTATATGTTTTAGGAGAGAACAATTTTTACGTGTAAATTTTAGTTTTTAATTTAATTATTAAATTTAATGAGCAACAAAAACGCCGTTTTCTAATGCAAATAAGTGATTTTTAACTGTAGCTGTCGTTTCTTTACATAATATATTTATAAATTTAATTAAGTATATTTAAATTTAGTGTTATTGTTAGGTGTAGTGGAAAATAACTTCTTTTCTTTGCAAAAAAAATGAGTATATTCTAGTGTACCACAGCCAGAACAACAACAACAACAACAACAACAACAACAACTACAACAATTAAGAATCACATCATGAGTATTTTGAAAAGCTTTCATTTCATATATTTGCATACATTTTTAAAATTAAAATCAAACTTAGATTTAGCAAATGTTTTCGTAGTACCTACTTTGAAGTGGTGTGGGGTTTTAGTGTTTAAACATATAGATTTTTATTTCAATTTGTAGCTTTTATAATTAGCTTTCTTTGCAAAAAGTACCTTAAGTATTTCTAGTTAGATTTAAGGAAGTTAGTTTTATTGTGTCTTTCTCCGCGGCGGGGTCTTTGCCCACTGTTTTCAGATCCTAACCCTGAAGAATATTTTCCAACCTTCATAAGAAAAGAGGAATTTCTGTTGTACTCAAAGGCTCTCAACATATCTTTAGCACGCGTGCGGAGCTTTCTGCATCATTGTTGTAGTAAGCTTTGAGCATCATTATTGTAGTAAGCTTTGAGCATCATTATTGTAGTAAGCTTTGTGCATCATTGATGTGGTAGTAAGCTTGGTGCATCATTGGTGTATTAAGCTTTGTTCATCAGTGGTGTAGTAAGCTTTGAGCATCATTGGTGTAGTAACCTTAGTACATAATTGGTCTAGTAAAGTTTGCACGTCATTGATGTAGTAAGCTTTGAGCATCATTGGTATATTAAGCTTTGAGCATCATTGGTGTAGTCAGCTTGAAGCATCATTGTTGTTATAAGCTTTGTGCATCGTTGATGTAGTAAGCTTTGAGCATCATTGGTGTAGTAAGCTTTGAATAACATTGGTGTAGTAAGCTTTGATCATCATTGGTGTATTAAGCTTTGAGCATCATTGGTGTAGTAAGCTTTGTGCATCATTGGTGTGGTAAGATTTGCGCATCATTGATGTAGTAATAAGCTTTGTGTATCAGTGGTGTAGTAAGGTTTATGCATCGTTGATGCAGGAAGCTTTGTGCATCACTGGTGTACTAAGCTTTGAGCATCATTGGTGTAGTCAGCTTCAAGCATCATTGTTGTTATAAGCTTTGTGCATTGTTGATGTAGTAAGCTTTGTACGTCATTGTTGTTATATGCTTTCTGCATCATTGGTGTAGTAAGCTTTGCACGTCATTGATGTAGTAAGCTTCGAGCATCACAACTGTAGTAAGCTTTGTGCATCATCAATGTAGCAATAAGCTTTAAGCATCATTGCTGTAGTAAGTGGTCAGCATGCCAAGCTTTGTGCAGCGTGTTCATCTACCGCCCAGGGTAGGGTCTGCTAATACTTCCTTCTCTTTATTATTTTCTACCTTAGTTGGTATATGGAGTAGGCCCCCCATTTAATAAATAAATGAAAATATCATAAAATAGTTTTACTATGTGTTTCCTTTTAAACAATAATTTTGGCTGACTCCCGTTAAATTTTTCCCAAACCAGTGCCATTTTTTTTATTATTATGTTTCAAAATAGGTTTAATGAACATTTATCTGCAATTATACAGGCATCCTGACACCAAACCCAATGAATTCAAATTCTCAACCGATTTTAGTTATTTTGTTTTATGAATTTTTGTTATTAAAATTTTAATAATTATTAAAATTATTTACATAAATTTAAGCGTTTAAAAAATGCGTCGAATCAAAATGGTGCTCACTATAAAATAGCTTAAAGAATTATGTTTACGTAATTGAATTAGTCTTATGGAGTTTCCCCCCTTAATTCCTTTCATTATTTAATTTGTTGTTATGCAAAGGAATTTGAAAATGATTTACATACAGGGTTAGAAATAAATATGTTGCATCAGGTGGAATGGTGTTAATTTCAAGGAGATCCCATTATTATTTTCACTTCACATTTAGCAATTACTCACCGCGAATGGCGAGTGGAACGTTTCGTTTTCACATGTTCCTAAGGTGAATCTTCACACACCCTGCTGTCGAGTTGGTAAACTACATAATTGAGGTTTACTTCAGGAGCATTTGCTTATTGAAGGAGGATTTGAAGTGAATGGTTGAGATGTCTTCGTCTTCTCTGGTTCCTCCTGTAATGCAATTTGGTTGCATTTTAATGTGAAAATAACTCTAAGGAGTTAATTTTTAATTATGCAGAAGGTTTTAGGCAGTTTCTTAAAAGGATTAGGATTAAAACGAAAGCTTATTTGAATAACATGTCATAGAAAGTCATAGAATAACATCGTAGATCTGCATTGCTTAATCGATTTTTAGGCTCCTCCTCCTTATGCATCTGTTTTAAAACTGGCCCTGTCTATTATGCAGCTCACTAAATTCCGTCCATGTAATTAAGTTCACTAGTCAAGAATAATATATTTATTGACCATTCGTTTTTTGTTCCCCAGTAAGTTCTGCTGCTCTCTTAGAATAGTTGACCTCAGACCTTTGTTTTTTTTTTTTGTTCAATTTAAATGAAAAGCCATGCAGCCATAGTACGGGTATACTCGCAATATCGAAAGAATTGATCTGATTAGGATGAGAATAATTATTGTTTAATTAAAATTTCTCTCGGCTTATGTCCGGGGGAAGTTTTCGATTTGGTGTTATTTGCATCAGAATTGGATCCATTTTTTTATGTTTTTTAATTTATAATTTATGTACAAGTTTTTTGTTTGTTTAAATATTAAACATTATTATTTATTTTGCATAATATAATTAATATTTTTTAGTTTTATTGAATGCAATTAATTTTGTTAAATATATTTTTTATTTTTTTTTGCAACTAAATTTGATATAAATTCTTTTATTTTATAAATTTTTTTGTATCCAATTACATTTATTTTTTATTATTGGCATATATTTTTGTTATTATTTAATTGTATTGTTTTATTATTTAATTTTATATGTATTTTTTTATTACTTAATTTTATATTTATATTTTATTATTTATATTTATATATTTTTTATTATTTATATTTATATATTTTTTATTATTTAATTTTCTTGTATGCCATTAAATTTTATATTTATTTTTTTATTATATCATTTTGTTCAATTTTCTTTTAAATACTTTAATGAATATATGAAGTTTAAATATAAATATGAATATACGAATTTATATATATAAAATTTTAATTTATTAAATTTAAACATTGTTATTTAAATATGAATATAAATACATGAATTTAAATTGTAAGATTTTAATTTCTAATATTTAAATATTTGTATTTATTTGCTGATGTTTCTCTTTTGATTTTTATATATATTTATATATTTTTTTGTATTTCATTGATTATTTGTTGTTGTGTGATTATAATTTTTTAATGTTGATTATTTTATATATATAAATATTTTTTTTTTATTAGTTGAATTTTTTATATATATATTTTTTATGCCTGAAAATTTATTTTAGTTATAATTATCAACAAAAGTATTTGTATTTTTTTTTAATATTGTTTTAGAAAACTTTCTTTGTCATTTTCCTTCTTTATTATTATTATTTTTATTTATGTTTCATATTTTGTGTACCATATTTTAAGCTGCATATTTTATGTTCCACATTTTATGTAGCATAGTTTATTTTACATATACTATGTTTCATACTTTATGTTAAATTTTTTTTTTATTCATTATGTTTCATATATTATGTTTCATATATTACAGTGTATTTTTTATGTTACATATATTTTATGATATATTTTATGTTGCGTAACTTATGCTGAACATTATATGTTGCATATTTTATGTTACATATACTATGTTTCATACTCCATGTTGCATATCTTATGTTGGATTTTCTGCATTTCATACTTTATGTTGCATATATTATGGTTGATATAATATGTTTCATACTTTATGTTGCATATTTTATGTTTCATATATTTTGTTTATTATTTTGTTCTAGATTTTCTGATACTCTTGTTTCTGATTTTGTATTTTATATTTCGTATTCTTTGTTTCATGTTTTTTTTAGTTTATGATAAGTTTTTATGCTTCGTATTTTTTTGTTTATTATTTTATATTTGACGATTAATTATTGTATTGTATCTTTCGCATTTTCTGTTCATTATTTTACGTTTCTGAAATATGTTTCGCATTTTATATTGCGCAACTAACACCGATCTAATATTGCGTATTGAATATTTCGAAATTTAGGTTTAGTTCTGTTAATATAACGATTTCTTATTAGTACATTTACTGTAGCATTTAATTGTTGAACTTTGTCGCAGTTTAAGTTTAAATTTAAATTGTACCTACATGTAAATATATTTAATTGTATGTATTCTTTATGTCTGGTTAAAAATCACTTATTTCATCGAACATTTTCGTATAATTTTGAAACTCTTTTGCCCCAAAGCATAGCAAGCAATTGATACAAGTAAATGCATATACGATTCATTCCAAAGAAGCAAATGAAATTAAAATACAATTTATCATTGGCATAAGTTACAAATACAATGAAAAAAGAAGAACACAGGAACGTTTTTGAAACGTTTTTTAGCTACAGAGCGGTGCACAAAGTGCCAAAGTTTTTCAATTTCCTCATGGTCAGCAATGTTTCTGCTTCAACAATAGCCAAGTTTAGTAGAGATGCGACAAATTTTGCGATTTGTTCTGTTTTTATACTTTAAGCAAATTCTAGTTTACTGTTCTTTTTTTGATTTTTTATTACTATTATTATTACCTTTATTATTGTAGTAAATATATTTGTAAATGTTAAAATTTTTTATATATACACATACATAAATATAAATTTACTATTAATTGCATATATAAATGTATTTTATAGTAGGAGCCATTAAACAGCAGAGACGTTTGGCTAATAGAGAGCATCCGTATCAGAGAGCTGCGGTTGGGGTACCGGCTAAGCCAGGCTTCATTGAAATACAGTAAATTCTTAAAACTTAACTAAACAATTAAATAAATAATAAAAAAAAATAAGAAAGAAAAAAAAAACGAAAAGTTTACTTGTTCCATGAAGAGAATATCCTTGGATTTTGGAAATGGATTTAGTTTTCTTTTTAAAAGAAAAGTAAATGTATTCATTTCCAGTCTGTTGTTATATGAAAAGTTTTTCAGTTTTTCTTTTTTTTTTTGCATATACATTTTATATTTTTACATTTGCGAAAAAAATTTTTGTTGTTTTATTATTTTCTCTTACTTTTTTTTCATATTCTAAAGATATCTTAATTACAATAATACATAAATAAACTGAAAAATGAATTGCCTGCAAAGCTGAGACCCCCAACACTGTGTAGCTACCTGTTAAACTCTGATTTCCGACTTGTTACTTGTAACGTGTTGACCTTAAATGAATTTTTAAAGTTTTCAGCTCAACAGGTTAGTTGTGTTTTATACAGAAAAAAACTAAAAACAAAAACAAAAACAAATTTTTTAAATACATATTTTAAAAATGAAATTTTAAATCAAAATCCAAATTGAAATATTGTTTAAAATCTCATTTTTATTTTGATTTTATTATAAAAACAACAACATATTTTTATTCTCCTAGTATAAGCAGCATATTTCTTCTTCTAAATCTGTTTTGATATATTACATATAAAAATCTTTTTATATACTTTTTGTACACGAAAACAAAACAAAAGCAATTTCTATTATAACTAAATATGAATTGTTTCGATGTTGACTTGTGCCTTTGCGACGTGGTGTCAGAAAATGTTAAACAAAATTTATTGTAAAAGGGCGTTGCATTCAATGATATATGTTCGTATATACAGCGAAGTGCAAGACCCCTTAAACTGTTTGTGTTATTCAAGCTGAGAATTATACAACAAGTCCACCGCTGATGACTTGCGCATGGGTTGACATTGAAGGGAGGGGGATGCAAATTAAATTATGGAGAGTGAGGCTAGTAAAAGTCCTACTTGAATCGTCTATAAATGAGTTCTTGCAGCAAAGTAGGGATAGTGATGTTAGGGAATAGAAGTAGAGACCTACTTAAGTCGTCTATAAAAGAGTTGTTATCACCAGAGACCTCCTTAAGTCGTCTATACATGATTATTTTTAACCAGAGACCTACTTAAGTAATCTATAAATGAGTTCTTGTAACAAATTATGAAGAGTGATGCCAGTGAATGTAAGAAGAAACCTACTTAAGTCGTCTATAAATGAGCTCTTGTAAACATAGACTTATGTCTATAAATTAGTTATGGTAAACAGATTCGTCTATAAAAGATTTCTTGTTACAAATTATGAAGAGTGATGTCAGTGAATGCAAGAAGAGACTTACTGAAGTAATCTATAAATGATTTCTTGTGTCCAGAGACCCCTCTTAAGTCGTCTATAAATGAGATCTTGTAACCAGAGACCTACTTAAGTCGTCTATAAATGAGTTCTTGTAAACAGAGACTTCCCTAAGTCATCTATCAATGAGTTCTGGTCACCAGAGACTTACTTAAGTCATCTGTAAATGAGTTCTTGTAATCAGACACAATACTTAAGTCGCCTATAAATGAGTTCTTGTAAACAGAGACTTACTTAAGGCGTCTATAAATCCGTTTTTGTAACCAGAGACCTACTTAAGTCATCTATCAATGAGTCCTTGTCACCAGAGACTTACTTAAGTCATCTGTAAATGAGTTCTTGTAATCAGAGACTTACTTAAGTCGTCTATAAATCAGGTATTTTCACCCAAGACCTACTTAGGTCGTCTATAAATATGTTCTTGTCGCCAGAAACCTACTTAAGTCGTCCATAAATGAGTTCTTGAAACAAACTTTGAAAAGTGATACCAGTGAATGTAAGAAGAAACCTACTTAAGTCATCTATAAATGAGTTCTTGTAACGAGAGACTTACTTAAGTCGTCTATAAATCAGGTATTTTCACCCAAGACCTACTTAAGTCGTTTATAAATGAGATATGTTCACGAAAGACCTACTTAAGTCGTCTATAAATGAGTTCTTGTAACTAGAGACTTTCTTAAGTCATCTATCAATGAGTTCTTGTCACCAGAGACCTACTTAAGTCATCTATCAATGAGTTCTTGTCACCAGTGACTAACTTAAGTCGTCTATAAATGAGTTCTTGAAACAAATTATGAAGAGTGATACCAGTGAATGTAAGAATAAACTTAACTTAATATACTTAACTCCTCTATAAAACATTTCTTGTAACCAGAGACTGATTTGTCATTCAAAGACGACATTAATTACTGAATTACTGAACTACTGTATTACAGAAGCACTTTGGGAAGGTCTTCTAATAACTCCTGGCATCTTCCTTCAGTATTCTATCATGTTCATCAATGATTTGAGGTAGTAGTGCGGGTTTAAGTGGGCGACCAACTGAAGTTGTTTGTGATTTGCTTAATTAATTGATTAGCTCTCGTAACCATCCTTGAATATCTCATCATGTGCAAGTACATTGCGGTGTTCATTTCAACAGAAGACCATAACTTTGTATGCTTTAATCTTAATTTTTTTAGTATTTAAATAAAAAAAACAAAAAAAAAAAATTATTATGTATAACAATCGCAATTTCAAATGAATTTACAAATGTTTTGTATTCTATTTACAAATAATGAACAATTTTTGTTAAATTTAAGTTTTAATATTATATACAATTATTATTCAGGAAATAATGACCATTTATATATTATATAAAAAAAAACTATATTTTTTTTGTACGCATAGAAAAATAAAGATCAATGATTTTGTTAAAATCAAAATTCTCTTTGAAATTTATTTGCCAACCAACAACTCCTTAGACTCAAAAAACAATACTTTTTTCCACTCTTGTATTAAACAAAAAAACATACTCTTTAAAAAAAACAATAATTAATAATTAATAGCTACTAAAAATGTATAATAATAAATAACTCATTGATCACTACTTTTTTAGAACTATTCCTAATTAATATGCATTAATTTCCTTAACATTTAATTAACTTGTAAATTGTAATTAGTAATTAAATAATTAACCAATCAAATTCTCGTAAGCTGCTGCTCCTCACTGGCAAAAGTAACGGCTGTAATCTCTCTTATCCCCATTCCTTTTATATACATATATATATATATATATCGCAAACTGAAGTCAATGAATGGATGCATATTTTTCTATACCATCAGCGCTGGAAAGTAATTAATTAATTTTTCTACACACATATTTCTATCAAACAGAACTACATTGCACACATTTATAATACCATACAATTCATTAAACATAATCTCAGCCATAAACGGAATAAAAACACCATCGGGGAGTTGCAAACCTAACCATATCATTTATGTCTACGATGGATTCGAAATTCCCCTCCTGCAGTTTTTATTCACTCTAGAATTAACTAAGCTAATCAATTTGTATGTTTTAACCATGTAATTTCAACTTAAAAATCAGTACTTTAAACAATTAAAAAAAAAACAACTAATTTTAATACTAAGTTAAGGCATCTTTAATTAATTATGGTTGCGGTACTTGAATTAATTTTATTTTTATATACTCATAAATATTAAGTTAAAAGAATGAAAGAAACAAATTTTTGAAAAAATTGCATTTGCATTGCTTTTACTATTTTCGGTTTTTAAAGTATTAAATAATATTCAATAATAATGTACACATACACACCCATACTCAACACACCCACATCAAATTCACCGCTAATTTATATATAAGCGACAATAATAATATTAATAATAATGTCCACCATACCCACTCAAAATAATGACGTAACATTAAACTTAATTTTCCATGAAAAGCACAAGAAATACCGTAAATAATACCATGAAATTGCATACATTTATATTTAATATTTAAATGATCAGAAACAAAAAATCTGTGTTCTAATTTAATTAAGTAATTAATTTTATATGTAAATGTTGTGTATGTGCCAACAGAAAATTATTTATTATTAAGCTGCAAAGACTACTTAAAGACTATATTCGAACACTTAACCAGGAACATACATTTATAGAGATTTAAGAAGTCGCAACTGAACAAGTCGTGTGAATTTTATGTGACTACCGGGACTCAGCAACATGCTAACTTGTAGCTAGATAATTAACTTCCAAGCACAGAGAAACATGTTGCCGAACTGAGTCACCTGAGGCGGAATAAAGCAACATGTTTCCCTGTTCCCAGAGAATGAAGTTGCAAGGCACAGAAGAACAGGTTGCCGAGCCTGCTGAGTCGTTTTCATGTTTCATACCGCTAGCGGAACTTAGCCGCAGGGAAACCCCTGTTCCCAGAGAATGAAGGTGCAAGACAAGGGAGACTTGTTGATGAATTGAGGCAGTAGTATAATTCTATGAGCATAGCACAACTCAGGCACATTGTTACTAAAGACTAAATTTTAAAGAAAAGGTGAGCATGTTGCTGAACTGAGTCAGTTGTAATAATTATATGATATTACCACAACTCAGCCATATGTTTATCCTGATGCTAAATACTAAATTTGGCAGACAAGGTAAACAAGGTCGTATCAGTTCTATGAGCATGGCACAACTCAGCCACATGTTTTTATCCTGTTTCTAAATACTAAACTTAGAAGACAAGTGAAATATGTTGCTGAATTGAGACTGTCGTAAGAATTATATGATCTTAGCACAACTCAGCCCCATATTTATCCTGTTGTCAAAGACTAAATTTGCAAGGCAAGAGAAACATGTTGCTAAATTGAGGCAGTCGTATGAATTCTATGAGCTTAGCACAACTCAGCCGCATGTTTATTCTCTGTTACTAAACACTAAATTTGGAAAAGAAGCAAAACTTTTTGCTGAATTGAGCAGTCGAAAGAATTATATGATCACAATCCAGCTACATGTTTACCCTGTTAATAAGGACTTAATTTGGAAGGCTTTGGAAACATCTATGATCTTAGCACAACTCAGCCCCATGTTTACCTTGTTAATAAGGATTAAATTTGGAAGGCAAGTGTATTAGGAATTGTATCAGTTTGGCACAATTCAGCCACATGTTTATACACTTGTTTCTAAAGACTGAATTTGGAAGCCGAGTGAAACATGTTGCGGAATTGAGCCACTCTATGAGCATAGTACAACTCAGCAACATGTTTCAACCTGATGCTAAACAACAAATTTAGCAGACAAGTTTGAGTTGAGAAGACAAGGAAAACATGTTGCTAAACTGAACCAGTTGTCTGAGATTTATGTTGCTATGTAACTTGTTTCCTTGGTCCTAATCTATAAATGTATGTTTCTGTCCCGACTCTACGCACACACGCAATTATTTTATGAAGTTAATTATTTAATATTTCTCTCTTTTTTCTAATTCTAAAATACAAACACTGCAATATTTCTCTAATAAAATTATATGTTTCATAGCGAATATTAATGAGTAAATTTATTATATATCCATATATATATATATATATATATATATATATATATATATATATATATATATATATATATATATATATATATATATATATATATATATATATATATATATATATATATATATATATGTATATATATATATATATATATATATATTTATATAAAAACCACAAAAACAGTATATAAAAATGAAAATAATTTTTAATTATTGCTAAAATGAACTAACCAAAGGCCAAGTTAACTAAAACAATTTTTTTTGAGTTTATAATTCAAATAATTTCATGTTTTGTAAATTACTTAAACAAAAAACAAACAAAAAAAAAAACAAACTCCAATCTAAATAAATAAAAATACATTAATTAATCTATAATATTAAAATAATATCCTTACATTTATTGCACAAACAATTTTGCTAATTGAAGAAATATGAATGTTCTATACATTAATGATATTCATTAAATATACAATTTTTATATAAAAATTTTGTCAGTGTTTAATTGTCTTAATTCATAATAATAAAACTTTGTGTTTTTTGTCCCTTTGTAAGTAATGAATATGCTTTTTAGTATTATAATTAAATTTTGATTGAACACTCTTGTGTCAATAATTAGAGGACAATTTGTATCGATATTTAAAGGACAATTGAGCATTGATCGTATTTTTATATACACATTTATTTCTAAACTCATTTAAAAAGAAAAAAAGTTACTAAAATGTAATTGTCTTGACGTTTGCTTGCATGAATTGCATTCTCTTCAACTCTTTCTTCCATGATTTGCATTCTCTTCAGTTCTTTCTTCCATGAATAGCATTCTCTTCAACTCTTTCTTCCATGATTTGCATTCTCTTCAACTCTTTCTTCCATGAATTGAATTCTTCAAATCTTTCTTCCATGAATTGCATCCTTCAAATCTTTCTTCCATGAATTGCATTCTTCAAATCTTTCTTCCATGAATTCCATTCTCTTCAACTCTGTCTTCCATGAATTGCATTCTTCAAATCTTTCTTCCATGAATTGCATTCTTCAGCTCTTTCTTCCATGAATTACATTCTTCAAATCTTTCTTCAATGAGTTGCATTCTCTTCAACTCATTCTTCCATCAATTGCATTCTTCAAATCTCTTTTCCATGAATTGCATTCTTCAAATCTTTCTTCCATGAATTGCATTCTTCAAATCTTTCTTCCATGAATTCCATTCTCTTCAACTCTGTCTTCCATGAATTGCATTCTTCAAATCTTTCTTCCATGAATTGCATTCTTCAGCTCTTTCTTCCATGAATTACATTCTTCAAATCTTTCTTCAATGAATTGCATTCTCTTCAACTCATTCTTCCACCAATTGCATTCTTCAAATCTTTCTTCCATGCATTACATTCTCTTCAACTCTTTCTTCCATGAATTGCATTCTTCCAATCTTTCTTCGATGAACTGCATTCTTCAAATCTTTCTTCCATGAATTGCATTCTTCAAATCTTTCTTCCATGAATTCCATTCGCTTCAACTCTTTCT
The DNA here is from genome assembly GCA_920105625.2 of Clusia tigrina. Lineage (NCBI taxonomy): Eukaryota > Metazoa > Arthropoda > Insecta > Diptera > Clusiidae > Clusia > Clusia tigrina. The sequence goes on from OV050031.1 coordinate 215,472,872, forward strand.
TCCATGAACTGCATTCTTCAAATCTTTCTTCCATGAACTGCATCCTTCAAATCTTTCTTCCATGAATTGCATTCTTTTCAGCTCTTTTTTCTTCCATGAATTGCATTCTTCAAATCTCTTTTCCATGAATTGCATTCTTCAAATCTTTCTTCCATGAATTGCATTCTTCAAATCTTTCTTCCATGAATTCCATTCTCTTCAACTCTGTCTTCCATGAATTGCATTCTTCAAATCTTTCTTCCATGAATTGCATTCTTCAGCTCTTTCTTCCATGAATTACATTCTTCAAATCTTTCTTCAATGAGTTGCATTCTCTTCAACTCATTCTTCCATCAATTGCATTCTTCAAATCTCTTTTCCATGAATTGCATTCTTCAAATCTTTCTTCCATGAATTGCATTCTTCAAATCTTTCTTCCATGAATTCCATTCTCTTCAACTCTGTCTTCCATGAATTGCATTCTTCAAATCTTTCTTCCATGAATTGCATTCTTCAGCTCTTTCTTCCATGAATTACATTCTTCAAATCTTTCTTCAATGAATTGCATTCTCTTCAACTCATTCTTCCACCAATTGCATTCTTCAAATCTTTCTTCCATGCATTACATTCTCTTCAACTCTTTCTTCCATGAATTGCATTCTTCCAATCTTTCTTCGATGAACTGCATTCTTCAAATCTTTCTTCCATGAATTGCATTCTTCAAATCTTTCTTCCATGAATTCCATTCGCTTCAACTCTTTCTTCCATGAACTGCATTCTTCAAATCTTTCTTCCATGAATTGCATTCTTCCAATCTTTCTTCGATGAACTGCATTCTTCAAATCTTTCTTCCATGAATTCCATTCGCTTCAACTCTTTCTTCCATGAACTGCATTCTTCAAATCTTTCTTCCATGAATTGCATTCTTCAAATCTTTCTTCCAAGAATTCCATTCTCTTCAACTCTGTCTTCCATGAACTGCATTCTTCAAATCTTTCTTCCATGAACTGCATTCTTCAAATCTTTCTTCCATGAATTGCATTCTTTTCAGCTCTTTTTTCTTCCATGAATTGCATTCTTCAAATTTCTTTTCCATGAATTGCATTCTACATATCTTTGTTCTATTAATTGGATTCTTTAAATCTTTCTTTCATAAATTGAATTCTACAAATCTTTCTGCCATGAATTGCATTCTTCAAGTCTTTCTTCCATGAATTGGATTCTTCAAATCTTTCTGCCAGGAATTACATTCTCTTCAGCTCTTTTTCCGTGAATTGCATTCTCTTCAGCTCTTCCATGAATTGCATTCCTCAAATCTTTCTCCAATGAATTGCATTCTTCAAATCTTTCTTCCATGAATTCCATTCTTCAAATCTTTCTTCCATATCTCCCCTTCAATGATAGAAATGCAGTACATTTGTTCTTCATCTTCACTTTATGGCATGACAATTAGATTTTACATATATCCAGTCTGTTTTCTGTTTCTAGAGATTTAATCCAATTTGTAAAAATCGAACGGAGGAGAGTATCAAATAATGACTATAATGAAGCCATTGGAAGCCTGGAAGTGAAGAAGGACTTTATTGATCAATAATCGCTAGAATTCTTTTGTGCTTCTCATAATCATTAATATTATATTATTATTGTAATGAGTTATTATGTAGTATGACTGCAAAATATTCTAGTCTTTGAGGGTTTGAGGGTAGTCCTTTCAGCCACATCGAAAGAGTGAGCCTTGCTGTTAATCACTTTTTGGTGTTTGACGACATAGAAATTTGAAATGACTTCAATATATCTATCCACATATCATTCTATCGCACACTTTTGCATAGCATTCATGGCTTGAAATTATTTGATGACAATTCGCACTTTATAGAGTGATTGATATCAGGAATAATTATACCACATTTTGTCCTTTCAAACCATATTCGATCTGCTTCCTTATATGTGCGTCCTTTTCAAACCCTATTCTACCTTTTTCCTTATTATATCTGAGTCCTTTTCAAATCTTACTCTACCTTTTTTCTTATATCTGTGTCCTTTTCAAACTTAATTCTTTCTTCTCACTCATATCTATATCCTTGCAGACCCTATTTGTACCTTGGTCCTCATATCAGTGTTCTTTTCAAACCCTGTTCTACTTTCTTCCTGATATCTGTGTCCTTTTCAAACTTTATTATTCCTTCTTTCTGATATCCTTGTTGTTTTATTTGAATACATAATATATTCGTTCATCATGATTTTGTACTCACTTGTGCACTATTTTAATGTACAATCGATTATTGTAGATATACTGAAATACTGCATGGAATTCGAGATTGCAATCACATTCAAACATCAGTCATTGACTTCAATTTATAGCGAGTGCATTTGGTTTCTTTTATAGGCGTGAATAGAAAAAAGGTTTCAATAATACAGTCAGTCACCTCACAAATTTACCAACTTTCATAGCTTTGGTAGAGTTTCTTAAGCACATGTGACAATTCAATATGCAGATTTGTATGTGGATTACGATACTGTGCCGTGAGTCTACGTTAATGACATATTTTAAACTCTCGAGAACACATTTAGATTTGTTTTCAGTTAAAAGGTTTCAAGGATCACGTTTGGATTTGTTTTCAGTTAAAAGGTTTCAAGGATCAAATAGTGTCTAAATTATGCCGGAAACACCATATCTTTAAATATAGGGAGAATCTGTAGCAATCCTGACATGATTATAGCAGAATTACCAAATATGGTACGAGTATAACCGCGACAAATAGTATTGCCTTAAAAGAGTGGAGAATTCTGAACCTTACTAGGAGACAGTACGCCTAATTCTGGTCGTAATGTGAAGAGGACGATCAATAGCAACTTTATTGGTTTGTTAATTCTAATAAAAGTCAGTCAATCTATCTTTTTAGTTCCCGACCATCTATAAATTCTTTAGAAAGTTTACAATGTTCTAAAAGTGTTTTAGAACTTCTATGAAAATGTGTCAAAAATGTTCTAAAAATGTTTTAAAACTGATCTGAAAATGTCTCAAAAAATGTTCTAAAATGGTTTGAAAGCTGCTCTGCAATAATCCCAAAAAAATTTTAAATTTTGAGTGTATTTTTAGAACACCGCCAATATTTTTAGAACTTTTTGTAATTCCCACCCCTATTTCCACCAAATTTTTAGAACCGTTTTATATCAGTATTACACAATTTTTTGGAGAACCTTTTTTTACACCAGTTTTAGTATATTTTCACAAAACTTTTAGAACTGTACACCAGTTTGACAATATTTACACATGCTGTTTAGAACCTTTTTATACCAGTTTTAGAATACTTCCACAACATTTTTAGAATATTTTTATATTAGTTTTAGAATATTTTTACAAAAAACTTTTTAGAACCTTTATATCAGTTTGGGGATTTTTATACATACAGTTTAGAACCTTTTTATACCAGTTTTATTATATTTTTACAAGATTTTTAGAACCGCTTTATGCCAGTTTTAGAAAATTTTCTCTAAATTTTTAGAAACTTTTTACACCAATTTTAGAATATTTTTACAAATTTTTTTTAGAACTTTTTAGAACCTTTTTATACCAGTTTTAGAATATTTTCACATCATTTTTAGAATCATTTTATACCACTTCCATTATATTTACTCATCATTTTTAGAACCTTATACCAGTTTTAGAAGATTTTCACAACATTTTCCCTACACTTTTAGAACCTTTTTATAACAGTTTTTGAATATTTTCACATGATTTTTAGAACATGTCAGCTTTATCACAATATTTTTATAAAATTTACCTTTTTGGAATAGTTTCAGAAATATTTTAGAACAATCCTTAAGCCGGAAAAATTCAAACGAAATAAATGTTTCTTTCCGTTTTTTCCTTCCAATTCCTCTGTGAGTTTTCAGGAATTTTTAACTAGAGGCATTTATATAACCTTATCGTGAATAAACTCCCAAAAATAGTACCCCTCAGATTTCCGTAGCTTTCTGAGAAGAATTTGAATCTTCATAAATGTCAGAAGTACGTAGTAATATTCACGGTATTCTTCTTCCAATACATTTCGATAGTTATGTGATCAGCAATTATTTCACAATTTGACCAATTTTTCCTAATGCAGTTTTCCTTCAAAGAGCGTTCAGTTTTTCATTAGTAGATTTTATTGTCCATTCGCGGATCACCAATCTGTCTTTCTTCATTAGAGTTTGTTTTTAGCCTGTAGGAAATTTGTCATCCTCTCTTAACACAACGAATCTTCCTTCTACTGACCGGAAGCTGTGACGTCAGCTCATTCCATTTGACAAATGTTGGTTTTATGTTCAGAACGACTTTGTTTGTTTTCCATCGATATTTATTATTTTTTTTTGCTTGTCAATGTCCTTTTTGTTGATATTACATTTGTAACTTTTTTTGTTTTTAAATGAATTAATCAATTCAATAACCACAAAATATTATTGTTTTAAATATTCATTTTATGTTTACTTGATTTACTTACTAACATTAACCATTAAACATGTTTTGTTTCTCTTTTTCTCTATTTTTTACATGCTAACACATCCGGTGCCATGGTAGACGAAATAACAAATCTTTTAGATGCGATTGATTGCAATTACAAATACAATAAAACTTGATGCTACTTATTTATTTATATATATATTTGATTCTATGAATATATATACTCGTAGAAGAGAAAAGCTAACTACAAAAAAAAAAAACAAAAAAAAACCTACCACTCAACATGAACTTTTGTAACATACTTTTAAGAAAAAATAACTAAATGTGCAACTTAAGTGGATAAATTGATCTGGACAAATATCAATTCAATAACACAAAAAAAAAGTAATAATAAACTTCATCACTGATGATTGCAATTATCACAATAACCAGCACAGAAATATCATAACCGACACTACTATTTTGTGTATAACCAGCAACCTTGAATTGTGTGTGCATGTTTGTCGTGCCCTCTGCCACTGTACATGTCCTCCATATCCTTCCTGCGAGCAATAGTCCTTGCAGGCAACCAAAACACTGCACTACCACGCATACTCACCGTGACGCCATTCTTGTGAACATGCTTGGTGTGAGCTCCTCTCAGCTTTTGTTTGTTGTTGCACTCCTGATTGTGTCAGCGCCAATTGACTTGGTTGTTCAGTCGTGACTCGTATTCTCTGGAAGCTTATCGGCGGCGGCCCCTTCAATCATCATGACACTACTCAGCCTGCTTGGAAGAATGGGAATATCGGGAATATTTTGTTTTAAGAATAATAATTCAAAGCATTATTTTTTTGTTTGTTAAATTTGTTGCCATTCATTGAAAGGATTTTTTCATACAATCTTTAAGCATATAAAACTATATTGAAATTAAATTTATTGTTAATTGAATAACTAAACAAATACTGAAATCTTCATCGTTTAATGTGTGGAATCTCATAAGTGGAGACTAATTCAAAAACAAATTAGTTGTCAAACATTTAACATTATTAATTAATTCTTTTATTAAAAATGTAAGTAAAGAATTGTTTCATTTTTTTAGTTTTAAGTTGATAGTTTAAAGTAATTACATTTTTATCATCATTAAACATTATAATTGTGTTGTGTAATATTCTACTTAAATATCGTAACTACATATATATTTACTATATATATTTTTTTTGACATGATGTTTGTTAATATTATTTGAAGTAAATTAATAATTAATAATTTGAAGTTTATTAATACGCACATTTTTCAAAGTTTTTCTTCTAATAAATTATAATAATGAAAAGTTTTTTTATAATAACAATTAAAGTAAAGAAAGGATAAGAAACATCAATCACAACTACAATCGCCATATTTAGTTATTAACAACAAATTAAGTAAAGTGTGTAAATTATGGTTTATTTTATAATTATATATAAATATACAATAAAACCCGATTCAAATTCATCTCCTTGATTGGTTTTGTTATCAATTAAGAATAAATACAAAAATGTTTTTCATCCAAATTATTTAAAAGGAAACGTAAAAAAGGCATTTGACATAAAATTTATAACAAGGTTGAATTAATAATATTATTTTTGTTTGTGGAAAAGATCTGCAAAACATCCTGCATGCTGCATTGTATTTATTTATAAGGAAATTAAGGACAATATTTATTTTTTCCAACAAAAAAGTAATGCAAATATTTAAAGTTGAAATGATCAAATTTAAAGAGCAACTTGAAGTTGTGAAATAATTATTATGTTTAAATCAATTAATAATTATTGTACTTAAATCAATCAATAGTTATTGTGTTTAAATCAATAAAAAAGCTGGAAACAAAGCGCCACAAAATAAGTTTCGCCACCACCATTCCTACTGAAGAAGATAAACGAATGAGAAAGGTTGTGGAGTCACCAAAAAAAGGTGTCCATCTACGTCTCTAGTTCTAAAATTGAAATTGCGCAACTACAACTCGAACTTCAACATCAATTACAACTCCAGCTACAACCCCAACTGCAACTCGAACTACAATTCGAACTACATCTCCAACTGGAACTCCAACTACAACTCCAACTACAATTCGAACTACATCTCCAACTGGAACTCCAACTACAACTCCAACTACAATTCGAACTACATCTCCTATTAGGACTCCAACTACAACTCGAACTGCAAGTGGAACTACAACTCCAGCTACAACTCGAACTACAATTCGAACTACATCTCCAACTACAACTCGAACTGCAACTGCAAAGGCAACTCCAGCTCGAACTAGACCTACAACTACAGCTCGAACTACAACTCCACCGAAAACTCCAACTCCAACCACAACTCAAACTACATCTCCAACTAGAACTCCAACTACAACTCCAACTACAATTCGAACTACATCTCCTATTAGGACTCCAACTACAACTCGAACTGCAAGTGGAACTACAACTCCAACTACAACTCCAGCTACAACTCGAACTACAATTCGAACTACATCTCCAACTACAATTCGAACTGCAACTGCAAAGGCAACTCCAGCTCGAACTAGACCTACAACTACAGCTCGAACTACAACTCCACCGAAAACTCCAACCATAACTCGAACTACATCTCCAACTAGAACTCCAACTACAACTCCAACTATAATTCGAACTACATCTCCTATTAGGACTCCAACTACAACTCGAACTGCAAGTGGAACTACAACTCCAACTACAACTCCATCTACAACTCGAACTACAATTCGAACTACATCTCCAACTATAACTCGAACTGCAAATGCAACTCCAACTCGAACTAGACCTACAACTACAGCACGAACTACAACTCCACCGACAACTCCAACCACAACTCCACCGACAACTCCAACCAGAACTCCAACTACAGCACGAACCACACTAGAAACTCCAACTGAAACTACAATTCCAACTGAAACTACAACTCCAACTGAAACTACAACTCCAACTGAAACTACAATTCCAACTGAAACTACAACTCCAACTGAAACTACAATTCCAACTGAAACTACAGCTCCAACTGAAATTACAATTCCAACTGAAACTATAACTACACCTCAAACTACAATTTCAAATGCAACTCCACTGAACTGAAAATTTTCGTAATTCTAATCCAATTCGAACTTCAAATCTACCCCTAATTTCTAAAGTTGACCTTTTCAAAGTCCAAATTGTCCTAAAATTGAATATTTAAAAATTTCAAGACCAACTTGAGCAGCAATTCCATCTCGAACTGGAACTAGAGCTTGAACTCGAACTAGAGATTGAGCTCGAATTAGAACTTGAACTCCCACTAGGACTTGTACTCGAGATGGAACTTGCACTGCAAATCCAACTCAAACTGCAAATTCAACACGAATTCCAACTCAAACTACCATTGAAAATGCATCTCCACCTTTTAAACTGACTCTTTTCGTAATGCATTTCCAACTCGAACTTCAAATCTACCCCCGACTCATAATTTTGGCCTTTTCAAAATCCAAATTGTCACTCCAAAATTAAAGTCGCGCACTAACTCCTCAAATTGAAGATTTCAAAACCAACAACTCCAATTTCAAGACCAACTTGAATAGCAACTCCACCTCGAACTTCAACTTGAGCTTGAACTCGAACTAGAGCTTGAACTCGAACTAGATCGTGAACTCGGATTAGAATTTGAAAGCGAATTAGAAATTGAACTGGAACTATATCGTAAACTCGAACTATATTATGAACTCGAATTAGAACTGGAACTTGAACTAGAGATTGTACTCGGACTAGATCGTGAACTCGAACTAGAGCTTACACTGGAACGAGAGGTTTGGCTCGAACTACAACTTGAACTCGAACTAGAACTTGAACTCCAACTAGAACTAGAACTCGAACTAGATCGTCAACTCGAACTAGAGCTGGCTACTCGAACTACAATTGGAACTCGAGTTAGAGCTTGATCTCGAAGTAGAACTAGAACTCGATTTTCAACTTGAACTCGAACTCGAACTAGATCGTGAACTCGCACAAGAGACTGATCTCAAATTAGAACATGAACTCGAACTAGAACTTGAACTGAAACTTGATCGTGAACTTACACTTGAATGAGAGGTTTGGCTCGAACTTCAACTTGAACTCGAACTAGAACTGGATCTCGAACTAGATCGTCAACTCGAACTGGAACTTGAACCTGAACTCGCCCTACAACTTGAACTCGAAATAGAATTTGAACTCGACCTGCAACTTGAACAACAACTAGATCGTGATCTCGAACACGAACTAGCGATTGCACTCGAACTAGATCGTGAACTCGAATTGGAATTTGAACCCGATCTATATCGTGAACTCGAACAAGAGACTGAACTCGAACTAAAACTTGAACTCGAACTAGAATTTAAACTTGATCTCCAACTCCAACTAGAACTTGAACTCGAGATAGAAGTTGCACTGCAAATCCAATTCAAACTGAAATACCAACTCGAACCCCAACTCCAACTCAAACTGCAACTCAAAATCTAACACGAAATCCTTAAAAGGAAATATTCAAAATCCGAATACAATTCAAATTGGGACTCCAACTCGAACTTGAACTCCGACTGCATCTCCAACTCTGAATCCACCTCCAATCTGAATCCACCTCCAGTCTGAATCCACCTCCAGTCTGAATTTACCTCCAATCTGAATCCACCTCCAACTCAAGACCGACTTCAAAATCCTTTCCATTCGTATACAATGAGATTCTATTTTACACCAAAGTTTTCATTTATAAACTGACTTCCTCACAACTTTTTGCTTTGTTTTTAATTAATTAATTCAGCTGAGGCAAAATTTTGTTTAGAATATTTCACAAAAATCAACAATTATTAACTTTTGATAAAAAAATTTTATTTTCATTGCATACTAAAATATTAATTTCCTTAAATTTAAAACAATATAAAAATATTTAATACAAATAAATAAAATACAAACAAATTGAAATGTTGCTGAAATATAATAAAAAAAAATTATTTTATACAACAAAAAATTTGATTTTTATCATCTTAAAAAATATTTAATTTGTATACCATAAAAATATTATAAAAAACAAAATATAAAATAAATTATTTTACATAAATAATAATAAACGAAATATCTGCATTTAACTGGGGTACAAAATTTATAAATTTAAATTTTTAAACTGTATTGCAGCAACGTTTTACAATTTAAAACATTAAAAAATAGTATATAAAACATAAAAAAATAATATGTATAACACTTAAAAATTATAATAAATAAATTTAATAATTTAATAATTTTGTATTGTTTTAGTTTTAAGCAAATTGAAGTTTTTTCTTCCACAAAAATGTCATTAAAAAAAAAACCATGAAGCTAAAAGTAAAATATTAATTAAATAAAACAAAACTTTCATTATATAAATATAATTAAATAAGTGTTTAATAATTAATAAAAAATTGTGCCTTTAGTTTATATGACAGTTAAAACAATTTATATTTAAAAATACAATTAAACTAAAATAATCGAAAAACATAACAAAAAATAACCAGCAAAAAAAAAATTATTAAGTTTAAAATGAACAAAAAAACTTTTATATAAGCGAAGCAAGCAAAATCAAAACAAAGTTGTAATAACACAAATTTTGCAACAATTGTTTTTTAATGCTTAAATGTAATTTAATATATAAAAAAAAAACAAAATATTAAACATACTCATTTATTACGTGCAATTTTAACAAATATTCTATCTTTAATTCAATTGAGAAGGAAACGAAAAGTCAAAAACTACATTTGAAATCTACTTCTGACCTAAAACACGATTGATCACTTTTAGTATTAAGTTTAAAATAAAAAGAGAAATTTGTTTACTATTTTTTTGTCGGCTTCTTTCTGCCGTGTTTCTTCTTTGTCGCCTTAGATAAGTGTTAAATATAAAACAAAACAAACATAAAAGCCGAGCTTCACCCTCACTGTGGAGCCCAGGCAGCAATTCTCTTTTCTATTACTTTATTTTTTATTAATTAAAGTTGTATTAACCACATTTAGTTGTATGATAATGATTAATGTTTAATTTTTTTCGAATTAAATGTTAATGCAATGAGAATTTTACATATTAATAAATGTTTAATAAAAGAAATAAAAAGAAATATTTTCAATAATGATTAAATATAAATGTAAGTATGATTTTAAACGAAGATGGCGAGCATGCAAACAAATAATCGAAACGCGAATACTATTTAAAAATTTTGAATGAAAAACATTTTGGAAATAACACTTTATTTTTTTTAGAAAATTCACGGCCACTTCAGCTCAGCCTTTGCACCTCGGCTACTTCGCCAGGGTCAGTTCGTAACCGGCTTCTTCCGTACCGGAATCTTTGCTATGGTCTTTCCTTTTCCCTCTTCGCCACGGCCTTATTGCCACCGGCCTCTTCGCCACGCGGTTGGGAACCAGTCGAGAACCATACGTGAACCATTAGAGAACTTTGCGATAAGCGTTCGAGAACCATTTGAGAACTTTTCGATAAGCGATCGAAAACCATTCGAGACCTATTTGAGAACCATTCGAGACCTATTTGAGAACCTTTCGATAAGTCGAGAACTATTCGAGCACAATTTGAGAACCATTAGAGAACTATTCGAGAACTATTCAGGAACCCTTAGAGAACCATTTGAGAAATATCCAAGAACCTTTCGAGAACCATTCGAGAACTATGCGATAGCCAGTCGAAAATCTTTCGAGTAACATTCGAGAATCATTCGAGCCCGTTTCGATAAATATTGAGCCACACACCACACGAAGGACGCTACTTGGTTTATTTATGGATATGAGCACTCGAATGCATTCGAGGCCATTCGAAAGTAATTCGAGAACCAAACGATAACCACCTGAGAGCCTTTCGAGAACCATTCGAAAACCATTTGATAAGCTTTCGAGAACCATTTGAGTAACATTCGACAAACATTCGAGAACATTTCAAGAACCATTCGAAAACGATCGGAGACCATTCGAGAACCATTCGAGGACCATTCGAGAACCATTCGAGGACCATTCGAGAACCATTCGAGGATTATTCGAGAACTATTCGAGAACCTTTCGATAACTATTGAGTCGCATATCACATGCAGGACACCCTTTGGCTTTTTCGTGGATATGAGAGCTCGAAGGCATTCGAGGCCATTCGAAAGTCATTCGAGAACCATTTGAGAACCATTCGAGAACTATTCAGGAACCCTTAGAGAACCATTTGAGAACCATTCGAGAATTATACGAGAACTTTTTGAGAACCATGCGAGAGCCAGTCGAAAATCTTTCGAGTAACATTCGAGAATCATTCGAGGCCGTTTCGGTAACTATTGAGCCACACATCACATGAAGGACGCCACTTGGTTTATTCGTGGATATGAGCACTCGAATGCATTCCTGGCCATTCGAAAGTAATTCGAGAACCAAACGATAACCATCTGAGAACCTTTCGAGAACCATTAGAAAACAATTTGAGAACCTTTCAAGAACCATTCGAGAACTACCGGAGAACCACTAGAGAACCATGCGAAAGCCAGTCGAAAATCATTCGAGTAACATTCGGGAACCATTCGAGAACATTTCAAGAGCTATTCGAGATCCATTCGAGAACCTTTCGAGAACCATTGGAGAATCTTAGATAACTATTGAGCCACACACATTACACGAATGACTCTGCTTGGTTTATTCGTGGATAAGAGAACTCGAAGGCATTCGAGGCCATTCGAAAGCCATTCGAGAACCATTCGAAAACCATTCGAGAACCATTCGAAAACCATTCGAGAACCATTCGAGAACCTTTTGATAACCATTCGAGAACCTTTTGATAACCATTCGAGAACCTTTCGATAATTATTGAGTCACATATCACATGCAGGTCGCTACTTGGCTTATTCGTGAATATGAGAGCTCGAAGGCATTCGAGGCCATTCGAAAGGCATTCGAGAACCATTTGAGACCCATTCCAGAACCATCAGAAAACCATTCGAGAGCTATTCGAGAAGCAAACGAGAACCATTCGAGAAACTTTCGAGTAGCATTCGATAACCATCCGAGAACCATTCGAAAACCATTTGAGAACCTTTCGAGAAATGTTCGAGAACCATTCGAGAACTATCGGAGAACTATTAGAGAATCATGCGAGAGCTAGTCGAGAATCATTCGAGTAACATTCGGGAACCATTCGAGAACATTCGAACACATTTCTAGAACCATTCGAAATCCATTCGAGCACCATTCGAGTACCATTCGAGACTTTTTCGAGGACCATTCTAGATCCATTCGAGTCTCGTCGAGAACCTTTCGATAATCATTTAAGAACCATTCGAGAACCTTTCGATATCTATTGAGTTACATATCACACGAAGGACGCTGCTCGGTTTATTTATGGATATGACCACTCGAAGGCATTCGCGAATCGTTCGAGAACGCTCGGAGAACCATGCGAGAGCCAGTTCGAGTATTAGTCGAGAATCTTTCGATAATCATTCAGGAACCATTCGGGAACCTTTCGATACCTATTGAGTCACATATCACACGAAGGATGCTGCTTAGTTTGTTTATGGATATGACCAGTCGAAGGCATTCGAGGCCATTCGAGAATCATTCGAGCACTTTAGATAACTATTGAGCTACACACATTACACGAAGGACTCTGTTTGGTTTATTCATGGATAAGAGAACTCGAAGGCATTCGAGGCCATTGGAGAATCATTCGAGCACCATGCGAAATCCATCTGAGTCGCACATCACATGAAGGACATTGCTTGGTTCATTCGAGGATATGTGAACTCGAAGGGATATCCTATGCTTTCTGTGTCTGGTTCGTGGTGATACTTATATGGAATCCCTCGATAAGACAAACGGAACGCTATTTTTCCTCTAACACTGAATAGTTTGTACGCGTTATTGGACTGCAGGGGTTTCCATGATCAAATAGCAAACCTGGCGTTGTATTTATATGACTACAGATGTCTGGAAGGTTGTTTAATTGCCCGAAGAGAACATTTAAATAACCGGACTACCTCAGTGGAAAACCAGCATTCGGGGTTAACTGAGTTCAACAGACAAATTTATAAAGTTCAAGTTTGAGTCTCTTTTTCCCTCTTACTTTAAAAGTCGCGTTTTTCATTATCACAACAACCGTTGCTTCACTCGAAATATCTGCCCGAAGCATTCCAAGAATCCTGACGTTGTCTGCAATTCAAGCTCGCATCATTAAACATAATTTTCCAACTAATTTCGCTAATTGCAGCCCTCGAATAAAATATTCCTCAAACAAAGTTCGCGTAACTTGAATATTCGCCAACGCATTTGTAAGGAAGAAGGCTCGCATATCCTCCGAAAACTCATGGTGCTGGCATCATCGCTTCTCTGTGGATTACCTCATTAAATGTTAAATCAAAGTTAAAACTTGTAAATTGTGCAATGGAAACTCTGAAGGCAGCTTAATTCGCTAATTGCTGGGTATTAATTTCGCAAGCAACTCTCAAGCAAGTCTAAAGGAGCTGCTTTCTGTTAAACATGTTCTCCTGCTTTATGGAATGTCTCCTTCTGTAAGAAGCTTATTAAAGAGTTTGCTGTGCGGCTGTGGCTGAAAGCGTACAGAAAAATTCCAAGACAATTCAATCTTCAGATACAAAGGAAAATGCCGACAATCTTTTAACTAAATTACAAGGATAATCTTAAAAATTCCTGGACAACTCCACGGAATCCTTTTACGACAAACTTTGTCTCCTCTTTAAAACTCGCATATAATTGCCAATTCGCTGATTTCTCTGAACTTTGTGCGGTCTGGTGTATTAGGGGGCGAAACCACCGCCTAATATGTGTAATTACAACTTATTAACTCGGCGCTTTGTATGTGTTAATAAAGCAGTTGCCACGTTACTCATACGCCTCCGTGTACTTTGTCCTGTTCTCTAGAGTCTGCTCGACTAAGGCAACTCTTAATGTAATTTGTGTACACTTTTTGGCTTAGAAGAACTCTGCTGTCGAAGAGCTAAAAGCAGTGGAATTTGGTGTGTTTCCTGTTGTTCGAAAGAGTATTTTCAGCTAAAGTCCTTGGCTACTTTCCGTTTTACCCACACTAGACAGCACTCGATATTCGCATATGTTTGTGTATCAGAGCTGGTAATCTTTCTGAGTAGCTTTATATTTATCCTACTACGTATCCCACTGCGTAGAATTTGTAATCCGGCTCCTATGAGTATGGAAATTTTCTATACATTGAAGCCTTACTGCATTGGGAAACTACTTTATGAGGATTTTCTAGTTTATAATTTGAAAACTTGCCCAACTTTTTAAACAATCCGAAATATTTTGATGCATCAATGTGCCAAAAAGTTCCTTAAATAAGTGTGTGTATTTTTGCATTATGTTTTCGGTACACAAGTAAATTTACATACCTACAAGTAAGCAACCAGGAAATTTCTGTCTCTGACTGTGTTCACCGAAATGGCTTCACATTTGGTCACAGTTGTTTACTGTGTGCGAATTTCCACCATCAACGCATTTAATTAAAAGTTGTGTGTGGAAAAATAGCCATGAGAAAATGTCCAACTACCGAAAAAGTCCGAAAAGTGTGAAAGGACCTTTTGCACGCACGCATTTAATTGGTTTCGTTCCAGTTTATTTGCTCGTTTGCCAGGAAGGGTTTTGCACGTTGCCTTGTTTCAACATATTAAATATGTACCTGGAATTTACACACATCCTCACTAACCTAGTATACTTTTCTGCGTCGTAATGAAAGTCTCCGATGGTGTGTGTAGAAGGCTGTGGTCCTCTATAAGGATCGATTAATTTATACAGATTTTATAATTATGGATTACGGGTAAAATGTATAACCTATCTTATGAAAAAGAGTGTAAAAGAGTGTTTAGGCAGCTCAGTTGTGCTTGTGTTGATCCAACGAAGGCGTGGTACTTATGGAGTTATACGTATATTCAGTTTTTTATTTTGAGTCCTACCTTAGGCGTGGTCTTCTCTCCATCTCAGTTGCGTTTTTGATGTCCAACAGAAGGCGTGGTACAGTAATATGTATATTCAGAGTTTTGTTCTGATTCCTAAGTTAGTCGTGGTCTTCTGTCCATCTCAGTTGTGCTTGTGTTGATCCAACGAAGGCGTGGTACTTATGGAGTTAAATGTATATTCAGTGTCATGTTCCTAATCCTAAGTTAGTCGTCACCTTGCGTCCGGTCTGTGGCCCAGGTTTAAAGATATTTTCATGATATTTTGCATAAACAATCTAAAAATTCATGAATGCAATCGCACAAAGGACATGCCTACTTCTCATATGTGCAAATATCGAAACTTTTTTAAAACAGCTTCTCTCCAATTGGTTCTGTACTAAAAATGTACCATAAAATGAGATGTACTAAAAGAATGCACCAAAATTAGATATACTAAGTTGAAATGTACTAAAACAGCTTCGCTCCAATTGATTGCGTACTAAAAATGTGCTATAAAATGAGATATACTAAAATGATATACTAAAAATATTTACTAAAATATTATGTACTAAACTGAGATGTTCTAAAACTAGATGTTCTAAAAATAGGACATGTATTTAAAATGTTATGCACTAAAAATGTGGCGTACTAAAAATTAAATGTACTAAAATCGAATGCACTAAAATTAAATGTACTAAAATTAAATATACTAAAAATTAAATGTACTAAAATTAAATGTACTAAAATTAAATATACTAAAAACTAAATGTACTAAAATTAAATGTACTAAAATTTGATATTTAAAATCGAAAACCTCAGGAGCTATAGTCATTCCCCAACCCCTTGCAGTTATCATTAATTATGTTTTAAGATATAATAATAATAAATTATGGAGTATTGAACGAACATTTTAAAGGACCCCACCTCACCAACCAAAGCAGTTTATCAAGCAGAGTGCATCCTTAGTCTGCAATGAAAGCAAAAGTGAAATAACTTTTTATTTGTCTGTGAGTCTACTAAATGTCTGTTCATGTTCCTGGTGCCAGAAACCAGCCGTGCGTACTACGCTGGCACTAGGCCAAGACACACACGCGTGGGTCCTTTCACCGAACGCTTTGTTGTTGAGTTTTTAACTCAGACCCTTCCTCGCATCTATGATGAAAAAGTAAACAAATAAAAGTGGTACAAAAATGTGACAAAACAAGGACACTTGCACTTGTAGCCTCTATGCAGGAGAGTGTACTAAACTTATCTATGTGCTCCAGGCTATTCAGGGGCAGTGAAAGCTCGGCGGGGAAACTTTTATCTGAACTGTAAAGTTTTTTTTTCCTGTTATAGTTATTAATTTTTTAGAGTGCAGAACGTAATTAACAGCATCTGCTCGGCCTGAACAACAGTACGAGTTGAGTTGCGAGGAGTACAGACGACTCCTTTGGTTAAATTTGATTTATTTGAATTTAAAGCAATTTTTTTTTGGAGGATTTGTTCAGCTTTCTTCAAGAAAGTGGTGGGCAACTTATCAGTTCTACTGGTAGGTAGATCCTTTCACTGGTAAGACCTCACATATATGTGAGTTTGGTTGAAAGACTTCATTAGTGAACTCCAGGGGCACATAAAAAGTGTCCGACGAAAAGCTCGGCACCCTCAACTTGCATTGCAGTGCATTGTTTGTGTGCAGTTTGCTGTCGTGCGATATCCTTGACAGTGAAAAAGCGAAGTCAATGGGTATGAATTATTCTTTTGTATTAATATTTTGCAGACGCAGGCAGTTCTTATCACTATTTGTGACGCTTATTGCAGAGTAATGGGGCAGCAGTTTATGGATAAGATTTTAGATATTGTGCTACTTACGATACTAGTATTGGAATTCATTTTCATAGTATTTGAGGCCTACTATATCTTCTGGGCTCTCAAAGAAATATTCTATACATATATATATCTCAAGGAGGGGCTTAACAATCGAACTGCGTTTATGTAATATTCTTTACATATGAGAATTCATAAATAAATGCTCTAATACGCAACTTAAGGGAGTCCTGTGTATTCATTCACTCCAGGATCATGCAGTCCTGCTGGTTTATGGGATAAGATTTAAGGGGACTTTTGGTCTGTATATATGGCTCTTGTGTGGTATGAAGTCTTCGACAAATAATCTTTGCAGAACTCTGGCAAGTGACTGAGAAACTGCCCCCAGTGGGAAAACCTCCTTCATAAAGCACTTGGTAATCTACTGACTCAGGTTGAGTAATTGCCAAAGGTACGTATCATCAATCCCGCTGCAAGACTGTGCTACAAACTCATATCCAATGCGATGAGGTACTGAAAGCCATCAGCTGCGTCATTCCGTGGATGTACATTGCGATAGTAGAGAAACCGACTGTTCGCTCTTCAGACTAGAAAAGTCACCTCAGCAAATTAAGCGAAAAGGAAATACGCAAAAGGACCTGTAAGAGTGGTGGGAGAACCGGTGGATTCGTGAGTTGATCTCAGATATCAAAACAGAGAAAAGCTTAGAAGTACACTCAATGAAATGCCTAGTATGAAGAATTGTATGAACTGACAAACACGAAGGATTCTACTGACTGATGACGCCGGAGGGATTCAAGCGATTGTAGGACGTGGGATTGATCTCAGATATCAGCAAACAAAGCAGAGAAAAGCTCAGAAGTACACTCAATGAAAGGCCAAGTGTGTAGAATTGTATGAAACGACAAACACGAAGGATTCTACTGACTGATGACGCAGCAGCGATTCGACTACAGGCTGTGGGATTTGAGCTGCTTTAAGTCGCATATTTCCGCATTTGCTGCTTTCCATCTAGAGTAAAGTTCGCATCAAGCAGGCTTCGTAGAAAATTGCCATCAAATCAAACTTACTTCAAGTTAAAGCATTTCAAGCAACGATTTCTAACGAATTTTCCTAAAATTTCTTAACGAATTTTGTTGACTTTAAGAGGAATTTCGCAGCAATTGTTTTGTTGTGCGTCTACATTAATTTCTTGTCTTCTTATGTCACACAAAATATTTCGATTTATTTCTGCGCAATTTGCTCTTGATTCGTAATACGCGTTAAACAATAACCGAACCGTTGATGGTCAATTGACACCGATGCCTTTTCAACAATTTGAAATTGCCGGAATTTTTCTTCGAAGGCTCGGCGGGAAAGTGCGACCATAAAGTGCCTGGCACTGAGGCCAGCAGCAGCCGGGATTTGAGGATTTTTTTAAAAGAGTTTTTCACTTTGTTATTTCTTTTTTTATTGGCTCGCAAATTGAAAGAGAGTCCTTTAAGCACTCTAATGGAATTTATGTGATTTTCTAAATGAAGCTTGAATGGGTTCTAAAAGGACACAGAGGCCAATGTTTGATAATAAAGTGGCTAAATTTGTGGACAAATACAAATGATGTATTTAAAGACATTGCTTTTATATTCTTCTTGATGGAATTAAGTTATTTTCTGCACAAAAAATGTATAAATCAATGAAGAAATAAATAAGTCCGGGACTAGAATTAATTTAATTGACTTATGTAATATCATTCTATGGCGTACTTTCCTAGCTTTGAACTGTTCTTCACAACGACGCTGATTTTAGTAACAGTCTTCGGTGATTTAATTGAGTTTATTATGTCAGCGTCATAAGTAAAGAGACAAGTACAAGGACTCTTATGTATGTATACAAAATAGAAGGAATTTCTAGAATGGCTATCAAGGAATTTCAACGGATTCTAGCATATAAATAAACAAAGGAGGTGCCTTGCATGTGTGAGCTGAAACCTTAACCTCTCATTGCCGAGTCCTGTAACTCTGGTGTGCCGAGTCTGATTTTTAATTAGTTAAATTGAAAAGGATTTAATTGAAATCATTATTATTTCTATATATGTGTGTATATCTATATATTTATATATATGTATATCTATATATATATATATATATATATATATATATATATATATATATATATATATATACATATATATATATATATATATATATATATATATATATATATATATATATATACATATATATATATATATATATATATATATATATATATATATAAATAAATATACATTTTAACACTGTAAATGAAAATTATAATAAGAAAAATGAAATTCCTGTTCAATTTAAATAATTAAACATATATAAACACTGCAGAAAAATATACAAAATTATATTTAACTAATTTATAATTAATTATCTTTAAATAAAACTGACGAATTATAAATTATGAACAAATTAACCGTACTAATTGCTAAAGTTGGCACTAACAGAGAAGTCTCTCCAGCCACAGTCAGCCTTCCTTTTTACTCTTCATTAATTCATGACATATTTCATTCAACCACAAATTTATCGCATGCGATTTTTTGCTCTTCAAATATTTTCATACGCCAGCACATCGTTTTTTCAGAACTAACAACGTTATAACTGCTATTTAAGCACGGTGCTTGAACCGTTTGCATCATTAATGCTTGGGATTACTCGGCAAATTAATCGAGGAACGTAGTCCTGACATAAACGACAAATTCCTAGAAGTTAAAAATGAAAAGAAAACAATTTGAAAATGAACCAAACCAAAGAAATGGTGTAAATTTGTTGGCTCCCCCCACAGAAATTGCCCTCGTACCATTTTTGTATGTGGGTTTGGTAACGAAATTAAAACGGCGAATTTTGCCAGTTGAATTGCGTTGAATTTCGCGGTTACGCGGACGACCGACCATTTAATAACTCAAAGGGATTAATGCGGCGGTTAATGATGTTAATGAGGAGACGACGCCACATAATTGCATTTAACCCGAATTAATGCTAGTAGCATTAATTAATTAATTAGTGTAGTGCATGTAAATATTTTGTTATGTTTTTGTTGCTGTTGTGCTTTAAGCAATCAATCAATGCAATCAATAACCAGAGACTGGTGGCTAGAATTTTATACGCATACCTTTGATTGCTTATTCAATTATGGAGTGATGAAGGATTTTATTACATTTAAAATAATTTAATTTATGATTTATTTCTGCATTTCATTTTTAGGATGTTTACCTTACACATATTACTATCCTTATCAGCGGTGATATTTTAGAAGGACATCTTTATACCTTCGCCTGCTGTGTTTGGTGGAGTTGAGTGGTGCCGAGTCCACTTATGTAGATGAAGGTGGTGTTTTATGGACACATGACAAAAATGTCGCCTGTGGAGAGTTACCGAGAGCATTGCAGTACAAAATCATTCATCACATGTGTATAGTTAAAAATACAATATCCTTAGCCAATTATTGGCAAAATTCAATCAAAATGTATTCACTAATAATGTAAAATTCACTGTAAATATTAATAAATGATTTCATAGAATCTTTAAAATGACATTTAAAGCTTCTCAAGCTTACATCATAATCACAAACCTATACAATATCAATTCAGACTGTGAATCATGTTGTGGTTACATTTACGAGACAAGAAAGATAATTGTTATTATTATTATATCACCATAATCATAATCAATGTAATATCAGCCAACTCGTTTCCGCGGATGCCAACATGGCTGGGAACCCACATGAGTACAGCTTTTCTTGTATGGTTTGAATCAGGAAATAATCCGGTAGAGGTCTTTGAAGAGACGTTATTATTGACTTGCTGTCGGAACATACAATGTGTTTAGTACAGATTATCGACGATCTGTTTGTTAATCATTACCCAAGTGTGCTAAGCATCTTTATACTTCATCGCTCAGCGCTGCTTTTGGCAGTTATCACAGCTCCTAAACTAAAAGTGGCTGTCCGTAGAGACATCACTTAGGCCGTAGAGATATCACTTAGGCCTTAGAGACATTACTTAGGCCTTAGAACCTTTGTATTATCACGAGAAGCTCTGTTCTTCTCACCTTCCAGTATCAAAAAATCATTTACTGACTCTGGCATCTAATGAAGTATCCTCCAGCTCTGAAAGGTGACCTTCCCCATATGGTGGAATCACCTCTTTGCCAGCGCTGGCCATTTGCCTAAAAGATGGTCCTCACTTTCTCCTTCCACCACATGTGCACAGGTTCTACAGATTTGCTCAGACACCACAAATAGGAGCCTTTGCTCAGACACCACAAATAGGAGCCTTTGCTCAGACACCACAGACAGGAGCAGAGATTTACCAATTAGCTTTATATTTGTATTCAAGTCAGACCAACTTTAGTCCTTGTATAACGCCCAGCAGCGATAGTATTTGTACTTACTTAACTTAAGAAATACCAAGCGGCCCTGAAGAGCTTCAAAATCCACATAAATGTTTAACTTCCAATTTATATATTCTTATGATGTTTATTTGCTTGTATTTTTGTTGTTTTGTGTTTTATTTATGAGTTAACTCAGGAAAAATATGCTGCTAAAATATTGATACACAATTAAAACAGATGAAATGAGAAAACAATTCAATTTAAATTCCGTTCACATCCTTCGAAATTTGTATTAAATTTAATCAAGTTCATTGAATTGTTATTAGTTCGGAGTGTTGTCATTGTTGTCCTTCATTATTAGCATAACATGACAACCATGCTCCAATATTGAATGTATTCGCATGTGCTGAAATGCAGTGAACTCAAAAGTTATGCAAAGTTTAAGGATAATGTGCGTGGTGTTATCCGCAGACTACACATAACTTTTAGTATATTTTCAAGTATTAAATTCGATCTCCAAATGCTTTATGTGTCAAGTCTGAGGAAGTCTCTGCCAGCTGATGAGTATATCGGGAGACAGCGTGATTCTTATGTATAGCAAAGCAGCCTAAATGTGTGTTATTGTTGAGTACCATTGCTTAGATTTGCTTACAAGTGTGCAGAATTTTGGAAAAGCGCGCCAAAACAAACTGCATTCAAGGACACGTGCACTTGTGGCCACTGCGAAGGAGAGTGCAGCTTATCTACGACTCCAGTCTATTCAACAGCAGTGAAAGCTCGGCGGAGAACTTTTATCTGAACTGTAACGTTTCTTTTTTGTTTCGTATTTAAAGTTATTAATTTTTTAAGCATACAGAACGTAATTAACAGCATCTGTTGGGCCTGAACAGCAGTACGAGTTGAGATTTCAAGGTGTACAGAGTATTTGTAGGTTTGGTATTAAACAATTATTTAAAATTTATTGAAAAACATTTTGTCTCTATTTTCGTTCAGCAGCTCGGGTCACTACCATTTCAGTTCAACAGGCAACTGGTTAGGCTTGATGTATAAGCTGGAACCCAACACTTTATGAGTGCAACAATGTCTACTGCAATGCCCTAAGAAAAGCACCGTACATTGATTTTTTCACCCTTTCACAGTCGAATGCGTAGTTTACGACACTGCTAAGCCCCTGCAGAGAGAAATAACTTTAAAAACAAACTAAATAATTATTTTATTTAATTAAAATTAAAATTAAAAACACATATTCAGACTGCAGCGAATGGAAACTAGCAAAGTGTCCCTTTGCAATTATGTTGCATATATTTTATAATACAAATTTATAAACAATTTGTTTGTGTATTTTCAGAGACATCAGAGTAAATTCTATCATCCATCATGCTGACTCTCAATGTCATGATGGAAATCATTGTGTGGTGGACTGTGCTTCGCTTATTTTTGGGGATATATTTAGTAATGCTCGATTGGCATGCGAAACACAACCACATCCGTGCGAATTCGATTGCCAACTTTGACATATCGTGGCATCAATGGTTCTTTCTACATTGGTAAAATACATTTATTTTGAGAATTTATAAATAAATGTCCTACTAATGTATATTTTGCGGTTGGAGTGAACTCATTCAATTTTTCCATAGCAGCAATATTTCATTTGGATCCTAGAACTACAATGAACAAAGAAAATATGTTGTGAATGACCATAAAAAATGTGTTGTGAAATTGTGCAATTCAAATGAAACATAAATTTTCTTCTATCTTCAGTTAATATCGGTACTACACCCAATCCCTTGAACAAAGACATGATGTTAACTATGTATAGAAACTGTTCATATACCTAAGATTTGCTACCTTGTATGGCTCAGAGGAGTTTGCTGTAAAGTGTATCAGTGAAAAAAACTGCATTATCTTCAACACCCCAATGTAAACAGTGATTCCGAATAGAGGCTTATATTCAACTGGAATGTTGAAGTATTAAACCAGAGAATTGGGGAAGAATTGCTTGATTCTAGTTACCCAGTTTAATTAAACCTATTTAAGTAACTTCATGGCTATAGATATAAGATCGTATACTTTATCCTTGAACTTATGGACTTTTCTGTTGATTTAAATGAATATGCTGGGACCTATCCACATCAATACTTGTCCCAAGTTCGAGCAGGGAATAGAATTGGGGAAGAATTGGTTGATTGTAGTTACGCAGTTTAAGTACATGTTAACTCCATGGTTGAAGGAATATGTTTGAATACCTCTCATGGATAGTCCTAACGAATTAAAGAAATGTGCTGGGATTCATGCTATCATATTCCATATCAATCCTTACCCCAGTTAGAGTAGACTCGCATCAATTTACAAGATTGGCTTCTCATTGAAATCATGCTATCATATTCCATATCAATCCTTACCCTAAGTTAGAGTAGACTCGTATCAATTTAAAGGATTGGCTTCTCATTGAAATCATATCAATCCTTACCCCAAGTTTGAGTCGACTCGCATCAATTTACAAGATTGGCTTCTCATTGAAATCACTGCACAAAGGTTGAAGTAACCCCGAGCAACACCAAATGCTTCTCTTCAATAATTCTTTTCTGAACCTACTGAAACTGCTAAGTTTACTGTCCACGATAAAATCCTTTGTAGAGCCGTTCCAGCACACTGCCATGCAACATAACTGCAAATAAAGCGTGCAGGGTCATTAAACCTCAATAGGAATTGATGTGGAAATAATTAGTTCGCCTCCTTATATCACAAAAATAGTATCAAACGAAGGTAGTGTGACGAACTCTGACCTTGCTCAGGAAAAGCACACAGTAGCCACGCAATTAATGACAGTAATTACGAGGAATCACCGATTTCAAAGGAGCAGACAGAAATTTGTTTTATCTTTGACGCTGAATTCATCGCTTACTGTCAATTTAAGAGTAATTTCAAGGGAACGTGGAGATTCCCTTGGCATGACGGCATTTTCAATAGATCTATTCCGGCATTCAATTAAGCCTTCATTTGCATAACAAGGATATAATATTAACCTAAACATTTAAATGTATACGCGCAGAGGGTTGTTGGGCAACTTAGTGGTTGGTCTGATTGGTGGTGACGTCCGCTTTTGACCTTCAAAGGGGGGTATCATGGAAATATTCCGTGACTAGTCTGTAGGCATATGAAGAGGTTTGCAATTCTCCATTATCCTTTTTTCAGTCTACATTATCCGTGAGCCTATTATTTATCTTTATCCTACATTTTTCTTCATCCTACGTTATTCTTCATCCTACATTATCCTTCATCCTACATTTTTGTTCCTCCTACATTATTCTTCCTCCTACATTATCCTTCATCGCGAGGTGATGTGTCCAATTAGTGGCTTTCGATTATGGAATTAATTGCTGCATGCTTTGCTTACGAGCAAATTGACAATTAATGGAAGCAACAAATTGTCTGCTGCCAATGTGCTCGTCTCCACGAGTGCCGGAATTAAATTGGCAGCAGCTGGTTGATAGGAATCCACTGAAATTTTCCCTGTTTGTTTTGGTATCTGCCTGAAGCTCTCATTAAAATATATTGTTCGGCTAAGCTAAGCGTTTGAGTGCTATTAAAAGCAACCAGCGGCACTGCTGGCATAAACGTTGTGGTAATTGTGCCTGTTCCAAACAACAAAGCCTTCTACTCTGATATCTTTATTAGAGTGGCTTTAGTGGGTTAAGAAGTGGAAATGACATTTTCACACATCTTAATCTAAAGCCACCACAGAAGATGATGCAGCTTTGCCATTTGTGTCCTCTCAGGGTTCAGTTTGAAATTGATTTAGCAGGCCAACAAACTCCATGGCCGCTTCCGCATTCTACCTTAGTTAAGATATCATTATGTATGCGTGCAGCTCACATGCAGCCAACAATAAAATAGTCCTGCTTATAAATTCATAACGTGCTTTGACAAATTCATGTGCGGAGTGACAACATTGCACGTGCCCATTGCATCATAATTTCGACCTTTGTTTATCATCTTGAAGCAACAAGGTGCGTTTGATTGGGATGTTTACAATTTGATTTAATTTGATATTCTTGGAATATTGCATAATTGCAGTTGACAAACTTCAAGTTGAAGCTCAAATGCTTCGCTTTCTGATCATTATAATGGCAAATCGATGGTGATGGCCACTTTCACAGCCACTTGACTCTTTAAGCGATTCCTTAATCGACTGCATTAATTACGCCCAGGAGTTTTTCAGCCTTGTTAGCAATTCTGGAGAGCAACAACAAAAACAATTCCAATTATTTGGTGTGCATTGTTGCTCATACGCACCGCTGGCTTTGAAAGAAAAATATGCATATTTGTTTGGGGCTTCAATTGCATTATTGTATGCAGTGAATTGAGTGGCTTCTCTGGTGTGTCAGACAACAATGAATCGAATGATTGAACTGCGGTTACTGAGGTCAATTTAATACGCCGCAACGGTACCAATTTTAATATGCAAACATAATACGTCTATGAAGATAAGGTAAAGTTCAAGAGTCAGCTGCTGTTTACTTTCTGCTGGTGGAACAGTCAAATAACAACAGAAGTGAAAGAGTGATTCGAGAATTTAAGCAATTAAGGTACCCTCAACGATATGCTTGGTATTTGCCATCATCATATTAAGTATATACAGAATTTCTTATTGTTGCTATTGTGAGGTGACCTGTGTGTAAAGGTGTCCTGCAAAAGTCAGTTATTTAAAAGGAAACTTATTCAGACATTCAATTTACGAGTACCTTGGTCAATTACAATGGATTATTAAAAGAAGCAGTCATGGATGAAGAGTGAGGATTCCACTCCTTTCTTCACATTTCAGATCAAATTGAGCTTGGTTGCAGCTTGTAAGAAACACACCCCTTTCGTATTGTATAGTACCAACAAGGAAAAGCTTCATTTTACAGCCTGCAGCTACTACCTCTTTCATTGGATTGAAACCTTTCCTATAGCTATGAAGTAAGAAGATGAATAGTCCTGCTTGTTGTTTGGTAAAGTGCCCTGTTCTAATGAATGATTGCTTGAAAGACACTTGGACGCTTGGAGTTCTACGAGGAGCCAAAACGCCTTCTTACGTATGCCCAATAGATATGGCTGCAGGAGGATATTTGAATCCTATATGGGACACAATACATGTGAATATCATAGATCAATTATCCCATAACAATAATAAAAAAACAATACATATCTTATGTTCAAAAGCTATCCAGAATTTGTCAATGAAAATAAAATGTTTCAATTACTCATTGATATTTATTTCGATCCCTTCAAAACAATCTCCACGGTATTCGATACATATATACCAATGCTTCTTCCAATCTTCAGAACACTGCATCGATTTTGGAATTGCCTTCAGCTTCTTCTGCGAATTCTCCTTCATCGCCTGAATCTCCTTTATCGTCTCAAAAACGCCATCCGCGAAGTGGTAACTTGAGTGGTGGGAACAGGAACAGGGAACAGCAAAAGGGAACAGCAAACGGCAACAGTAAAAGGAAGAGGAAAAGGGAACAGTAAAAGGAATAGGAAAAGGGAACAGTAAAAAGTCTCACGGGCCCATATCAGGTGAATACGGAGATTGCGGAACGGTATTAATGCTGTTTATGGTCAAATAGTCGCGTACAAGATGAGATGTGTGATCCCTTACAATGACGGAGTCAATAAACCAAGAGTTGTTTCTCCACTATTCCGGCCTTTTGCTACGAATATTCTCCCTCAAATGCTTCAGTAAGCTCACATAATGCTCCTTATTTAGTGTTTGGCCTGGCGGAAGGAATTCGGAGTTGACCACACCACGGCAATCAAAGAAAACTGTCAATAGATCTTTGATATAGGATCGATCTAGTCGTGGTTTTCTAGGTTTTGGCTCGCCTAAGAAACGCCATTCCGATGGTTGTTGGTTCGTTTCGATTTCATAGTCATAGATTCATATTTCGAATCCGTAATGATGCTTTCGATAGCACTTTGGCCCACAGAAAACATTTCTTTAGCGACAGCAATAGAATGCTATTCAACACTCTCGTCACAAGCCGCGCTTCAACTCGTCTCAGTACCAAAACATCGTACATAACGCTCTGCACTGGTCCGAGCTAGACACTAATATCGGTTGCTATCTCTCTGATGTTCACACGGCGATCTTCCAGAACAATTTTCTTAACTTTTTCGATGTTTTCGAGTAAGTTTGTGTATAAATAGCCAACCCGGATGAGACATTTGAAAAGCAGCACTTCGAGTCCATGCCGGAGTAAGATTCGAACCACGACCCCACAACTGTGAAGCTGGGATACTGATATCTTAATCAGGGAGGGCGAATAAACTAGAAATGGAAGGTTCTGTTAAGGGAAGAACACTTAATAGAGGGGATACAGGTTAAAATGGTAAGGGCACAGTTTTTAAGGATTCGCTTGGAATTGTATGTCTTGACTATTGGGAGAAGTGAGGGACATACAAAAGGGTAAGGGATTCTATTTGAAGTTTTGTGAATAAAGAAATCACGGCTCTATTTGTGAAACTTGAACCCTAACATCTCTCAACATACCGGCTCACATGTGAGCCAACGCCGGAGGGAAAATTGGACTTCATTCTACTCGCAACACACGCACTGCTGCCTCAATTTGCGTAGCCTTCAGACTGATGATAATTGATTTCTTTCTGTTTCCAAGACACGGTTCATTTTGGGGTCAATGTCAAAGTAGAGGCTCGATAAATCACACTTTTCTAGCTGCCTTAAAATTTCAAAATACTCTCCTAGTATATCGAGATGAAGGCATGCTCTGCTGAAAAGTATATGAAAGGAATTAGAAAAAACTGAATTGAAGGAATATAATCCCCAGCATACTCGCACGAGTATCACCAGAATTATTCAGCTTTGAATTGATTGATGCTACTTTACCACATGGATGTATACTCATATCTATTAAATCCTTGTGCGAGTGTGTGGAAAATTCTTTACAAAATGAAGTGGCAAAGTTCGCTTACTTCTTAAAGTGTGCTTCTGACAGCACTGACAAGAGACTCACAAGTGTCCCGCAGTGAGCTTGGCAGATATTTTCCAATGAAATTTCAGGAGATTTCATATTGACCACGGCAGTGGATCAATTGAATAAATGAGGCCACCTCTTTGAACTGTACATAACTCAGATATATGACAGTAGCAGCAACTTCCGCATAGATAACAAATACAATTTTCGTTTGCAAACTGCTCTTCCTCTATTATAAACAGTAACTTTGGATACTGTGCGAGTGGTTCTGGTACAGTTTCTTCGAATCTGTTACGCTTTGGGGTCATATTTTGATATCCTGTGCAGATGCAGGCAAGCTGGGCAATGACAAATTCGTAAATTTTTGGTTCAATTGAATATCCTCGTAGACAAAGTAGAGAAATACTTTTAAATGAATTTATGTTGTCCAATCGCTGGGGGGGAGGTATGGCCATGTTGCAGCCAAAGGACTAGAGTGTTCAAGCTGATTAAAAGCAGGCAAAATGATTGATAGCCTGGCCTTAAAATACAGCTCCCCAGTTGAAGCTATTTCATGTTTTAATAAAGTTTCCTTGTTGCTTTGCTAGCATCGTTCCAAACCGGTGAACATGGTGACCAGACTTTTGTGTACGAGTGCGCGGCAAAAATTCATTCATAAAAAGTTGCAATTGCTACACGCGCCTTCGACACAACTGCGCATGCCTCGGTCGAGATGATGGTCGGCTGATAAGCAACGAAAGCTTTTATCTCAACCGCTGAAAGATGGCACTCTACTTCAGGCTCATAAATGCGAAGCATGCTGGTGATAAGCTGCCAGTACGGGATGATAAGCTGAAGTGTAGTGGTCGACTCAGGAGCTCCGCTTGCGATCTCTTCTGTTATGTCGTTTGTGTCTTTGTGTTTAGCGGCGCCAAAACTTGTTGCACTCTCAACTGCGTTTAAAGAATAGCGAGGAAATTAAAGTAAACAAATTAAGAAAATATTTGAAAATTAAAAAAAAACATACTTGCAAGGAAAACATTTGTTCAAAATAAACAACAATTCAATTAAGAATAACATCCAAGCAGCCACCATGAAGTGCGACATTTGGTTGCAGTGCAAATTGATTTCAATGTTGGTGATTTGCGGCTTAAATTCTGTTGTGAATTCTCAGAATGGCACTAATTCAACCGCCTCAACTGGCGCCACAAAATTGCTTCCGGCTGTGAAATGTGGCAACACACAAAAAATGGTTGATGAGTGCTTTAAGGATTTGCCGCCGCATTTAATGGCGTTCCTGCAGACGTCGAAGATCGCCATCAACGAGCAGGATATCACATCCAAGTGCAAGTAAGCGAATTTGAGGGCGAGTATGGGGCAATATTAAAGCCATATTAAAGTCACTTGTCCGTGAGTGTGTGTGTGTGTGTGTGTTTAAGTCTGTTTGGGGGTGTGAGTGAGCGTGAGTAACGTTGAAAACAAGTCAATTTAAATTAAAAATTGCGCCAATC
The DNA here is from genome assembly GCA_920105625.2 of Clusia tigrina. NCBI lineage: Eukaryota > Metazoa > Arthropoda > Insecta > Diptera > Clusiidae > Clusia > Clusia tigrina. Next base: position 215,502,876 of record OV050031.1, read on the forward strand.
AATCTGAAATTATACTGGAAAATAGGGGCACAACTCGTATTGACTCAATCTGCTGACGGAAATAAATTTATTAAGAAAATAATAAAAAAATATAAAATAAATAAATATGAAATAAGAAATAAGAAAATATATAAATAATTAAATACTAAATAAGAAAAAATATTAATAAATAAATATTAAATAAGAAAAATATAAATAAAAATAGAGTGAATATATATTAGTTTAGATAGATAGATAGATAGAAGTGGGGTAGGCCGGAGAACCGCCGATGAAGGCGGCCTCCAAGCACTCAGGCATTGAAGCCCATTTTACTAAGCCTAGAACAATATTTAGGGAAGGGGGGGATATAGAGGATTTTGGGGTGGAAGTTACACCTTTTAAAATTTCTTTGACTCTTTTATGAACCTCAGAAGTCTGTCCAGGGGTATTAGTGTATGTGCTTATTATAATATTTTTGGTCTACACAGCTTGAATAAATATAGAGCCTTAACAGACGAATGTGAGAGGGTTCCTCACAACTTTGAGGACGAACTAAATGAAAGGAAAAACTTTTAAACTTTTTACACATTAAGTTTTTCACTTAAGAGTGTAGCTATTTGGGTTTTAATCTGTCTGAACTGGCATCTGATATCATAAAAGAACAGCAGCATATTCACTGATACTCAACTCGCCATCAGTCCTTTCACTTATTAACATGTCAAAAGGACTGGCACACAAACTCATGGACGCACCTTAATCTGGACTTTTGTTGTATGCCAAGTTTTAGAGACAGTGTTTATGATGGTATATGAACTTGCTTCAGGTGGCTACAGAACAATTCAGTGGGTAGGAAAGTGTTTTTCCACCTGAAACTTTATGTAAAGACAAGAGTGAAACAACCAGAAACCCATAGAAAAGGGTAGCATAGGCAAACACAATATAATAATTTATAATTAACTAATTTATTATGTTGTCTTTGGTATAGGATCTGAACGGAGCCTGAAACAAACGCCCCACTTTTATCAATAGAGAACGATTAAGTAGCGTAGGCGGGTTTGTGACTGGGGACTTATTCAAGGAAGCCTTGGAAAAGCAGTTTTGGTTGATATTCTCTCACGTAACTTCGGTAAAAGCTGGCGGGTAATCAAGAATGGAGAAGACATGTTGACCCTTGATGGTTTTTCCAGAACAAAAGTTTCATAAATATTCATGGACAGAGATTAGAGTACTGAAACTTTTTAGGGTCGATGTGTTTAGTAACTGGAACCTTTTTCTACCAATTTTTTATGAGAGACGCAAATTAAAATCTAAAATAACAATAGGCAATAGTCGAGATGAAAGGAAATAAGCATTCACAATAATTTATGCTGGATATAATAAGTTGTAAGTTCCTTGGTGATCAATAGGAAAAGGAATCCTCAACTCTAAAGCCAACATTTGAATAATGTGGTTTCTCTGGCTGAATCACACCCAAGTCAATAGGAGCCTTCTTACTTTTATGTCTCGAATTACGAGTTGATTTTTTTCGTGAATGATTTTAAAATACTTCGTTGATTTAATTCTAAATTTAAGATGTTAACTTTAATTTTAACTATAAGCTAATATAAGTTATTACACTTAATAACAATTCTTTGGTTTTAACTGAAGAAAAAAATTTAAAAAAGGAATACTGACCATCGTAAGGAAAGTGCAATGAAGCATTAAATGGGGAACGATGTAGAAGAAATCTGTAATGAAGCATTAAATGGGGAACGATGTAGAAGAAATCTGTAATGAAGCATTAATTGGGGAGCGATGTAGAAGGAAACTGTAATGAAGCATTGATTGGGGAGCGATGTAGAAGGAAACTGTAATGAAGCATTAATTGTGGAGCGATGTAGAAGGAAACTGTAATGAAGCATTGATTGGGGAGCGATTTAGAAGCCACAAATTAAAAAAAAAGTTGAAACAATGAATCCTTGCATGACTTATTAATTCACCGCTTTAGAAACAGTTTTCGTCCTTCAACCTTAACGATAAAAATATTTGAAAAAAATGCCATAAACATCCGTAGCAAAACATCTGTCATCAGGATAATCCAAGCTTAAAAGCTACAATTGTGATGCTGGAGAAATTTTTTAAGTTGCATAATTTTAATACATTAAACAAAGAGTTTAAAGTGGCGTGAAACTTTAGATTCCTTGCAAAGAATGAGGTGTAAAGATAGCCAAGTTGTAAAAGTAAAAATTTCTGAGAACTATTAAAAATTTAGATTATTTCTCAGCGAATTTATTGACAACACAAGTTGCACACAGTAGTTGCAATTGTGTATGTGTGGTTATGCCACCATAATAATGTTCAGATGGAGAATTATTAAAACATTTTGGCAGATCTTAAAGCTATTTCGGAGACGCCACTTGTACACATCAGAGATCTTTCAATGACAGGCAACTATTCCTAAGTATTTATTATGTCTCAGAAATCAACAGCACACCAACTATAAACCCTCCCAGGAAACGAACCTAGGCCTTCAGCTGTTGTAATCTGTCCATTCAGACAACTACGATAAATGCAGGTGGTGAACTCACTGATCAAATTCTGTCCATGTACTGTCTCATTCCAACACACTCAAAGCAACTCTTTCTCATTATTACCCCTCATTTGTTCCGTTAACTTTCTCTTTAACAATTTTGAATATTAATTGTAAGATCTAAGATCAAAATAACCCTTTTTATAAGGAGTGAATAACTATTAATATGATAGGTAAGACCCTCAACAACAAATTGTATGTTTAACATACACAACAAGTCGTGCGACCAATAGGTCGTGAGGCCAATAGATATTGGGCAGACGAAGGCACTTGCTTAATGACTAAGCTAATTTGGCCGAAACTTGATGGGAAAAAATCTAGAGGCTTGGCCTGTCGAGAGCAAATAACTCTAAGGTCGTGGCTTGTATAACCGATCATTGGCTGTTCGGTAGTCATGCTGTCAGGCTGTGAGTTTTCTTTCATGAATACTGCAGAAGCTGTACGGATGTAGAGGAAGAGGAGACTGTGGAACATCTCATATGTAAGTGCCCGGTTCTAGCCAGAAGCAGAATGGGCTCTTTAAGCAATTACGCATTCAGCCCTCTAACGGAAGTGGTCGGCGTGAAGGTCAAACATATACGGCACTTTATTAGGGATACAAAATGCTTTGACGAGTAAAAGTCGAGGGACAGTGTTACGCGCTGGTATAGCACTGGACCCGTAGTGGTCTGAGTAAATTGGTCTGTAGACTGACTGCCACGAAAACCGAACCTTACCATATTCAAGATAGAATAGAACATATCACAGCAGATGTTTCTAAGAATATCCTGGGAGCAAAGATTCAAAGAGCATAAACCCGGAAACTATTCCATAAAATAGAAAATTATAAAAATTTATGTTGTGGTCTAAAAAACAGATTACGTTTCCTCACGGCTACCAACGAAGCAGTCAGAGAAATGCCCTTTCTTCAGATTTTATGAGAATTTGTTTTATATTTTTAGGAGGTGTAAAATATATTCTACGAAGTGCCAATTTAAAATTGAGTAAGAGCACAAATTAGCTCGGATCCATAACTGTCGAATACGCTACTTTGGTAGATTATATTCGTGTAGTGTTAATTTTAAAATTCCCGTACAAGAATTCGTGTGATGATGGTGGAATATCCATAAATTGTTATTCTGCAACTTCAGCATTTTCTGATGACGGCCCTTAATATTCTTTGTTGCTTTTGGGCTGCTCCAAAAGATATTTTGAAATGAGAAATCAAAGAAAAGAATGTTGCCTATGCAATATAAATTTAAATATGTTACTGGTATTTTAAAGTGGTAGACTAAAGCACTGGGGTACTCATCACCGACACCAAAAGTTCCAGCATGCTATTCTTCATGAATGCATTTTTTTAACTTCTGTTCTAAAGGGAAACTTGACTTTCCCATCACTAATGTGCCTCCTGCTTTTATAAAGTAAAGAAATTTTTCCAAGGTTTCCGTGAGTCAGTGTCCAGTCACAGTCCTACTAGTCCTAGGGTCCTACGCTACTTAATTGTTCTCTATTTGGAAAAGTGGCTCGATTATTTATATTCAGTTCTGTCCATGTAGTATCCTTCTGTATGGGTAGCTCGTTGTTTCGCTCTTGTTTTTACATAAAGTTTCATGCATTTTTTTTGGGTTTCGCATCGCTAAAGCAGCACCATACAGAAGCTTACTATTTGCTTGAGGAACTCATGAGTTCACGTCTCCGAAAGCGTTACGATATGCTTCAAGAAAATGCTCAGGTGTTCAAAGTGGATTTCAGTAACATGTTTTTGTAGAGTATTCAATTATATGCTCTGGAAAATTCATTGCTATGACGTATTTCTGGCCCAAACCATCTTCTCCAGAATAGTGTGAAATAATTAGTGACATGTATTCAAATTCTGGAGACCGCTTTAACATAATTTCCTTAAATTTTCAAAGTTATCTTCAGGAGAGAGGATGATGGTTGACCGTCTTTAAAAACTTCTTGGCGATTTTTTAATTGCTGAAAGAGGAAATTTGCTGGAGAAAGTTTCACAGTTCCCACGTTTTCTATTTGATCATCATTATTTGCTTTAATTGGAGCAAAAAGTTTGAATAAATGAATACTCCATTAAAGTTAAATTTTATAATAATAAAAAATTATATATAAAAAATAATAATAAAAAAAAATTCGTATAAGCCGAAGGCCCTGGTAGCCAGCGCTTTTTACTTTAGTGTAATAATTGTTTATAATTATTCCTTTGTAAAATAAATAAATACAAATTAATGTACCCTTTTTACCTTCTTTGAAGGTAAAGGGTATAATAAGACTATTATTAACCGCTTGTCGCTGTGAGGATATCGTGGCAATTATGACATCAAGTGCGAGCTTACTTAACGATGCCTTCGCAGCTCGCCAATATACTGCTGAAAAAGATCGCAACAGGATAGGAAGGGTCAACTGCAGATTAAGACCAGGGCATAACACGAAACGATGTTTCCTGCGCCTAAAGGATTGGCTACCTAAAGGAAAGGCCAAGGCTTGTGTATACGATATGGCAAAACAGGGCATAAACTAAAAGAGCTCAGTAATACCCTAAAGTGTTGCTTCTGCATCGATGCTTAATGGAATCCGGTAGACTACATCCCGACCTCAAGTAGGTGCGCGATGAGCAAAAAACGTACATCCCAATCAAAGTGCTACAAGGGAACATGCACAGAAGCAGAGTGGCTGACGCATTATTGGAACAGATTATTGTAGAGCAGAAAGCGGACGTTGTAGTAATCAGTGAGCAATATAGGCAATAAGTAAATGGAACATGGCTTGCAGATACAAGCGGAACGGTGGCCATATGGTTGCCATTGCCCTACGTCTCAACGGACAATTTTTGATCGCATGCAATTGCAATTTCAAGCAAATTGCCAATATAGACAACAAATTGCATGAATTTTGCAATTTATGTTTTGCAATATTTCAAGCCATAAATTGCCAACATGCTGTGTTGCAAACAGTTGTCATTTTGTTTGTTTGACAGAAGTTTTTCAGTTTTTCGTGACGCTTGCAGTGGCAGGATCTTTGAACATTTTAATTTTACCGCGTCTATTAAATTAATAAAATCGCTAAAATGGATGGAGACTGTGCATATCCTTTCTGAGTAAAAAAGGATTCACCCAGAATCTCTGGTTGCTTCTATTTTCCTCCTCAACATATAATTCAATAAATTTTTTTAACGCATCAAGAGCGCGGGCACAGCCAACTAGATTGCTTGACGGCATTTTCAAAATGACGATGACATAATATGGTAATGCCCACCATTAAAATGTTGCAATCTATTGCAATGACATTTGACAGTTGTTATGCCACGAATAATTCCCAGTGGAGACGTGGGGCTAAGCAGCAAGTTTAGCATAACTGGAGATGGAAAAGGCGATGGTTTCGTTTGGGATATATCACTTTGATAAGCTGCTACTTGACTCTCAAGTGACTGTGCAGAAGTTTTCCAAAGAAAGGTCAATGATATCGAAGATAAGGCACAGGAGTTTGGAGGAGTAACCATAATCGCTGGCGATTTTAACTTCAAAATAGTCGAATGGGGCACGCAAACAACCAACTCTAGGAGCCGACGGGTACTGGACATGGCCTCGAGACTGAGACTGATTGTCGTAAACACGGGAACTACTGCTACTACTCGAATCTGGCCCTTTAGCTATTACACATATGTCCCTCCAGACAACTACTCTAACTGCAGGTGGTGAATTCACTAATCAAATCGATTCCTGGGAGGGTTCATAGTTGTACTCTTGCATTTTGAGATATACGTCATATCTACTTGGGGAAAAATTGCCTTTCATTGAAAGATCATTGATGAGGATAAGTGGCTTGACCGAAATAGCTTTAAGATATGCCAACATGTTTTCAATAGTTCTCCTTCTGACAATTATTACAGAGGCATAACTACATTTGCACCTATAGAGTGTTCTTCTCAGTCCACAGACTCGAGTGGAACTATTTATATTTAGGGAACTGGCAACACTAATGTCAATAGCTAATATCTGGCAACATCATAATAAAGTTTGACATTTTTTGGCATAAACGTACTCACAACGTATTGATGTAAGTTAAATACTTCGTTAGGAGCCTGTTTGGTCGGTATACAGAGATGTACCGTACTCCAAATGTTACGACTAACTTGGTATGTTTATTTTATGGAATCGACACTATATACCGGTTACAAGTCGGACGGACGGCACAACCCTCCTTCCTATAATTCGATGCCACTATATGGGATCTTTCGTTATGGGAAGGGTGTGCTATTAGAGAGCGCACTGATTTTATAGTGCGAACCTTTCGGGACACTGTTGCTGCAACCAACCGCCTAGCGCCGCTTGTCGGTGATCGGGCGATAACCGATGTATTCAACGTGATATGGTCGTTTGTAAATTATAGTTGGTCAGCTATCTAGAACGCAGCAGCAATACAGCAACTGGTGATCGGGAGATCAGCAACAAGTCGCTAACTTGTACAAGTGCTATTAGTTTTGTTTACAGTAAGTTAAGAGAATCAATCGTACGTATATAAATATTGTCATATCAAATAATTTGACGACTACTGAGTTACTCACATATTCTATATATATATAGAAATAATAAATATATATATATAAATAATGATAAAGAAATAAATTACGAGTATATACTCGTATCTTTTGAACAGTCATCCAAGAAAATCCAAATTCAACTGGAACTATTTGTAAAATATCGTTGTTGCTTACATCCAAAATAACGCAGAAATTTCCTTAAAATTATGAACTTTATATTCAAAAAAAGTTTGAAAGAAACAAAATAAACTTTCGAACAATTTCTCCCATTTAATGAAGTGTGGTCACCTGAGCATCCTGCACGCATATAGAAAGTAAACAGCTATGACTCTAAAATGTACAAGGACACAATTGCACTGACACATGAGTAACTGGAGCACATGCAATTGCAAATAATACGAGGACGAGAATGTGGTCTTGGCATACCGAGTTGCTGGTTCCAAGGGCGGATTGTAACACTGACCAATCAAATGTCCTTTAACTTGCAAAATAAATTTGTATCTGAGTGGTGTGGAACTCCCTTCGATGCAGCAGAGTGTGCATCTGAGTGCAAATTGCAGGCAAATCCACAATCTGTTTGTATAAGTTTCTACAGCGCTTTAACTGCAAGTCAATTAAGTAATTCCAATTAAATTGCCAGTAATTGGAATATCAACATTCAATTAAAATTCATAGCTTTCAATTGTAATATTTTAAATACAATTGATTAGTATATACTCGTAAAATGTAAAACTCGTATCTAAGTTAAATATTACTAACATATTGTGTGGGGGTGTATTGTGCTTTTTATTCCAGTGTCTTCCATCGCGGCATGACCTGCTTTGACGAATATACGGCCCGCTGTCTGACAAACAAGAAAGTGAATATTTTCAAGAATAATGTTGAAGGAGCCAGAAAATTTTTCCGGAAATTTTGCGCTGATCAGGATTTTCAACGAGGTAAGACTTTGAATATAAATCCTTGTTATTTGTAAACAAAACAATTATTCAATTAATATAACAAATGGAGAAGGCAGTACAATAAATAACATTGAGGATTCAATAACTAAGACACAGTTGATAAGCTGGAAGCGAGCCTTGGTGTTTCATTCCATCAAGGGAAGGGTTTGATATGCTAAATTTCATATATTGTTATACGAGTACTATCTTAGTTATTTCTCATTACCCTCAAGTGGAGGGGGTGGGGTATTATAAGGGGTCTTCAAAAATATAAATTAATTATGAAATTTAATTAAATAGTATTAATTATAGAATTGGAATTTTTCTCACTAATATTTGAGACCTTGAATGATATTCTGGCGGAAGTGTTCCTCCAAAAGACAATACAATAATGGTATCAAAAGAACACTCTTTTATGGAATGCACTCAAAGATTTCTACCTCTTATGATGAAGTGTAGGTTAGGTTATGTTGGAGTGGCAGCAAAAAGCAGACTCAGGCACAAATAATGGCATATTGCATATACCACAGATGGGGCGCTGCATACGTGTGAAGTATACTCTTATGAAAACTAGTTTATTGCTTATAGTTTGAATCACTGGATAGTGGCAAGTGAGAAGCAATTGTGGGATAAGTCAGTTTTGATGGCAGCAGTTTAATGCAGATACAGTTTAGATTAGAATATAATTGGGGTGGGCTGGAGAACCGCCGAAGAAGGTAGTCTCCAAACAATCAGGTTGTTCGGGAAAAAATCATCACTCATTGGATGAACGAAGCAATCGTGCGTCCAATACTCACTTACTCACTTACTCACTTACTCACTTACGACTTTCGTGGCCGGCGCTAGATAAAGACTATATTGCTCAGAGACTCAGTAGAGTCCAAAGAGCAGTTGGCGCCGGTGTTGCAGGGTGCCTGTGAACATGTCCTTTGGAGGCACTCAATGTAATGTTACATCTTCTCCCCATTGAGCTTTCCATTAAAAATTTCGCCTAGAATAGTGCACTAAGGTTAAAAGCGACAGGTAGCTGGGCTGAGCGACCGTATGGTCATGGTAGGGTGCAATAAGCAATGCCGAGGTAATTAACACAAATAATATCAGACACAGTACCACAACTAGACTTTAAAAACGACTTCACCGGTAGATTTCCTTCAAGAAAAGAGTGGTCAAGGCGAAAATTTGAAACGGGAGACGATATACTCATTTATACAGACGGGTCGAAAATGGATCTTCGGGTAGGCGCTGTGGTATTTTCAATACACGCTAACATCAATTACTGCACACGCCTACCTGATGAGGCTACTGTTTTTTAGGCGGAAGTAATCGCAATCAGGGAGGCGTGTCAGCAAATTACCCAATACATTAGAGAAGGACATAGAAGCAAGGTTGCCATTTTTGTGGACAGCCAGGCTGCTATAAAGCCTCTACAGTCAAACACCATCAACTCCAGGTTGGTCAGACAGTGTAGGGATGAACTTACGGTACTAAGTCTTCATGTTCACATTACAATCATCTGGGTTCCAGACCATAGGAATATCGACGGGAATGAGAAGGCTGATGAATAAGCGCACAGGGGGGCCTCTCTCTACCTAATCTATGTGGAACTAGCATCTGTTTCTCTGGTTGCGAACAAGAGGGGCATCTACCTCCACTGTCTCTCCTTGGCGGGTAGAAGAAGGAGGGCACTTACAATCTGCAATACACCCCTGGCGACCTGGCCAGTCGACAATTTAGCTAGGTCAAGGGATCTTATAAAGAGGGAGCGTAGAGATACCAGCCGGCTAATGGCGGTTTTTACAGGTCACGTAGATACGCATGCGATAAAACTGCTTAGACCGTTCAATATCTATTGTAGAAGTTGTAAGGACTCGGACGAGAGGGAAAAATAACTCACTTCCTTTGGAAATGTCCAGCTCTGGTGGCCGCAAGAAATAGAGCCCTGGGAAACTATTGTCTAGTTGGACTATGCGACTTCTCGGCTGTAAAACCGAAGGATCTTCCAAAGTACGTAAATTCCACAAAGTGGATCTAGATAAGAACCCATCTTTTTTCCAGCTTTTGAGAGGGGAAATGGTTATAGAACGGCGCTAAGGCGCTAATTGTAATTCATGTAAGGATACCGTGTGTCAGCCACCTGAACCAACCAACCAACCAACCATATCCAGCTAAAAGGAACCTATGTTCAAAAATAAAATGTTTTTCGTCCAATAGAGTGTTCCTAATTTCAATTATCAGGGACTTATTGACCCATTCTCGCAATTTAGCATTACTGTGCAGTTTAACTCCTGATGAACTATTTATATATTGCTACGAAATTGCCCTCTTGACAATTTATTCTAATTTTCAATACTCGGATTCGTACTAATGAATTGTGTAGAAATCAAACAATCGATGGTTAAATTAAAATAATTAACTTTATTTAATTATTGCTATTTACACACTTAACATTAGGCATAAATTTTACTTTATTACAATTGCACTTTATTTAATAATTCATTTAATCCCTTTATTACTCAATATTGTGGCTGTTACAAGTGAAATGCCCGATGTATACATTGTTACGATTGCTATTCAACTGCGTCTCGACATTAATTGTGTGGTGGCTTATATACCTTTCTTATGTGGTTGAAGTAGAACATTCTAGAATATTCCCTACACTTTGGTAGAAATTCGAGAACATTCTTGAATTTTATCTACACTTCGAAAGAGGGTTCCTGATAAAGCTTTTTTTTCGAATAGATTGTGTCTTAACTTATATACACCTCTTTCGTAGTAGGTGAATTTAATAGAGGTATCCTAAAAGTATGCAATCATTTATGTTTCAAAATATATGAGATACACGAGGTTATTTTTTCACTTCCCATTATTCAGTCCAATTGTTGCTGTTTACAATTCACTACTGAACTGCTCAGTGTTATTTTCATATCAGATTTCACCTTTTGGGGAATTAAGCAGCAATATCCATAATATAGCTTTATAGGGCAAACGAGATAACTTTATTTATGACTCATCATGGTAGGACAGAAGGAAACAACATCACTAAGAATTTAGGACTAACGCTTACCATAGCATGATAGCAATATCGAGACTGAGATAGCCATATCTGAAATTGAGATAATATCATAAACAAATGTTCCAGAATTAACATGAAGTGAAGGCTTATTGAGTATGACATTTCTCCATAGTTCACAGTACTGAAATGGCTATTTCGTTAGAATATTTTAACAACACAATTTAGTTTTATGTAGTTGGAAAAAAATTTCCTTTCCTACCATTTTTAAAGTTATGTCAAAATCTTACTTAAGACATTTTATTTCATGATATATATTATATTATATATAATTATATTATACTTGTTTCCCTTTGTCAGATTATCTGCGTCACAAGGATTGCTTTTCGTACATACAAGAAGACTGGATGCGCTGTACTCGTAATTTTCAGGGTATTCTAACCGAGGAGCTGCATGTGGAACGTAAAAATGTGACCAACAAATTCATGGAGTTTTGCTGGTAAGCTCAAAATCAATCAAGAACAAGTACAGTGCACTACGCGGACGATTTTCTTACAGAGACAGGAAGGTTGGGGCTAGTTTTGCTCTAAACAGCGACAGAAATAAATTGTTTAAAATATGTAATAATATATTTGGTCTTTTAAGTGAACTCTCACATTTGCTTTTGTGTATGAAAGTTTAAATTTTGTTTTTTTACATTAATTTTAACTAAATTTAAACTTACATTGAAAAACTCAACCATATTCGATAGAATTGTCACGCGCAATATTCAGTCGACATTTAATACGAGCACTTAACATGTTCTGCTTAACTGACTGAAATCCAACCGCAAACATTGTCCCATCCTCCACTGTTCTTCACCTGAACGTCACATTTACTGACGCGGATGACATTAAAAGAAGAAAATCTGTTTACTTCACGGTTCATTGCTAATTATATAAAACTGATGTGTTTGTGTGTGTGTGGGTGCCGTATGTGCCTTCCATTATCTTCATTCACAGTGCCCGATTTGCGTACGAGAACTGCATCTACAACAGCGCCCGCTACAAATGCTATCCCCACTCGGCCAAGTTCGCACGTGATACCGCAAAAATGCTCTCCGACGAGAAGCACTTCAGCAATTGCCGCCAATACGAGAACGCACTCTGCGGTGCAGCACAAACGCTTTGGCGCAAAGGATGCTGCTGGCCGCTGTTGCTGGGAATTCTGCTGCCGCTCGTGTTGCTGATTCAATTTGCCTGGCAGCCGTAACTGCATTATAGTCTATTGTATTTGTGTTTGTATTTCTAGTTGTATTTGTAGTTGTGTGCGTACGTGTGTGTGTAGTAATAAGCGTAGATTGCTGAGGAGACTAGGTTCATTGTCAAGGCGGTGCGCATAGAAAGGTGTCGTGTGTGTTTAGCGGTTACAGTGGGTTACGGGAGGGGATACTATTAATTTATACTATTAGTCTGTGCTGTAATATAATGATAAAATGTTGTTTTCTTTATACTAGAGAAATTGTTTTAACTGAATAAACTATTTAAATATAATTTAAAATTTAAATAAAAGTTTGTGTTGAGTTCGGATTTGGAAGGAATTTTTTACAATGCTTTTGTAAGTATGGTGCTGTGTAAGGCGATGAGATTCTTCTCCAAATGAAGGGATTTATTGGGAAGAAGGCTGTAGAGCATTGTATACACTTAGCTGGCCTGAGAAGCCACTCTGAGAAGTCGCTCTGAGAAGCCACTCTGAGAAGCCACCCTAAGAAGCCACTCTGAGAGGTCGTTCTGAGAAGTCGTTCTCAAAAGCCGCCCTGAGAAGTCGCTCTGAGAATCCGATCTGAGAAGCTGCTCTGGGAAGTCGCTCTGAATAGCCGCTCTGAGAAGCCACTCTGAGAAGTCGTTCTGAAAAGCAGCTCTAAGAAGCAGCTCTAAGAAGCCGCCCTGAGAAGCCTCCCTGAGAAGTCGCTCTGAAAAACCACTCAGTGAAGTGTCTCTGAGAAGTCGCTCTGAAAAACCACTCAGTGAAGTATCTCTGAGAAGCCCCTCTGAGAAGCCGCTCTGAGAAAACGCTCTGAGAAGTCGCTGTGAGGAGTCGCTCTTAGAAACCGCTCTGATGAGCAACTCTGAGCAGCAGAAGCAGCTCCAAGAAGCCGCTGCGAGAAGCCGTCCTAAGAAGTCGCTCTGAGATGGTGCTTTGAGAAGTTGCTCTGAGAAGTCGCTCTGTCAAATCGCTCTGAAAAGCAGCTCTGAGAATCCGCTCGGAGAAGCCACTTTGAGAAGCAGCCCTGAGAAGCCGCAGTATCAAACTTCAAACCTTTCATCCTTTCTAGTGTATGGCAAGACAACTAAAATTCACTTTAGTCAAGCTCCCTCCTCTCCTAGATTGTCTAGAAGTCTGCCTCAATTCACAGCCTATCAGTAGACTTTCAGAAGAACTCTACGGAGACAGCACTACATGAAGTGGTGCGAGTGGTAGAAAGATCCCTTCAGTTTTTAGCAATTTCCACGGGCTGGTTTCGTAGACATCGAAGGGGCTTTTAATAACGTGAGGAGTGAGGCTATTAACTTGGCTCTTAACAGGGCAGGGGTGGAAGGACCGATTTGTAATTAGATGTCATCCCTGCTGACAAATACGCTGAATTAGGTTGTGCTAGGGTTACGAAATATGTATGTTGAGGTACACCCCAGGCCGAAGTTGTTTTACCTCTGTTGTGGCTAGCAACCATCGATGAAATTCTCACCAAACTTGACTCTGAAGAAGTCAAACTGGTCGCGTATGCTGATGACTTAGCGGTCCTGGTGTCTGGACTCTTCCCCACTCTGATGAGTGACATCATGGTGGGTGCGTTGCGGAAACTTAGTAGATGGGCGATCAGGTGTGGCCTGAGGCTTAACTCCGATAAAACGGAACTGTTGCTCCTCACAAAAAAAATATAAGCCTCCATCCTTCAAACTGCCGAGGCTTAACGGTCAGCGGCTCTCACTATCATCCAGGGTAAAATATCTTGGTGTCATATTGGACCACAAACTTAGTTGGAAAGCGTGCCTCGATGACCGAGTAAGGAAGGCTTGTGTGGCTTTCTTTGCTTGCAAGTCGATGTTTGGCAAAAAATGGGGTCTTCGACCAAGAATTGTGCTCTGGATGTACAATATGGTGGTGCGGCCGATCTTGACATACGGCTCCGCGGTTTAGTGGGAAGTTCTGGGGAAGGGCTTCAATCTTACGAAACTACAAAGAATCCAGCGCACCGCGTGCATTGGAATTACAGGAGCTTGTCGCACTTGTCCCGGGGTTGCTTTAGACGCGATTCTAAGCCTCCTCCCTATAGATCTTCATACTTATTGAATTTCCGCACAAAGTGCACTAAGACTCAGGGAATCCGGTAACTGAAGGGATACCCTGTATGGAGATGGTAGCATTTTTTGACAACTGACACAGATCATAGTATCCAGACATAGTATCCTCGATAACTGACTTCTTCGTTCGCAATGTGGATTTTGCCGGCTATGTTAACACAGTTCTACCAAGTAGGTATGACTGGAAGAAGAGAAAGGTGCTTGCGAAAGAGGGTAAGTCAATTTTCACTGATGGTTCCACGATGGAATCTAGGGTGGGTGCGGGAATATTTTCAGAACTGCTCAATTTTCTGCTCTCCTTCAAATTGCCATCGACAGTAAGTGTCTTTCAAGCAGAGGTCTTTGTAACTTGGCAGGCGTGCAGGGTGTTACAGGGGCACAAGCTGATCAAAAACATATCCATTTACTCCGACAGCCAGGCGGCAATAAAGGCGCTAGCGTCACCAACCAGCTCCAAATTCCTGAGCGGCCGACCAGAGCAAGGAGGCCGACCTGTGCCTTTACAAGGAGGCCTACCTGAGCCTCTGCAAGGAGGCCGACCTGAGCCTCTGCAAGGAGGCCCACTTGAGCCTCAGCAAGGAGGAATTTGAATCATTATCATAGTATAATATCCCTTGTCTGAATTCTCGGACAAAGGAGCTTTGAGAGCAACGAGAGGGCTGAGAGCTAGCACGAAGAGGCTCAACGGAAGCCGATCAAGTGTTTTCCTCTATGGACGTGGGCGTCCCCTTAACTGTTGTTAAGGGAAATATTTATAATCAATTCTTCCGCAAGGATCGCGAGAGGTGAAAACACACTGCGACATGTGGCATTTCTAGAATGATGTGGCCTGATTACAGTGCAAGAAGAACTAACCATCTTCTCAATAAACCAAGACTTAAAATTAGCACCATTAGTTGTCTGCACAGGTCATTGGACTATCGGCACACACGCTGAAAAAATGGGCATTCCGGTCATTGCTCATTGCAGGAGCTGTAAAGATCCATAGGAGAAAGAAACAGTCGTACACTTTCTTTGTGCCTGCCCTCGCTCGCTTGAGACTCAAATATCTCGGAAGCCCTTTTATGGAGAGTCTATGGCATTGCTCTAGCTCAGAATTTCAGACCTACCCAAATTTGTTAGCAACTCTGGATGGTTGTAAATGTACAAAAGTATATTAGTATTTTCTCTCGGCTCGCGAGGACATGGCAACAAACCGGCACTATTGCTAATTGAGGAGACCCGAGGCCATTTTACCTACCTACCTACTTATGTAGTTGGAGATGTTGGCTCATGGTCATTTCCTGCTAGGCTGACTCACAGCGGGATATCAGGTGATTATGGAGACCAAGGATTTTGGAAGTTTAAGGTTAAAGTCTGAGTATATTCTCAATCAAATATCTATGTCAGAGCAGAGTAAAAGCCAGTCCTCATGTAGCTAAAGAGTTTCCCTGAATTGAAAAGTACTCTTAATTAAACAAGGACGAAGAAATATTTTCCTGCAAATTTAGAAGTTTTATTATATTAATTTCTAGCATGGCAAAAGTGTTAAGAAAAATATTAATAAATAATTTAGAAAAATAATAATAAAAGTGTTGAGATATTTTCAATCCTTATCCACGTTTCGAACATTATTTTTCAAGGTTTGTAAACGTCTTTTCATGCAGTTCCCCAGAATCCACTTAATACAGTTGTTAATTAACGCACTGTCCTAACAAAGTGCATTGTGAATGTAGGCAGACACAAATTGTATGCAGCGCTATAAGACTCTTAGGATTCGGATGCATGCCACTACAATAGCAGTTGATGCTGCTATGTTGCCAGCTTACGTATTCACATGGATGTTGTACAAGAAGATGACGGAGGTACTCCGCAGGCAACCCTCAGCAATGCTTGCGTTTAAGGTTGAATAAGAATCGAAAGATATTGCATCATGCAAGCCGCAAGGGCAGCAACGTGATATTGGGGAAGGACGAAGCAGATCAACGAAACCTTTTCGACGGATACACGCATCCAAATTGAAGCAATTAATTTGCCATCGTAAAGCAGCAGGATGCGATAAGGGGATCAACGGTAAAAGCTCTTAACACAGATTATAGGATTGCATAAGAGCGCAATTGGCACCGCGGAGTTGATGCCTTGCACTGTGCTAAAATGGTCCCAAATTGGCATACAAATTTAATGAAGTGTGTTTAAGGAAAAGTGGAAGGATTTAAGTTTATTGCTGATAGATTGGGTGGGATGAAATGGGAGATAGTAAATTTATGCTACCTTAACTCTGCTGATAGATTGGGTGGGGTGAAATGGGAGATAGTACATGTCAGCTTCCTTAACTCTTATAGCTGCTGCAGTAGCTGATTGCATTAAACGCTGAGCTTTTTGGTTTGGGTTCCCAGAATCCAAAACTTTCCACAAATCTTCCATTGTGTTCATCTTCTAACATTGGGGTATACCAAGAAAAGTGTGTTAAATTAATTTCACATGACTTTAGAACAATTACAGTCGGTTCACTATTGCTGTGGCTATTTCCAAGAACTTTTTGTACTAATCAACTGTTCAAGAGCACAGCTGCAGGTAATTTAGTTCGTAAATACTTTTCCTGGAACGCACTCAGGGTCTATTCAAGTGAGTAAATATTCCTGTTAGTGACGACAACACAGTCTCCCGGGTGAGTTATGCTTGGTTCTAGCATAAATCACACAATTGATGCCGCTGTAATAACCACTGCAGTGTAATTTCCACATCAACAAAAATAACAACGCTGATAAAGTGCACAATTTGCAAGCAATAACTAGGAAAGGTTAAAGTTCAACTGAGGCTGCGGCATCTCCACATCATGTGAACTAATTATACCAATGCTTTTGAAAGCCACGGTCGACAATTAAGATACACTTACGAGATGGTGTACAAGACCTTGGCTTCTTGTCTGCCTACACTGGGAGAAATTGGCTAAAATTTTGGCCTTTTCACTCGTGTGACAATCAATTCACTCCGAAGCCAAGGGAACACTTGCACTGGTTCCCCTCTTATTGGGCAGCTCGAAAGCTAATTTTTATGTTTGGTGACTTGTTTCTGGTCGAACAGTTTTATGAACAAACAAATGTGCCTTTTATGGACAGTGAAGAATCCATTATAAATCATGAAGTCACCATTGAAGTCACAAAAAAATTATTGTGTTTTGATGATGCTGGTTTGAGGAAATCCCTTCGAGAACAATGAATGGCGAATATGAACTGTCAATGGGGAGAGGAGTCGTGCAATGATTAATAATTTTGTGTGGCCCTTCTGGCCTCCGCGTCAAGTTCTTTCAACTTGATGGTGTTACGTGTCACACCAAAATGGCCCTTAATGGCTCTAATGCGTGTAAATTCCCAGCACGAGTGAGTTCAAAGAATGGTCACATTACTTGGCCACCAAAATCGTGACATTTTACAGCTGTAAACCATTTCCTGAGCCATTAAGTTTAGTTACCCATCCGTGGCAATAAGCCAGGAACGGTTCAGTGCCTAGAACACAACTTTCGATGAGAAATTGCCTTTGAGAAGCTTCCGGAGGCCAAAATGGTAACGATAATTGAGGCTATTTAAAGTGTGGCACTCAGTGAAGTTGTGTCTGCCTTTCAGGATTAAAAGCACTGACGTTGTTGATTAAAAATTGATGGAAATAATGCTCTGTTTCTTTTTTACACAATATTAAATCCTAATAATGGACCATTGAAAGGGATGGACCCGATGTCTCATTCGGTATCACAAGGGGTCAATGATGGCCTAAGTGCGACATCGGACGGCCGCCTTACCTACCTAAATCCCATTAATGGATATGGAAGACCCTTTCCGCTTGGTGAATGCTGACAAATCAATGGAAACCACAGTAGTCCAAAGCAGCAACTCTTCCTCAGCCGAAGGCTCTATGCCCAGTGTTGTGGTTCTAATTACATTAATCAAATATTTAACAATATAGTAATATAATAGTTAATATTTTATTAGAATAGAACAGAAAACCCGCTTCCAAACACTCAGACACTGCTGCTCATTTCACTAATATTTTATTAATTATTTTTAATTGATTCTAATTGAATAAACATTTAAATAAAAAAATGCTTCTCCCTTGTGGAATAGATGCACTGCATTGAGTTGAGTTCACCATAACTCATCATTTACAAAGCTTCCTCAGTTCCTCAGTAGAACAAAATTGCCACCCTACGCGATTGCTATGTAGCATCATGAATCCTTAAGAGCATCCCGGAAGCACCTCACTATAAAAGCGGCACTGTTGCAGGCAAATTAAAAAAACATGAATCAAGCTTCCCACTCAATTGAGTCACGCCAGTCATACTCTAATGTGCTGCTTCCTGCACTTACCTGTTTATTGAAAAACGTATTAATGGCAAGGTCATGTGTGCTGGAAATGCCACCATCCGCTTGTTAACAATAACAGCAGTCCACACCACTGCAAATACGCACTATTTCAAACGAACTGAGTTGCTGACGTCAATCGTAACAGAAAAAAAACTATGCATGTCAACAAAACAATTGACATCATTTATGCTGCACTTGGCTTTAATATAAATTTGCGTGCATTCTCTGCTATAGTCCTCATTCATTATATCCACAAAATGGAATGTGAAAAAAATTCAATATAAAAAGCAAACTCATTTGTATTTTGGGCCCACATCATTTGGAAATGTGTCCTTAATGAAAATAGCGCGCGAGCTCTCTTATCAGCAGCGTCATCAAATGAAATCAAATAAAAGCAAATCTCACATAAAGGCAACGAAAATCTACAAAGGATACTTTTTGTGAGACAGCGGAACGCTTAAGTAGCGCCGCGTGTTCAGACTTTAAAGCTTTTAACAATTGACCTGCCTAAACGAACGCAAAGGACATTCGTCAATTTTCAATTTCTTTATTGACAAGCGTCTCCGAGCGAAGCAAGCACAGAGCAATAAATTATGTTGTTGCTTTTCTTCCCTTTTTCTAATGTCTCAAGGACACTTTGTGGTTAGGCGAGGAGCTGGTTTAACTAGAGCAAACTCTTTAGCATCTAATCCCCTGAAATTGTTCGGCATGCAGACAACAATGGAGCTTAATTTGCACTCATTATTTTTAATTTTATTTAACAGAGCTTTTTTGCTCCTGTTTTCCTTTTGTTCTTGTGGAATTGTATGGAATTGTTATGTGAATTAGTATGGAATTGTTATGTGAATATTCGTTTTGAATACAAATTAGATAAAATTCAATTAAATTAATTGGAAAATATGAAAATATTTTGGGTAATTTGTGTTTAAATATAAAATTGTAAATTATTTATTTTTTGTTTTGTTTTCACTTTTCAATTGTATTATTATATATTAATTAATATTTCAATTTTTCATTATATGCAGAATAACTCATTAAGCAATTTATTATTAAATATTCAATAAAAACTCAGTCAATGGAAAGGAAAAGTGCGTATGCTGAGGTACACCTCAAGATGGAGTTCTTTCACCCCTGCTCTGGCATATTGCAGAAAATGAGCAGCTTGTGCAACTGGAGAGGGATGGGTGCAAGGTAGTATGTATACAAGGACTATGTTGCTATTAGCATCCCTGGTAAGTATGTATCAACACTGATAGACTTTTTTTTTTTTTTTTTTTTTTGGTCGGAACAATCTAGTAAGCGCAGCACTCAGACAGAGTATATATCCATTGTATTGCACTTAAGGTTCCCTTTTACTCTGTTTTAAATCTACCCGACCTCCGAAGAAGTAGAAGTAGATCCTGTGGTGCCAAGGAGCCAAGTTGGTTACTCCTCAGCACATCAGTGCCAAAAATCCCGAACCTGATTCGAGCAAAGGCAGGGCAGACGCAAAGAAAATGGTCCGCCGTCTCGTCTTCCTCTCCACAGGCTGGGCACAGCGCACTGTCTGATATGCCAATCCTTTCCCTGTGCCTAGCCCATAGAAAGTGCCTTGTCATCACGCCAACCAACAGCCTGCAGTCCCTCCTACCTAAAGATAGAAAGAACCGTGACCATCGGTCAGAGATAACAGGTAGCATAATTTTCGTCCATCCGCAGCCTCTCTCAGCCCGCCATGCTCGCTTGTGGGTCGAAACAACCCACTTGTTTGCAGTGGCTTTGATGGCAGCGGAAGGGAGTGGCAGAACAGGCTCAGGGCCAATAAAAACAGCCTCGGAGCCCATCCTGGCCAAGGAGTCAGAGGTCTCGTTACCCGCAATGCCAGCTTGTCCCGGTACCCAAGTCAGCGTCAGACTATTATGTTTTCCAACAAAATTTAGCCTGGATTTGCAGGACCTGACTATCGTGGAAGTGGTGGTCGGACTATCCAAGGCCATGAGCGCAGCTTGGCTGTCACTGCAGACACAAATAGATTTGCCTTTCCACCTGTTTTCCACAACAAAGTCCATCGCCTCATGTATCGCATATATACTGATAGACTTGATGCAACGCATACTCAACATTATCTTCAAATCGGCTACAAGCTGCGTGTTGGGGGTTAATCCATCTAGGACTAAGCTAGTGCTCTTCACAAGGGAGTATAAAATAGCTCAATTTATCCCTCCAACACTAATGGAAGTAAATATAACATATGTAGGAGAAGGTAGGTATCTGTGATTCATCCCGGATAGGAAAGCTGAACTGGAAGGCTAATGTAAGTGAGCGCATACGGAGGGCTCAACTAGCTATGTACTAGGGATGGGACTTCGACTTCCGTCGATGGTACCATCGAGCAGTCACCATCGATGGTAAAAAAACATCAAAATCGTCAAAATCGACGTAACGAGTGCAGACGTTCGTCCAATCGCTATCGTTACGTCTCGTCTATTTTTGTTCTACCTTAAGGGGCTTGGCACTCCCTGGGTTCGGTTATTATCACCTCAAAAGCTGTCAGGAGCTACAGCAAATCAATAGACGAGATAGATAAACAGACTCGTCTACATCTTATTATGTATTTATTCAGGAATAAAAGAGTACTTCAGCTTGTGTGGTCTGTACTAGAATGACTCTATTCGTATACTTATCGTTATAAGTTGGCTGAAACAATACGGAACTTCAAGCTAACTTACGGCCTATTTTACAAACATCTCACATCTGAGCTAGGTACCCGGCCACAGCGATATTCCAGGGAACAGCAAAGCTGATGAGCTCGCCCGAGAGGGCTGTTGTGAGTGAAGCTCCGCTAACTCATGACGTGACCTACCCCAAATAACGTTGATAGTATGTAAATATCTATGTTTAGTATTAAGTGTCGCATGCATACTTTTAGGGTACTCAGTTACATGAGAACAAAAGTACGTGGTAAACTTTCCGTTCATGTGGGCCACGGTTAAGTAATTAGCACAACCATCTGCTGGTAATGCGTAACTGGGGCAACCTCAAAAGAAGGGCATCGAATAGGAAGTAAGTTAAAAGATGTAAATTAGTATATAAGACTGATCTTTGTTTAATAAAGATAGCGAATTACATTCAAGCACCTGAATACAAGCACCGTGTCTTCATTGGAGCTGATGCTGAGGAGGCAGCAAAGTGGCGTAAGTACAAAAATAAAGTAAGTACTGCAGGGCACTACAATACCGTTTCAGCCAGTAAATCTATAGACGAGATAGTTAAGCAGACTAATCTGCATCTGAACTGGGTTCCCGCCTATAGGGATGCTCCAGTGAACTTCAAAGGGAACTGAACTCGCACGAGAAGGATCTACAATACCGTTTCAGCCAGTTAGGCTAAACTTCGATATTCCCATTGCTACATTGAAGCTACTAATTAATACAATATCCTTAGGCGTAGCGGGCAGGTAGTGGTCTGAAGTAGCAGGATGCAAAATAGCTAGACTAACCTGAACTGAAAACGTGAAACATGAAGCGCTATAATATCCAATATCTCTAAACAGACAAATTATAGGTACCGCCATAAGTGTCCTAACGGGACACTGGACACTAGACCCTGGGTTCTTATGGTAAGTAGGTTGGAGATTGCCTGAAGCGTTGTTTGAGGAGGAGCAATAGTCCATCGAACATCTGTTATGTACGTGTCCAGCGCTGTCCCAAATTAGACACAATTTCCTTGGTGACTACTTTCTGGACTCTCTGGGACACATTCCAAATAAGCTGCACCACTTGTTGTGTTTCTCTGTGTCTATAAATATAAATTAGTATGAAAATAGAAAACAAAATGGAAAAACCGAAAATATAGTTAGTTTCCCTATTGAGGCAAAACGAAACCTTTCAAGGCTCCTCTAACAAACCAACTTAATTTAATTAACAAGCGTCAATTCGCTTGATGTCCCCGTTCATACTTGTGCCATGCTTAAGCTGACAATTTGTCTCTTAGAACGGTCTGGTTTGCGAATAGAAATTCAGCAGCATTTGCCTTTCAACTCATGTCTTCAGAGAGTAATTGAATAAATAAATAAATAAAGCGTGACATCAATCGAGTGAGAATATTTTAGGCCTTGTCTAGACTAGTACTCGTGTGCAGGCCATGTTAAAAAGCGTGGAAAATATTCTCAAAACGCTTCACTCAACTTGCTTCAAGAAATGTGAAAGCAGCTGAGAACAAGGTTGAATTCCCTGTGGCAATTGTCGCAAGGAGCTCAGGTGGTAGAACACATCTTAATGGAATGCTACGAAACTAAACTAAACTAAAGGAAGAAGTTTTTCGTTGCGTTTTTGCCACTTCGAAGTGACATTTTTAGTGAAGTTTGGAGACAAACAAGGAAAGTTTGACGGTGGAACAAAGTTTACAAATTGGGCTATTTACTAAGAAATGTTGAGTTGAACTCCATGGTAGAGGATTTTAGCATGTTACGTGACGAGTTCGAACACTGCTCACGGAAAGGTCGCAATATCCTTCCTACCAAATATTTGGAAAGTCGCAGAGCTCGCCTGCATAGCAGAAACTACGAACTCCACAATAAATTTCTACATCGATAGCCAGGCTGCGATCTAAGCTATAACTTCATGCTGTGCATCTTCCAGAAATATTCTGCAATGCAAGGCAGCAATGCATAGACTGGCCAACAATCGAAAGCTACATATCTACTGGGTGCCAGGGCATAAGAACATAGAAAGAAATGAGAGTGCGGATGCCATTACAAAAAGCGGATCTTATTACCTAATGAGCAAGTAAGTAACGTACTGATGCCTCTAAGAATGATCAACAGCCGAATTGAAGATGTCGTCATGAAAGGTGAAAGAACCGTGGAGTACTGCCACATGTAAGATCGCAAAGCTCAAGTGCAAACCGTACGGCACTCAGACCAAATCGATACTGACACTTCCGAGAAAGGATGGCAGAACGGTAGTAGGAGTACTCACAGGTCACTGTCTAACGGCGGTACACCCTAAAAGGATGGGACTCACAAACAACAATGAATGCAGGAAATGTGGGGAGTTAGGTACAAGAGAAACTCAGGAGCATCTACTATGCCTATGTCCCGCAATATCTAAAGCGCGCTTATCACATCTGGGAGCCCACTGGTTTGAAGGACTAGAAGAGGTCGCACAACTAGGGATAATTTCTCTCTTAAGATTCGCTAAAAGCATCTCCCTGTTCAATGATTCATACTATAGCTCTCAAATGGATATACATCTGACACCCCAAAGGACCTTGCAGGTCTATGTGTGGCCTTCACGGCCGGCCAGTCTAAACTAACCCAACCTACCAAATATTTTCCTTCGCGAGTCGAAAGCCTTGGTTGCTAGTACTCATTTTTATGCTATAAAGGAATATGACAAAATCTTCACACACTAATCAATAATATTTCCTTAGGGACACTGCTATTTTGTTCCCTACTAGTTTCCACAAATGTTCATGAACTAAAACCAGTTGTAGTTAGTTAAAACCGAAAAGGATACTCTTTCGTTCTCTGAATATGCAGATGTACTGTTATTGAGTAGAAAACACTTTTCTATTATAAAGGAAGACACACTACTCAACAATTTTTTTTAAGGATATTAGTAATTTTGTTCCCGACTAGTATAAAAAAAGGTTCATGGACTAAAGCCAGTTGCAGTTATTGAAAACTGAAAAGGATCCTTTTTTGATCTCTTATGTGGATGGAAAGTTATTGACTAGAACTCATGTTAAGTTATAAATAAATAGGACAAAATCGTCTCACTACTCAATAATTTCCTCCCCAATGGTTAACATAGATTTATATGAGCTCTCCTCGGTTGCAGTTATTAAAAACTGAAGAGGATCTTCATATACAGTCTCTTAACTAATTGACTCAAAAATTGTAACCACATTTTAAATAAACCTCGCAATAGTTAAAATCTTTACCAACAACAAAAAAATAAATGAATTTGACTTAATCGCTTCTTCTGAGTTTGAGTATTTTGGTGGTCGAATAACGTCTTTATTGAATAATCGAAGTGAGTCCTTAGAAAACCACAAAGACTTATTTTGCCGCATTCAACAGCAGCTATTCATGTACCATTCCAGTTGAACTGGAGCATTCTTGAGCTAAATTTAGCATCATTTTGTGCAGGCACTTTAAAGGATTCGATAACAAGTTGGTGTGCTTAAACAAATGAACAATGATTGATGAAAGCTGATTAGCCCGTGATTGGCCTCACTTGGCCACACGCACCCAGCTGCCTGCACAGTTTTAATAGAACAAACGTAGCGCTTAAGTTGAACATATTTTCCATAAAACTTCAAAATTTCACTGTGGTTGAACTGAGAGAATTTCCACAAATTTACTTAGGAAAAGTTTGTTTTGAATTGTTTGGAAATTGTGCTACAAATTGCAGCAATATTTTCACAAAACTTTCACTCAAGACTCTTCAACACGAGTCCTTAGAGACGAGAGTCCTGATGATGCTGACTTGTGCTCGAGCACAATTCAAACAGTTGCGAACGAGAAGATCTTTTATGGTGGGGGTAAAGTGGCAAGTTGGAGTAACAATGGCAGGGCAAGGATTAGTTTGACTGCATACACAGGATTCAATATTTTTTCAGTGATTATTTATAATGTAAACGGATTATGTAAATTAATAAAGGAAATTTATAATGCAAATAAATTATGTAAATTAATTAAACTGTTTGTAATTCAAATATGGAAATAAATTTCAATTAATATTCATGCAGTAAATTCTTTAAAATAAATATACGAGTAATTTTATCCTTTATAATTTGATCCTTTATATTTTTATTGATTACAGTTCATTTAAATAAATACAATTTGATCCTTTATACTTTTATTGATTACAATTCATTTAAATAAATATAATTTGATCCTTTATAATTTTATACTTTGAAACTTTCCTCTATCATTGCCCACAGTTGTAGTTTGGACCCACAGCGAGGCGTTCCATTCCCTGCCTAAAGGTGGATGAGTTCATCCCAACTTTTCCTTTAAACCGTTTTGGTGCTGTTTTCGGCTTTAAATGCCATTAGCATGCCTCACCTTTTATAATATGGTAATACATCAACAAGAGAACTCTGTGACAATGGTCATTCGTACCACGTTGAGAAGCATGTGAATACACATTGTTAAACGGAACCAAAATAAATTGTTCCTTTTTACTTTGCTGACATGAGGATACACGAGTACTCATACCAAACTTGAGGAGAAGTATTGATAATTTCATCAAATTCAAAAGGATACTCTGAAATTCAATGAACTTCCCACATTTTCAATGAAAATGTGACGTCATTGTATTTTACTTTCGTTTCGTCCATTTAACACGCTGTAGAATAATGATACATCAACTTTGTCTGCCGAAATATGAAAATTTCTTCACTATTTTGACAAGTGGGTGGATTTTTCAACAAAGAGGCTGTCATTAATCCAAGCATCCGCTTGGAGAGTCCTGTTTGTTTAGTTGCAATGAAAATGACAAAGTTGCCACGCGCTGCGGCATTGTGTTTGTGTGCTTTTGTAGTGGCATTAATGAGGCATCGAAGCGGATGCATGATAATTTACGCTTATTTTTTGTTTATATTATGGATTGGCCACGATTCAGTAATCCGCGTTGTCAAATGGCTGATGTTTTTCTGCGCGTTTCTCAGATGATATCTCTGTTGCGAAGAGCAAGGAATGCATGAGTGACCAAACGAGATTTTTACATAGTATGGGTTGACAATAATCTTTTGCTATATGATTTCAGCGGTGAGTATTACTTGATGGCTTCACAGCATACCATACGAAGACCGAAGGTCATTAATAACGTACTTTTGTTAACGCTGTGAGGATAGTAGAGATTGTCATAGATTTATAGAAAAATAAAAGAATCATTGACAGCTGCTGCGACTGTCCATCAGGACTCTATAAACGAAAAGTGAATAATGAGGGCATCGCCAGAGAAATCTTCATTTAACATAAAATCAAATCACAAAAGCAGGGATGTGGGCCCGGCGCTGTGTGGGACTGGACTGGAGGCTTTGAGTAAGTACATTGAGTGATGTGAGGAGATAAGATCTGCTGTTATAAGCTGCACTAGAAGCACTGCCGTCAAAAATAAGAGTTTATTTTTATTAAAACTTCCTCGCATGTGACAATTAATTATGTGTAAAAAGGATTCTGTGATTAGGCCAGGAAAGTAAGTAAGTAAGTAACTAAAACGGATTGGGAAAATTAGTACTAGAAACTAAGGCTTTTGACTCGAAGGCAAACATATTTAGACGCAAGTATTTCATGACCATATCCTGGGATGGGTTTGAAGCCGTCACACTATGATAAGACTAACGACTTGACCACTAGAACAGAGAGGTCCGTAATAAGCGATAATAACCTTATAAGTAATAATACTAGAGTAGATATATTTACGGGTGTTATACACTGAGACCAAAAAGATCTATTGTGATGCCCCTATTTATTTGAAAGATGCGGATAGTCTCATCTATAAACCTTTTGTCAGGTTAACTTTCGACAGGAATTCATATATTTTGGAGGAATCAAGATGAGGAATCTAGCTCATATCTAAGGTATATTCTCCAAAACACCTGAGTCTATTGTGGAAGTAATAAGACTAACTTCGTTGTCGTTCTGCTATTTCTTGCTGCATTTGAAAGACCCTGTCTTATATGTGAACGCTTTTAAATATAATAAACCTCAGGAATATATTCAACTGAAAGAGCCTCACTTAACAACTTCATAGCTTTTCACTTCCTCTGTTCATGCGACTACAGTTGAGTCATAAGAAACTACCACACCTTCAATCATAAGCCATGCTAGAGAAAATCTTCTCATTTCCAACATAAAAGAGCTGTTATCAAGCGCATATAAAGGATTCCATACGCCGAAACGAGCGTTCTCTCATCATGTTCGAGGAACAACTAAGCCGACTGTTGCCATCAGCTCTGAAGCCCCACCAAATATTCTTAAATATATCTCGCCCCAAAAGAGATTCTTTCCTCTATTGAGGAGAAGATGTGCCTCAGTTTCAGTGGATGCTGACAGAATTTTTCGAAGAACTCCTGTTGAAAAACTTTCATTGAAAACAGAAAATCTGCCAAAGCTCCTCTTTTAAAACATAATAAATTACCGAGAAACATTTTTAGTTAAACGTCGAAATAACCTTTTCCGAAGTCATACACATGTGAAGAGTACTTCATGGCAATCATCTCTAACGCAATCGGATATGAACGACTTTTACTTTACTGCCAGAAGAGCACGAATTCTTTCCGAGAATTCCTCACATTTCGCAGGAGACAATAAAGGATTATTTGAATATAAATATGTAATAAATGTATGCAATAAGCACATGCAACACATACATGAAACACACACATAAAAACATATAACACACATACACACATGTAACACATAAATACACAAACACACACATAACACGTATATAACACACATATAACCCTCATGCAAAACATCCATGCAAATAAATACGAGTATTATGTGGCGTATTTCAATATGAAACGAGTATATTTGCCAATGTTATTTTATACAACTCTTTTGCAGCCAGAATTCCACAAAACAAAAGCATGCGATGTGGTCAAAGGCAGTGGCAAGAGTATGTTAAAACCATCCGCAGTGATAACTTATACGCCCCGAACACCCATATGGACACAGCACAGAAAAATGGACTTTCCTGAGTGCATTTGTGCTACAGGAAGTATGGTGACATATGACAACAGTTCTTTGCTGGTGTGACAGGAGCAGACGCAGCTGCAGCGACAGGACTCGCTAAGTTAATTAAAACTGTGAGGTGACGAGGTATGAGCACTGATTGCGAAGACTGATTTATGTTAATGGAAACACAAAAAACAAAACACAAATTTAAATTAAATATTAAAAAAAATGGAAAAATGATGTAAAAAAAATTTAAAAAAAATATTTATAATTTAATAAAGTAGGAAAATTGAGAGAAGAAATTGTGAAGTAATTTCGCTGGAGTTTGTTTGTTCATATGCATTTGTAACCACTTGTGATGGCGTGGGTTGGTCCTAATGGACTATAAACTACGCCACACACACACACTTACTAACATACATATGTAGGCTATATTAAAATATACATAATGCGTGTGTATATATAATTGTTGAATGAAATTTGATGTCGCCCTTTATCAGGGCAGCCAAACTTTTTTTTTCGCTCATAATTGAATTTCGGAGGCATGTGTTCGCACACATGATGTCTGCGCCCGGGTTCATCAACATAAAAATCATATTACCGTTTTATTATTTTGTCCATGTGCTGCTTTAGCTGTGTATCGATTAAATGCGTGCCACTCCTCCTGGGTTGAGAGTTTAGGTAAATAAGTTACTACGCATTAAATCATTTTTCGGCAGATTACGTGACAGGAGCGACAATTGAAAAAAGGATTATTGAGTGAGAAAACCAGCTGCTGGTGTTCAGCTGCAAATATCACACATTTCACATGCCAGTTTAGCTGCTTGGCATTTCGGGTAATGTTGGATTAGCTGTGCACAGGTGCCAAAAACATGTGCACACAGCTTTAGGTGAGTTGATTTATCATCGGTGAGGACTGCTTTTTATACTTGCTCAAACTCATCAGCATGTTCACGCGATGAGCACATCGAGGAATTTGCATTTTCACATGCTAATTGCCGCTGGAAGTACAATCGCAGAGATTTTGATGGAAAATATGCTCCATGGTGCTAAATTCGTGTTAATGTTTGTTCTTACTGTGAATCGTTCTTGACTTATTGGCATGGAAGCGTGATTTGGCAGCATTCCATAAGCTGAATAATGTCGAATTTGGCTGATTTTTGCAGCCATTTCGCGAAACGAAAAGCAAGTGGCACCATTTCTAAGGGAAGCAGCCCCTTCTTGATGAATAAAACTGTTCTTGGGGATAAATGTAGCCACCAAATATTACACAGCAGTGCGCGATACTTCTTCACATGGATGCTGAATGCGTTATAATTCTACCCATATAATCTTAATGCTTGATAACTCGCTCAATGGATACTAATTACTGGATAACTTACCCAATGCATACCTTATTTTTGATAATTCTCCTTATTGATCCTTAATGCTTCATAATTTTCTCAATGGATACTTCTTGCTGGATAATTTACCTAATGTGTACCTTATCCTTGATAATTCTCCATATGGCTATTTAATGCTTGATAACTACCTCAATGGATACTTATTACTGGATAGCTTATCAAATGGATACTCAATTATTGATAACTCTCCTCATGGATCCTAAATCTTTGATAACTTTTTCAATGGATAGCGCTGTAGCTTACCCAATGGATACTTAATTCTTTATAACTCTCCTTATGGATCCTTATTGCTTTACACATGTATACTTATTGTTTGATAACTCTACACATGCATACTTAAAGCTTGATAGCTTATGCCACGTAATATCAATGCATGATACCTATCCGAAGGATGCTAATTGCGCGATAGCTCCCTCTACCGCAGTTTAATATCGGTGTACAACCCAAACCCCTGAAAAATTAAGAGTATTAAAATTTTCTTCAATTAAAAACAAATGAATAAACAAATTTTGAAGTACACTTTAAATTCGACAATAAATGAAAAACTTTCGGTTTCCTAAACTTGCAACCACAGATGTCCTTCACTTACTTAGCTAAAAGGAATTTTCATTCCCACATCTCGAAATTCTAAGTTTAATTCCGCACTGGCAGCGAATTTCAGAGAACTGTGAGCCACTCAAACAAAGACGCACTTGAAATGTCCAGGAACAGTTTTGGAATCACTTCATAACTCAACTATTCAACTACTTCAGTCTGCCAATGAAGAGAAGTGAAGGATTTTGGTCGAATGTTGTGAAGTGTTCTTTGACGCGTAACACGTTCAAGGAATACAAAACTTTAAAATAAGCATTTGTCTCACAACATTTCGTAGCAACAATCTGTTGTGAGTGGGATAGTGAACTGGTGGTAAGAGCTGCTCTTTCCACAAGTCATTCAGTGTGTTCTGAGGTTTGCCTAAGATTTGCAATTAGAAGAATTTAATGGAATGAAAGTATTATGGGGACTCTTCATCATCGGTTGGATCCATCAACCATGGGTCTGCTCACGTCTGTGAACGTCACTGTAACGCCACACTTTCTGGTCATCCAATTGAGGTAACCACACTAGAAATGGTTGATAAAATCCACGTTATTATATGGGACAATCGGCGAGTGAAGGTGCGCGAACTTAAAGAGGCTACAAGGCTACAGGCTTATCACAAGGATCAAGGATATACAGTTTGTATAAATATTTGTATATGAAAAGCCTATCCTCAAGATGGTTATCCCGTTTGCTCCCAATTGACAACAAATGCAATCATTTGACAACTTCAAAGGAGTGTTTGGCGTTGTTCACTCACAATCCGAATGAGTTTGCACCGTTTCGCAACCGTGGACGAAACATGGATTCATCACAATATACCAGAGATCAAGTAAGAGTCGAGACAGTGGACTTCTTCTAGTTAATCGAAGCAGAAGAAAGGCAAGGTGGCTCTGTCGGCCAACCAGGTCATGGGGACATATTTTGCAGAGCTGTTGGATCAATTCGTCGCCGATTTGTAGCGAAAAGGACCGCATTGGTCAGGGAAAAAGTTTAATTCCACCAGGACAACCCACCGGCGCACAAGACCGCAGTCGCAGTGGCAAAACTGCATAAATTATGTTGCGAATTGGTCCCTCACGGCGGTACGGGATTTGGGTTGAAAAAAGAGATCATCGGTGAAACAAATGCATATTTTGAGAGATTTGAGAAATCGGCGATATAAGATTTTGCTCGAATGAGTGGTGAGAAGTGGTCGTCGATGAAACAAACGCTTATTTTGAGGGCCTCGAGAAATCATATTACTTGAAGGGCATACAACATTTGGGAAACGAATGGAGTATTCCTTATTTCAATATGCAAGGACTTATTGACCCGCCCTTGTATTATTAAGTTTAAGTTCAAGTTGTAGTACCAATTCCAAAGCAGAATGTTTCCAGTGTAATTTTTATATTACTCTTGTTTTTGTATATAAATGCATGGAGGTATCTGCAGAGCATTTAAATAGTTGCTGGTTCAATTCATATTTCTAAACAAATAATCAAATAAACACATTTCCAAATGATGATTGCACCTTACGCTGCACAAATCCTCATACATAAATCCTGTTTGCTAACATGAGAAATATTTATTTATTCAATCGTATATTTTGCCCAAATTTGCACTCTTTCCGTATAACCAAACATCCTGTATTTTGTATTTCTCTGAAAATGTTGCACACACAAAACTCATTAAAATGAATATTTCAAGAATTAAAAGCGAAGCGCGAAATCTAAGAAAGGAGCGAAGCGCAAAATGTGAGGAAGGAGCGCAGGAAAGGTGAAAAGTTGAAGGCGCGCTAATCCAAAGCTTTACAGTTCATTTTACAATTTTGTACATTTTCCTTGCTGCAGCAGCGTAACCGCGGAAAATGGGAAATTGCCGTGAAATATTAAACGGCATCCTCGTTCTTGTACCCTGAAAATATCCTGTTTCAATATTCACAGCAAATTTGTTGTGGCGCAAATTATAAATTATTAACGCAGCGTGCAGGAGTAGAAGGAAAGAAACTGAGAAAAGACTTGAATAGCAAAGAATTTAATCAAATTAATTTAAAGTAAGGTGGAGTCCTGCACTGTTATAAACACTTGTGGAGTGTTCGGTTGTTTGTAAAATGTCACACATGCTGCTGAATAAGAGAGAGAAAATCCATACTTAAAGGTAGTTTATCCAAGGCATAGACGCTCTATAGTTGCAGGACGAAAATGTAAATTTTCCAACGGTCGTCTTGCTAAAATTCAACTTTAGATTTGGTGTGACTCATCGTTATACTGAGGCAG
Source organism: Clusia tigrina (assembly GCA_920105625.2). NCBI lineage: Eukaryota > Metazoa > Arthropoda > Insecta > Diptera > Clusiidae > Clusia > Clusia tigrina. Next base: position 215,535,500 of record OV050031.1, read on the forward strand.
ACTTTCACCCCGATAGGAACGGGGTTAAGCAAAAGTAGTGCATTTCGGGCGAGGACATCCAACAATCAAAGGGAGGTCCTTTTTATGGTGGTCGATACATAAAACAAAAGTTATGGTGCAGTTTGTGGGCTCCAGGCGAAATCGATCACCGTTGCTTTTGAATAAAGTGGGACCGTTCCAGCGGACATACTCGTATGTGTGGGACATATGAGTAGCTTTATCTACAAGGAAATGATAATTGAATATTTCTACTTGTGGTTGGAATGCGCAGAATTTGATTTGGAAGAACTTGAAACTTGATTTGATTTGGAAGAATTTCTAACTTAGGAAGAAAATTTGGAAGAAAAGGAGTCTTGTCAATATGGCTTGGAGATAGAATTTTATTTAAATGTTAATAATTTGAATGCTCTTTCGTTTCGAATAGAATTGCAAAGGACATATATCATGGATTTAGAGTTGAAAACATTCTCAAAAGGGATGAAAAATTGTTTGTTGAATGATATTCATCGAGCTTTCTTATTATAAATTTCAGTATAAATATCAGCACCAGGAGAGTAAGCACACAAAACGGATTTTAGGGCGATTTGGAAGTAGTTATTTTGGTTGCCCTTCGGTTAGTCCAAAGATATCCCAAGGTATCCAACTGGATTGCATGTTCCACTCATTAAGCAATGGTCCTAATTGGCTTGTTTAAGCATATCTTCAGCAAACTAATTTCGCTGTCCTTTTGGAAGATAATTCCTGTTCCTCAAAACAGTCTAAGCTGCAAGCATTTCACACTCAAAACTTCAACGAAAGTGGTGATATAGAATACAAGGGATATATCCAGAACTTAAGTCATCTTTTATCAACTTGATTGGAGCAACAAGTTTCATAAATTATGTCCTGATCTTAAGTAATGATTCTAAAGATTGAGTGATGATTTATCTTCATTATTTTCTTACCTTTGTCTAACATCAGTCAAGGTCGTTGAAATCGACCTTTGCTTAACATCAGTCAAGGTTGTTGAAGTCGACCGGATTTGATGAAAGTATTTAAGCAACCTTCTAGCAATGCTTAAAACTACCCGCACACACGTGTTGACATTAAAGCTCCATGACCATATGCATCCTTTAACACTTTCAACTACAATTATAAATCGAATTAAGTTCTTTTGAATATATATAATATAATAAAAAAAATTGTATATGAGAAAACTGTGTGTGACCTGTGAAAGCTGCAAAGAAAAATGTCCAACAAATCTGATTAAATAAATTTTGTATACAAACAAATGTTCAATAGCAATTATTGATGTACTCTTAGTTTATGAAATTAAGAGTTCCATCAATTACTGCGAAACCGACGAGGATGCATGCGAACACAAATACATCAACAATCACGTCAGCGGCATTGCGTCCTGTTGCTGCTGGTCTCACACCATGGCGACTCTGCCATTCAATTATGATGGTGCATAACCATCAACTCAATATCGCACTTAATTAATCGGATGTGCAGCTACAGTGCTGTTTGCTGGCAGCGTACTTTGCTAGCATTTGTGGCGCCCATGTTGATTAGGCAATGGGCAAATTGGTACCAAAATGTTACGTATACGCCCAGTTGGTTAGATTTGTAGTTCGCAGTTCAGCAAATTATATTTCAACGTTGTCGGTCAGGGGCACGAAAGCATGAAATTGATTTTGCATGTTGCAAGGGTTTGAATATCCAGCTACTCTGTCTATCATCTCTATAATTTTTGTATTTTCGTCTATTTGAGAGAGTTATAAGCTGTTTTGATCCTGTGGCTTTAATTAAGTCGCCATGACGCCAATCTGCCCGGCAGCAGTACGTGTATAAACTCAAAAAGTATTGTGATTACGGTCACTCTTATTCCAATGGCAGAGTTGTGTGCAATCCTTTAAGCGGTTCAGTGTCAATCCCAAGTATTTAATAATGTTAAATGAGTATTCAATAGGCAGATTTCTGAATTAATGTAATAAATGAAGCAAGCACTGTTCGTAGCCAAATTGGATGGAAGCAACTTTTAAGATTATATATGCTAAAATATATGTTTAGACATTGATTTAAATAAACAGATAGGAAGTCTGAAATGAAAAACTGGTTATGTTTTAAGTAGAATCCAGGCTCTTATTTTCCGAAGCGATAATAACGGGTGAAATGATAGTGACATAGATTAGTTATGCCAACAGTTCCATCACTGAATTAAAGTAGTTTAAGTTAATAAAAATTCACTTGAGCAACAGATTTTTTTCACTTCACTTCTATAACTTACTTCTACAACAATTCTACATCTATAACCCTCTTACTTCTCTAATATTTTACTTCTCTAACACTTTTACTTGTGCAACACTTTTACTTCTATAGCACTCTTTCTTCTATAACAATTTTACAGATGTACCCTTTTATTTCTATCACACTTTTACTTCTATAATACTATTGCTTCTATAACTGTTTTACGGATGTAACACTCTTATTTCTCTGACATTTTTACTTCCATAGCACTCTTTCTTCTATAACATTCTTTCCATTTGGCGAAAGGTCAATGTAGTTTTTATTCCAAAACTTGGAAAGAGGCCCAGCTAACTTCTTAATCATACTCACCTAGCAGTCTCACGTCCTTCCTCTAAAAACTATTGAAAGATTAGTGGATATAAATTAGAGAAACGCTGGACAAAACAATATCTCTGGATCAATCTCAGTTTGCATACAAAAAGAGGAAATTCTTGGAGGGAGTACTTCATTATCTGGTAACAAAGATAGAGGAAGCTCAATGTTCCAAGGAAATTACTTTATGGGCTTTCTTAGAAGTCGAAGGTGCCTGTTACCTCTCTATACAGAAGGCTACTTTCTGCAAGAATATCGAGAAGCCGACTATTGGGTGGGTTAAAATGATTTTAAAAAGCAGAGAAATTAGTTCAACTCTTAGACGACGAGTCTGTCTCAGTCAAAGCAATGAAAGACTGTCCTCAAGGTAATGTACTATCACCCCTTCTATGGTTTATAGTTATTGCCGATCTTTTAGTCAAACTATAAGAGTTAGGCTTCCAGGCAAGTTGATATGCTGAAGATCTTCATCATCAGTTTTCATCATCTCCGGCAAGTTCGATTGAACAATATGAAACCGTACGAATGAGGCTCTGACTTTCATTTCAGATTGGTGTCGCGCAGAAGGGTTATGCATTAATCCTAGCAACATCATTCTCATTCCTTTCACAAACAGACTAAAGTTGAACCTTTGTGCACGAGCTCCTGAGGGAACGATTATAAAATAATCCTTGAAGTAAAATATATAGCAGTGGGTTTAGATAGGAGACTAAATTGAAACTCTCACTTAAAGTCGGTGATAGACAAAGCCACAAGAACAATGTCGGCCTGTCCAAGTCTCTTCGGTAGAACACTCCAAAATGCTACACTGAATGTATATAACGGTTAGAAGAATCATTACTAGACCCCAAAATGGTACACTGTATGTATATAATAATGATTAGACCAAACATTACTTATGCATTCCGTGAATGGTGGCCCAAAACCACACAAGCATCCGCTCAGAAAAAAAGTTTTCAAGGGCAGGTTTACTTGGTAATCACGGGTGGGATGCGACACTGCTCAACCGCTGCTATTGAAGCGATAATACGATTATCCCCATTGCACATCTTCGCGAAAACATGTGCTGTTAGAAGCGGATTGAAGATTTTATAGACTTTGGTCATATCAATATTCTAAAAAGCATACCGGATCAAAATTAATCTGTTCAATAACGGGATTATATGATCCCAAAGCCATATTTTGATGGTAATTTTTAGATATTTATAGATTAGACAGTGATGAATGGGACATTGGAGGACTTTGGGTCGATCCTAGAAGTCTAGAATGGTTCACAGATGAGTCGAAAACAAACAGTGGGATCAGTGTAGTGGTCTATGGACACTATACCGAAATTTCAAAAGCAATGTGCAGGTGGCCCAGCGTTTTTTTCAGGCTGAAACTCAAGCATTTTCAATCTACGCGAGGATAAATCTAAACAGAGGCATAAATGGCGCGCACATAGGTATCTATCAGTCAAGCTGAATTACGAGCATTAGATTCATATTCTTTAGAATCGAAGCTGGTGGAAGAGAGCTTCAATAACCTACTACCTTTAGGTGCAGCAAGTATGGTTGCACTTTGCTGGATCCCGGGTCATTCAGGGATCGAAGGCAACGAAATTGCTACTGAAAAAATAAAATTATCCAGAGCCGGTTCCGCAACAATTCTCATAGGTCCAGAGCCATAAAGTGGTATCAACTGGGCGGAGGCAAAATCAAGGGTAGGCAACTGGGAACATAGTCTCAGAATGTCTTACTGGGAAGGGATACAAGGGCTTTGACAAGCCAAAGGACTGGTAAGGCCATTTACCTACAATAGGGAACTGAGCTATATGTGAAAAATTAACATAACGACAATAGTAGGTTTTCTCTCAGGCCACTACTACCTCAAATATTACCTTACTAAAGTCAACCTACTTCACTCTGTCTAGAAGAAGAAGAGACCACAGAGCTCATACTGTGCATTGCGTTCGCATGGACTAGAATGCGCATATTTCACAGCTGATTCCGGAGGAAATGAAAAATGCTCCTGTTATGGACATTCTCAAATTCATCCACAGAGGGGAAAAGATAATGGAAGAACATGACTTTCAACTACTTCATTTCTTTAGACAAGGTACATCTGGGTAGAAAAGGACCGGATGACTTAAACTGGAATGCCTTGACATCATTAAAAGGGCGAAATGATACGGACTACTTTAAAATACGAGTACTAAACCAATAGGGTATAGTAGATCCGACAGCTGTCATCACATGGATCACAATTTTAAAATGTAGAGTGACACAAAAGGTCGCAGTGTCGTCAATTGGGCAACCTACTACAAAATAAAATTTATTATTATAAATGGAAATTCCACCAAAGTTCTGCTCTGTCAGCACAGATCAAAGCAATTCTCGATCTTTAAAAATGTATAATTTTTGTGTGTAGGGATGGAAAGAAATTCCATATTTCTCACTCTGAGCTCCTACTTCTAATTTATTTGATAGAATTATTCTATTACTTATTGAATGATTCCATTCGCAAATATGTCTTGAATTTTTTGGTACTTAATTCATTTATGTTTGTTAACAATTTGGAGTGGACTCTGTTTATACCTCAAATGAACTTATTAAACGCACAACACCGCTAACGTTCACTTTGCCCTATAACTAAGAGCTTTGACATTATTTTTCCAAGTGCTCGGAATATAATGCACCCCTAGCATTTTCTGGTGCTAATGTTTTTCTAACCCAGACTATGACGTCATTAATGAACACCACAACATTAAAGTGACTACCAAGAAGGATGTTCTATGCGTACGCGTTCCGAAGGCCATCTCAAAGGCATGCCTCATTATTTTGGTTAATAATTAAACTTGGCAAGCTCAACTACTCCGGTTTCTTCTGCGACAAGCGTTGTGGTAGTGGCTGCGTGTTTATGAGTGGGCATAAAAAACCTGAACCGATGACGTTCATTTTTTTTCGTCATATTGGAAATTTGTATATAATTACATATTTGCATAATGAGCTTAACCTGGTGAATCCGTGGGCTGCGTTAATGCAACATCTGTGTAAGCTGTGTATAGTCTCTCAGTAGGCGGCGGGCCCAATTAACTACCGAAGTGATGAGTGTCTTTTTACTTGGAAAATGGGGCAAAGATATTTATATTTGCAAGCAAAAGGAATGTTTGTCTGCCTCCAGGGGAAACATGTGCAGGAGAGGTAAATTCATGGAGGATGCGTTTGATGATCCCAATATAAGATAAGCAAAGACTTCATTCTGAGAGCTTGCCTCGATTTTAACAATGCCGCTTCCCATCAAATTTCGTTGCTACATGTCAATCTGATAGGAAAGTCGATCAGTCGAGAGCTGGGTATACTACTAACAACAGGAAACAAAATTTCAAACAGAAGAGTGAACACAAAGATGCTAAACTACCTCCAAAGAATGTGAAGACACTCCACTCCAATGATATGCAATCAGAATTTTGGTAATTGACTATCTGGAAAATACGAAGATTATTAATATTGAGATCTATGCAATACTTCCGGAGCAGATTAACGAAACAATAATTAGTTCCTCTGATTAATTGATCAGAGTAATTTGCAGAAAAATGTTCCGGCTTAGCCAGAAAAAGTTCCAGAATGACAAGTTCAGAAAAGGGACCAGTTGAGTTCGAGGTTCAATAAGATCGAATATCCACTCTATTCTTGGGATTTGGCTCTCTCTGTATTTTAATATTTTCCTGAAACTCAAAATTAATCCGTCCATCAAGAAATATCATTCAAATAAATACATCATCAGCCCCATAAATGTCTTTTTTAAGGACATCCTGGAAGATCAGTATTCTGAATCGTCTCAGAATCGAAAGAAAATATTAGAAGAGTATTCACCTTAATATGAATAGTGATCCAAAGGGTTGTGAATCAGGTTTCTGAGTGTGATTTTTTTATTAATCAGTAATTTCTTCGTGAGGAGTTGGAAGTAGTTCCATCTGTAGTCTCCCGTTTTTAAAATATCACGGCTCATTGGTCGATGTACGTAGTATTTTAGAATGAAATCGTTGAATCACCTCCGTGTTCGAAATTCTGGCGGAGCCCTACAATTGAATACCGTAGGTCGATATGGGTTTATTGACTACTTTGTATAGAAGGATTTTCTTTTCCATGCTCCTTTTTGAACTGCTGTCTAGGAGTCAATAGAGTGTATTTGTCTTGAGGTTTAGTTGGAGTTTTTGGCGTCGAAGTGATTTCGCCAGGTGAGATGTGTATTCTAATGAATGCCAATGTATTTCACATTGCTTATTTGTTGGATCAATACATCATTTAGAGATGAAGGAGGGCATGTTTCGTGTCTTAAGGTAAATGTTATGTGAACTCTTTTCGACCCTTTAGGCTTAATTCTTCAATTTAGTAGCCATTCTTTCATACGTCTGATGTCATCCTTTAGTTTTTGTGAGGCAATGTTGGAATCTTTATGCGAGTATAAAATTATGGTATCATCTGCAAATGTAAATAGAGTCAGCTGGTTATCTGTTGGTAAGCCACTCGTGTATAAAAACTATAATTGCGGTCCAAGTATACTCTCCTGTGGTACTCCAACAAGGATTTTCTGGGTGTCTGTTATCATAAGAGTTTTATGTCTGACTTTATATTTCTAATCAAAGAGGTACTACTTCAAAATGTTACTACATTCTGGAAGATGGTTCAGAATTTTCTCATGCCATACCTTATCGAACGCTTGTGCAATATCGAGAACAATTTCGGAGCACTATTTTTGATTCTCAAAGCTTCTCTAATTATTGCATATATTCTGGGGATCTGTTCTATTGTAGCGTGGTTCTATCGAAACCCAACTTGGTGTCGAGGGATGACTTCTCTTTTTTCCAGCAGTGGAGTAATTTTATGGAGAAGTACTTTTTCCAAGACTTTGAGAGTGTGGACAGAAGGCTTATCGATCCATATGACGCTATTGGTCATATTGGTCTTGGTTTATAATTAATTCCAATGGGTCCGCGGTGGAGCAAAGGGCCACTACAAGTTTTCTCTATTAAATTTTGACAAGCGCCAATCTCTGGATCACCTGCCAGGTTTTGTTCGTGATAATTATTTCAGCTTCAAGGTTCCTTCTCTAGTCATTGAGGGTATACCTCTTCGGCGACTACCTTGCGGGCTCCAGTCAATTGCACTTCGGGTGATGGCGGTCGCTGCTCTTCTTAAGACGATATCAAGTCACCACCATTTAATTTTACGGATTTCGAGTTGCATTGGTGTTTGAGTTGTGCTACACCATAGGTGCTTGTTTGATATGGTGTCGGGACAGAACATGCGCAGGATTATGCGGAGACAGTGGTTAATAAAAAGCTGAAGAGCATGAGTATATGTAGACACTAGATTCCATGTTTTACAGTAATGTGGATTTGACATTCGAGTTGAATATGTTTATTTTGGTGCGCCATGTGATGATGGAAGAGTTCCATACCAGTTGAAAGGCGACGAAAGTTTGCTTTCACTATAATACGAATACTATTCACGGGGTCGACGCATGATGGTTCCGGTCGAAATCCCTCTTGTTCCATTTTAAGTTTCGGTTGTAAGGCATTCGATAGACGTATGTTGACAATTGGTGCAAGTACTTTGCTCATCTAGCGCAGCAGAATGATTCCTCGCCAGTTCTTACACCCTGACAGATCGCCTTTCTTAGGGAGGTTGATGATGGTACCTTCCTTTAATGCGTCGGGTAACTCACCGGCTGTGGCCCAGAAATCCTCAATTATCGTGTTGATCAAGCGCGCACTGGTTTGGTGGTCGGCTTTCTATAGCTCAAATGAGATGTTATCGAGTCCGGCTCATTTGTTGTTTTTCTTTTGTTTCTTTTTAGAGCTTTATTGCGTTTACTATCTCCTGGGCATCTGGACAGCCACTCTGAACTGAGTCGCTCACCGCATATGGCAGACATTCAGAAAACATTGTAACGAAATTGCCTTTCTGAATTTATACCAAGTTCAGTACTTGGATTCGTATAACTGGATTCTGTAATATGCAAACAATACCTAATAATACCTAAGCTAATTTGCTTTGTTTCTGTTTGCTTACTTCCCCCGCATCGTCTTCGTTTATAGTTTGCTTCAGTAAGTTAGTTTTTATTTAATCACTTCCTGCTACTGTTGCCATCACGATGTCCGCTCTGCGACGATCACTGCTCAACTGCCCGATGCGAACACGATGTCCGCTCTGCGACGATCACTGCTCAACTCCCCATTGCGCTGCGACAACTGCTGCTGCTCTCAGGATTCGGCTATGATCACTTTTCACTGCTTATTGCTAATTCGATGCTCACTCTCCTACTGTCACTTGTTACCTGATTGCTGCCAACACGATGTTCACTCTGCCACTTTCACTTGTTAACTCATCTCGATGTCGAATGTGTGACCGCTCCACTAGCCTTTGAACGCAGTTTCGCATGCCTTATCGCGTGTGTATTTTAGAGGTTGAAAATGTCGCATACCCTAAAACTATGCAACCAATCAGATGGCGTGTTGATTTCGTAACATTATTATGAAAGACGCCTGGTATTAAAGACAACATGTGGCTGTAATATTCTTCCCAGATCGGAAGTTGCTTTTCTGTAGCTGTGAAAAATTCACCCGAGGAACTTTTAAGCTGTTTGTCCGCCAAGTGGATGTTGTTTTCGTCAGTATATTTGTAGCCATATACAGGTCCTCGTTCCGGTTGGTCTCAGCCGCTGACTGGGCTTCTGATGAGTATGAGCCCAGGCATGTTTGTCCCGTCGAATACAGCTTTTCATTATCCTGTAAAGAGAACTGTACCTAGACTGTCGCTCTGCCTTTGTTTTACTCATTCTTGCTGCATTCAGATCAGTTTTTGCCTACTTCCTTTTTTGTATGAGGTCCGAAGTTGTATCGGACATCAGTGTTTTGCATGGTTACGCTCCGTGTAACCACCCACGTGTTGTTTTGCAGATTCGCAGAGTTAGGTAGGTAGGTAGGAGTGACAGCTTAGTTTACCAAAAGCCACTTGAGCACACCAGATGGCCCGTTGTGATACCATGGAGCGGTGCCGTTCAAGCACTGACTAAAATGCTCTTACTTAAAGATGGTGATAGTCAGCGCAAGGACAGTGCCGGGGAAGGCACGACCCTGGCTTTATGTCTCAGGACGCCTGATAATTTGATGAATTTTGCTATGTTTCTAATATTGAAGGATGACAGCTCTGTCAAACCTGTAAGAAATGGGGCACCAAAGGTGTAATTTGTGCTTCTGCTCAAGGATGGGCAGTGATATAACAGGTGGAGAGGGTAAAACTGTAAAAAAACTAAAATATCGAAAATAACAAAAACTTCCTTTGAAGCATTCTGATTTTAGTTTAACAAGTTTATTTTCCATTTGAGTTAAATTTCCACCATTTTCAACAGTCTCAATTCAATGGGAAAGTGCTTCAGCCATCATTGTAACAAACATTTTTTATGGAGTCCTCATTTCTGCTTTTCGCAGTGGTGGTTAATTAATTTTTCATAGAGCGCCTTTGTTCCAATAGTGGCTCTTTTGTCAGCCGGGAAACGCAGCGCTTGCATACGTCCCTCCATATTGTGCACATTTCAAAATGTGAAACAGCGGCAGAGCGGAAAAACTGAGCTTGATTTTTGCGGAAAAATACGAAAAGTGCACAGCGTGAAGCCATTATGAAGCTGATATCCTTGTACATAAAAAATCATAATTGTTCATGAAGCTTTCGTTATGAGTGCAATTAATTTGTAGCGTGCTTTATTTTTTAACTTGTTCCCATTTGAATGCTCTGCTTTCCACTTAAATTGAAATCTAAGTACCTTGAAACTAAGTCACTACCAACTGATTTTAAGCACACATTTCACTCTCCCAAATGGGATACTTTTATTTATGCATGAGTACACAGACCGCCGAATGGTGCCAGTGATTTAAACCAGTGGTTTAAGGAGGGGATTTAGTTGCGTGGGCACAGCTGTCCGGAAACTGCTCGTTGTTTTGCTCTATGCTATAGCAAAATGCGTAGCAAAAGGAGTGCTGTAAATATTTTTTCTTACAATTTGAAAAGATTTTCCTTCCATTTGCTGCTGCGCATAAGTTTATGGTTTGAAATGCTGCGTCAACGCACTGTTCCTGATGAGCTTTATTCCACCTGAATGGGTTAATGTCGAATTTAGTTTCCGTCTCCCCGAGCAACGCTATTCAACGCGATACGGGTGGGGAAGGGGACCGAGTTCTTGTGGTGATAATTTCGCTGTGGTAAATTCTGTTGTAATTTCATTTTACCCGTAATTTTATATTTTATGCTCTCATCCAAAATAGAGTGGTTTGGCTGCTGCTGAAATTCATTTCAATATAATTCCACGAAATATGTACAATTATTCATCTACGAACCCACTCATCTGCCACACGTACCGGTTCAAAGGACATGAACGTGTTTAGTGGTGCGGAAATGAAGTCAAATGCGAGCGCGGAGGTGAGCTGACTTTCTTTGGGTGAACTTTGAGTTTTATTGCCTGCTGCTTAATGCAACAAGTTGCGGGAAACTCTCGAAACTGAAGGAATTTAAAGGCCTTTAAATAGCACAGAGAGAACTAACAAGGAATCCTTTTTGATTGCTGTAATTTGAACTCTGAGAATATAGGAGTGATGTACAATTTTTTGTGTTTTTTATATTTTATATTTTCCTAAAACTTTCCATTTACATCCTTTCCAATGCCTCTATTTGCGGTTTGTAGGCCCTGATAAGCATATATTTTTATAGAGCCAGTCTATAAGAACAAGTCTATGAGAACCAGTCTGAAGTGAACTGAATCGAGTAAACAACTCGCCCACTTCCCATATATTATCTGTTGATACCTAATTCAAAATCCCCATAGCTTTGCTCTAGTTGACGATATAATAACAAATTCTGGAAGTAACACTCATGAGGATCACTTAAGTCTATGTAAAAACTGAGCTATATCAGTAGATTTTCACCCCTACATTCATAACTTGAGATCTACACTCCTTTAGGAATGAAATTACATTGGGAAATCATATTGGCACTATATACTCATGCTAAGAAATGGGAGCTAACAGATAACAGTTCCAATAGCTCTCATATACTCTCGAGATCTCATTCAAAATTATCTTTACTAGAGCCAACTGGTGGTCTAAGTGGCATCACTGGTTTATTTGTGATGCAGCTGCCCAACCTACCTACCTCTATTGATTACATATATAGGTATATAGTTTGAGGTGCGAGAGTAGTCTCAAACTATATACCTATATGCACTCATATTTATAACAGGAGACATACGTGATTTATCTCGAGCACCCGCTTGCTGTTCATTACCCTGTTCATATGTGGCCAACTTTGATGATGATCAACAAAATGATCAGAGTTACTTTCTGAGTCGATATTGGTTTATTAGTTTCTCTGTCTGTTCATCCTTCTGTCATCTCTTCATTCGTTTGTTCATTTGTTTGTTCATTAGTTTGTTCATTAGTATGTTTATTAGTCTGTTCATTAGTCTGTGATTTATCAACGAGCACCCGCCTGCTTAAAAAGGGCACTAGTTTCAGTTTTTTTTTATGCCCCGCCATCTCTAGTCCTGACTTAGTAATTCTCCGAGCGTAGTTCTGGTCCTATCACGAAGATTGGCCTTCAATTCTACAAACACTTCGTGAAATGTGTAATGAATTCGATCATCTATCTAAGATACACCATTAACAGTCTTATAGCGTTCACGACGGTTCATTGGACTATCGGCACGCGCGCTGAAAAAATGGGCATTCCGTTCAATGCTTATTATGGGAGCAGCAAAGACCCACAACAGACAGAAACAGTTGTCCACTCTCTTTGTGATTGCCCAGCCCTTGCTCGCTTAAGAATATTTTGGAAGTCCTTTTCTAGAGAGTTTGGAGCATTGCCCTGGATTAGCTTCAGCCCTAACTACTAATTTATAAAAAACTTTGGCTGGTTGTAATTCATAGCGTATCACCTCATCATCTTTAGGCTCGCGAGGATATGGCATCAGAACGGCACTAGTGATAATTGGGACGAGCCGAGGGTTATCAGCCATTTTACTTACCTACCTATGGTCACCTAAGTGAATGCATTATCCTGGTTATGGGTGGAGCATAATAATCACCTAAATGAAGTCATTATCCTGGGTAAATGTGGAGCATAATAATAACCTAAGTGAAGTCATTATCTTGGGTATAGGTGGAGCATAATAAGAACCTAAGTGAAGTCATTATCCTAGTTATGGGTGAAGCATAATAATCTCCTAAGCGAAGGCATTATCCTGGTTATAGGTGGAACAGAATAATCACCAGCGTCTATAGTGAAAGTATAGAGGTCTTTATAACGCTCTAAAGATTGACCAAATGAAAATGTTCCAGTTGTCTAAGTAAGTAAGTCACAAGCTGTCTCTCAACCCCCCTGCATGCATACCCAGTAACAGGGTCATCGTGGACCTCATAATAATGAGAACTGGCGTAAATGACATCATCTGGCCACCCACAATTTGTGAATTCACACCATTAACCTCTTCTTCTTTACATATATGATCTCACGTTTACACACAATAAACCAAGCATCAATGAAAACTCACAGAGAGATACGAGTAGCATAAAAATGACTGGTGATATTTAGTCTCAATGATTCGAAAAACTCGCAGAAAATTGAAACGAGCAACGAAGTCCTGCGGGCCTCTTATTTGGCTTATTCACATAATCAAAAAAACAATCCTATATCAATGGAATATTTTAACTCCTTTATAAATTACATTTTCTTTATAAATTCCCTCATCCAAACTAACTTGTCATGTATGAGTAACATTCAAAGGCACTTAATAAAGCATCCTTCAGCAGTAATTACAGCCTTTAGAAACAAAACGAATTTCCAGGAATAAGCACACATCGCTTGAAACCACCCACACAGAAATTTGTTACTATTTGCTTTGAATTTCATTTCAATTACAACTTTTAAATTTCTAATGAACTCTTCGCTATAAATAGCTTATTATACGAATAGTTTCCTTGTTTATTTACCTTAGAAAGCGTGTGGCAATTTTAGAGGCAGTTTACATATCCAGGCGTTCACATATCCAGGCAGGTCCCTTTGAGCCTTTCGGGGTGAAGTGTGTTGCTTCCGTTAAGAGATACTTAATTCGTCTGAGGAGGTGTGCCTAAAGATGTGTTGTAGTGAATGTGTATGGATGTGTGTAATGTGTGCGAATGTGGATATATGAGTGTATGTATAAGTGTGTGTATGTATATGTGTGTATATGTATAAGTATGTGTGTGCATGGATATGGATGTGTATGGATATGTATGTATATTTGTGTGGATTTGCTTGCTGTATTAACACAGCCACCTGCATAGCCATTAATCTTCCGGTGGCTTTATGACTTAACTAATGATTGATTAATTGCAAACGTTTACAGATCCTGTGCTGAATAAGAATAACGCTACATAAGAACATCCTTTTGAAACATGCATGAGAATACGAGACAGTTTATTTTTAAATTTAATTTGCGTTTAAGGTTAAACGGGCACTCAATTCCAATTGCTCAGGCATTTGTTTGAAAAGCGAAGTCATGTTTAGGTCTATGTCCCAATATATTTAAGCCAATAAGTGCACACCTAAAAGTTAATTATAATGTGTGACTAAATAGCTTCCAGTAATTTGCTCGTAAGTCTTTTGGTAAAGAAGTTTCTAGTCTATTAATATTCTTTGTGGTGCTTGTACATTATTTCTCTTGTTTTTACGTAACTTTATTTCTCTTCGTTTAAGCAGAGAGTATAAAAAACAAGAATATGCAAATTGGTCTTGGGTTGAATGAACTCAATGGCAAATTCCTGGCCACCATTGCGGGCAGAGTATGAATAATTAAAATTATAGCCAAGCCATTAAAATATAATTTTGTTCATTGAGCAGAGCGTGGTGCGACAAAAGCAACTGATTTTTATGTTTTATTTAACCTAAAATGGGCTCCTAACAGGCGTTAAAAAGGTGAAAAGAGGAGACACTAAATTTTTGTGATTGTGTAATGTATTAGAAGGCGACGTGGTTGGTTTGGATGTGTATGTAAAAACATGATCAACGTTACTTTCTGAGTCGAATTTGGTTTCTGCGTCTGTTCGTTTGTTCGTCCGCCACCTTTGTTTAACCGTTTGTTCATTCATCTGTTCATCTCTCTGTTGATATGTCTGTTCATATGTGGCCAACATTGATGATGATCAACAAAATGATCAGAATTACTTCCTGAGTTGATATTGGTTCAGTAAGTTTCTCTGTCTGTTCATGCTTCTGTCATCTGTTCGTTCGTTTGTTCATTATTTGGTCATTAGTCTGTTCATTAGTCTGTTTATTAGTCTGTTCATTAGTCTGTTCATATGGCGTCAACTTTGATGATGATCAACAAAATGATGAGAATTACTTCCTGAGTCGATATTGGAATATTAGTTTATCCTGTTCGTCCTTCTGTCATCTGTTCATTGGTTTGTTCATTAGTCTGTTCATCACTCTATTCATTAGTCCGTTTATTAGTCTGTCCACATGTGGCCAACATTGATGATGATCAACAAAATGATCAAAATAACTTTCTGAGTCGATATTGGTTCAATTAGTTTCTCTGTCTGTTCATGCTTCTGTCATCTGTTCATTCGTTTGTTCATTATTTGGTCATTAGTCTGATCATTAGTCTGTTTATTAGTCTGTTCATTAGTCTGTTCATATGTGGCCAACTGTGATGATGATCAACAAAATTATCCGAGTTGCTTTCTGAGTCGACATTGGCTTATTTATTTCTCTGTCTGTTCGTCCTTCTGTCATCTGTTCATGCGTTTGTTTGTTAGACTGTCCATTAGTCTGTGTATTAGTCTGTTCATTAGTATGTCCATATGTGGCCAACTTTTGACCACACCATTACCGATATCTTAATGAATAGGATATGCAGAAGCTTAAGTTATATCCACCCATTTACATAAAGGAAACTTCTACCTGCCACACTGTACAACGATTGATACCTCATTCAATCTGTATACAATTTCAGTTCGATTATATCATCAATTGAAATGGAGTTCTATTCAGTTTGAATAATAATAAACAAGAACATTTTTGATACCAAAACCCAAAATTCTATAACATTGCTTAAATATTTGACACCTACACTCTATTAAAAGGAAAAAGGACATGGATATGTCCTGTTTTCGTTATGTGTTTGATTGAGTAAAGAATATATCCATTATATGACCAAGTTATGCGTACTTGCGTAGTTGTCAACGAGACGCATGAACAAAATAACGCAAAAACAACGCAAATTTTTTTGCCTTCAAATATTGGCAATTTCATAATCGAAATTGCAGCTGCCTGTTTCGACATTTCAGCCAAAGGTGGGTATGTTAGACAAAATCCAGATGAGGTGCGTGTGGGATACAAAAGTACTCGTATGAGAAAAGAGATTTTGGTTTTTGCGTTGAATTGAAATTCGTTTTTCTAAGTGAAGGTATGAGAACAAAAGACTGAGAAGATTTTTCATATGGGATTTGATTGGCTCATTCGTTTGTTTTGCGATACTTTTGTGGAATTTTCTACCAGAAAATTGTATTGTTGCAGATTGTTCTATCAATTTATTTTATTTTTCAGTTATTGATGTGTACTTGTTTTGGTGCGCATTAAGTGTGCATTGGAGCAGCAATTCAGAAGTAGTCTCACAATTGCCTGAATAGCTCAAGCGGAAGACTTTAAATTTCGGCGCCATCAATTTGTATGGCAAATAAATTGTGTGTTTTTGGCGTTGCTAAGTCACAAAAACATATTTATTCCGGCTGACTGCAATTCAGAGAGACGTAAACAATTGAAGGTGTGAATTATATCCCCTTAAATGATTGTGCAGTATATAGAAAATGTACGCTAACTCAAAGTGGCCTGATTTAATGAACTTGTACTTAAGCGACCCAGAAATTTGTGGGTGTAGTTTGCTCAAAACCGAATATTAAATCACTCTTTCAAGTATGACCATCAATATAAATAGAAAAATGAACCTTTTTATGAGTATGTTTATGACGTGTGATTTTATGGCACACGGTGGAGTGGAAAACATTAAATGTCTGGCACAGAAGCGGGCTCCAAATGGCTGGACCTTTGAAAGGGATGGGAACTGTTTGTCTCATGCGCTATCACAAGGGGTCAATGATGGCCTAAGTGCGCCGCTTTACCTACCTACCTACCTAAGAGGGCGAGACAGTTAAAAGGAGAGATAAAAAGTCCTTTTACGCAGAATTCTGTTTTTTATTTTATTTTCTTTTCATTTATTATCATTAATTCTGAGAAGCCGCAGAAAACTTGAGAAATTAGTCAAAGAAAAATTTCTCGCATGCAACATTTTTTCCTCTCGATTTATCTCCTGCTTAAACTTACGCGTAATTAATTTATAAATGTGGCCTCTTTCATTGTCATTTGTCCTCAGTTCAACTGACAAATGGCATAAGCAACAGTTTCATTAGACAGGACTAAGAAAATTGCATAATATAAATGCGGTAAAAAAGTATCCCCTGTGAGGTTAATATAAAAATTGCTGCAAAGTTGGCTGACTGTTGAAATTAGACCCTCATTAAATGAAGTGTAGCACAAGACGCAAATGAAATTATTGTGGCAATCATGCCAAGATTATTTAATTTGCAATGCCCTGTGACTTTGTTGGCGGTCACGAGTTGCCTTTTGTGTGGCAGTTCAAGTTCAATTCATTCACTTAAGTGGGCAATGTAATTGTTCCATTTTATTTTAAGGCATGGTAATAAAATTTCTATTTATTTGGGTATATTAGAGTAGATTAGATGTATTTAAGGGTGTTTTACACCGCGACCTGAAAGATCTATTAAGTAGACAGTCTTTATTTTAAAGATCTCATCTATAGATATTCTGTCAGGTTAATTTCCGACAGGATATATAAAAGATGAGGATAGTCTCATCTATAGATCTTCTGTCAATTGAATCTCCGACAGGATTTCATGTATTTGGGAGGATTCAAGTTAAGGGATATTGCTCATACTCATACACAAAACACAAAGATATATTCTGCAAAATATCTGTGTGTTTTGTGTGCCAAAGACCCTCAGCCTGTGATCAGGTGCAGTGAGGTTACGTCACTTTCTCCACAGAATCGAACGATGGCATCTGAAGATAGACCTAACTTCTTCATATCATTACGAATTCAACACGCCATCTGATTGGTTGCATACTTTTAGGGTATGCGTCATTTTCAACCCCTAAAATACACACGCCAGAAGGCATGCGAAACCGCGTTCAAAGGCTAGTGGAAGTTCTGGTATACAAGAAGTATGTAAGCAGCCACACAAATGACATCAAGATCAGTGAACAAGTGCTAGTAGCAAAGTGGACATCGTAGTAGCAGCAGCAGTGAAGCAGTGAGCGTAGCCGAGAGTGAACATCGTAGTAGCAGAACAGTTGACCAGTGACAGTGGCAGAGTGAACATTGTTGGCGGCAAGCAGTCAAAAGTGATCATAGCCGAATCTTGAGAGTGGGAGCAAGCACAGTGATCGTCGTATTGGCAAGATAAGTTAACAAGTGGCAGAGTGAACATCGTATGAGCAACAAACAGTTAACCAGTAGCATAGCGAACATTGTGAGCAACGGGCAGTAGAGCAATGATCGTCGCAGAGCGGACATTGTGTTAGCAACGGGCAGTTGAAGCGGATGTAAATAAATAATTGTAGTGCAAAGCAAACGTTAAGCCAAGACGAAGTGGGTGAATAGCGATAAACCAAATTGTTCTAATTTTAACCGTCAGATTGTTTAATTCTTACATAATCCAGCGGTCCGAATCCGAGAGTAAAAGTACAAATTGTCAGAAAGCCAATTACGTAACAATATGTTAGTTGAGCCTACAGTGTCCGCTTGAAACGCCCGTGATGATTCTCAATTTACTTCGTGGCATGTTAATGAACTCTTTAGCTCTTTTAGGATTAAAGTTCTCCAGAAGAGCTTTGGACTGTGTTAATTCTGGAAGAGTTCTAAGTTTGACCCCGTTTTGCGTCTGTACACTTCTTCAGCAGACCCCCAACGTATTGAATGAGAGGCCAAGAAGAGTCCAGGGCCGTCGAACTGAGAGGACACAGCTTTTTTTGCAAAGCTATCAGCCTTCTTAATTATTTGGGTAGATACAAAGTAAATTTTGGATGGAATATTGTGGATTTCAGTGTACAGTTAATTATTAAGAGTGACTTCCATAAGTGTCTCATAAAGGGCAAACAAATTTTGCTCTTTTAATAGTTAAGCAGCATAAATGTAATGAATTGTTATTCAATGCAACCACATCAGGTCAAAGACCCTGCACACAGCACATGTGCGACATTATACTCGAAGTCTTTCATAAGTTTAGAGCTGGTATTGACAGCTCATCCATCTTTCAGTGTTGAACTAACAAACTCTTACTGTTCTGAACTAATCCTTTCCTCCTTCCCTTATTGAAGGATACAGCGACTGTCAATAGCTTTGAGCGTTTTGTGTGTTCTCAGGTGACATCATTCACGGTAAAAATATTACCAGCAAATAAAGCTTAAAGTGTACAAATTTTAAAGAATTACTTCGCGCAGTACTCAAACCACTGTCTCTTCTATTTGAACAACAAACTCATCTTAAGCTAATGATGTGCCAACAAAAAGTCATTCACGCAAATAAATGTAAATACTCGTATTCTGGCATTCTTCAATATACGAGGAATAGCAACATCACTTTGGAATGCAAATGAAGGCGTGTGAGCAACATCATTATCACTGTTGCGTTGCTAAATTAGTATATAAAGCTGTAAATGATACTCTTGTCCGAACGAAAGTCTATGAGGACAAATGCATACTTGCCGTGCAGTTTCACTTTAAATGTCAGCAATTTAAATATTATGATTAATTCTTCTCAATTAAAAGTTCAAATGTGGCCACGAACAGTGTCAACAGTGTGGCAGACTATTTCAACTTTGTGCTCGCTCTGGCTTGTGTGAAATACTCGTATATATATACTCGTATATATCGTGAAATATATACTCGTATATATCTTGAAATATATACTCGTATATATCTTGAAATATATACTCGTATATATCGTAAAATATATACTCGTATATATATTCAAAAACAATTAAAGTTGTGTTGAAATTGAATCTAATACAATGAAGCAATTTCCTGCTAATGCCATAGTTCGCTAATGTCTGCAAATATCTGTAGAGATAAATTCCATTCGCGTCTGAAGGTTTAAAGGTTACTCACGATGAACTTTATGAACAATAAACATACAAACAATGACTGTAACATCAACGATTTGAAAATGCTTTTAGTGTGGAAAGTGTGGAAAATTAACTCCGTGAAAAGTTTCAATAATAGCACATGAATTTAAGCACTGAAATTTGAGGCCAGACATGAACTTTTCTGGCATACAATTTTCCTCAATATTCAGGCCAGCAATATTTGTTACGGGCAGAATAAGGAAGTAAACGGAAAGAGTGGAAAACGAAATCACTCAAAGTGCCATGATGCAATAGTACTGAAAAACTTTCGACAGTGACTAATTCGACAGGATGCAATCAGACAATTATTGTGCATATAATGAAAGTATCCTTTACTACGGGAGCACAGTAATTGGTTCCTTTAAATCGATGATTCATGACAGCAGTACTAGCTATAAAATGAACTTTATAAGAACCTTGAATGACCTCAAAGACTCTAAAATGTGATAGTCATATTCACTATAATATAGAATTATTCAGTTTCACGATTTATATATAACAAACATGATAAGTCACGGAATATGTTCAGAAGACATTTTGAAGTTTTGTAAGCTGTTTATAAATGCATTGCTTAAAGACCGTAGGAAACCTCAATAAATTAAGGAATCTGTATTAATTTGTGTGTTTATGAGTATGTGCTTTATGAAGGCGTACTTTAAAACTTTGTAAGAATAGTTTTTATAGATTTTCCAGAAAGAATATTGAAATATAAATGATTGCATACTTTTAGGATACCTCTATTAAGTTCAGTTACTACGAGAGGTGTATATAAGTCAATACACAATCTATTCGAAAAAAGCTTACTCAAGAACCCTCTTTCGAAGTGTAGATAAAAATCGAGAATGTTCTCGAATTTCTGCCGAAGTATAGGGAATGTTCCAGAAACTTCTTTTATAATGTAGAATATTTTAGAATTTTCAACTTCAACCACAAGAAAGATATATAAGCCACCACACAATTAAAGTAGAGGCAGTTGAATAGCAATCGGAACAGTGTGTACATCGTGCATTTCGCTTGTAGCAGTTACAGTATTAATAAGCAATAAAGTGATTAAATGAATTATTAAATAAAGTGCAAATTGTAATAAAGTAAAATTTAATTCTAATGTTAAGTGTGAAAATTGCTATAATTAAATAAAGTTAATTATTTTAATTTAACCAGCTATTATTTGATTTCTACACAATCCAGTAGTACGAATCCGAGTATTGAGAGTTAGAGTAAATTGTCAGGAGGGCAATTTCGTAACAATATTAATACAGAAATGGTCAATATTCTTACAGTTCGTAAAGGCCACACAAATTTGATTGATTGCAATTCTTTCTGAACTTTTTGTTTGTGCTTCTTTTCTTGGTTAAGCCATCATCCCAAATGCTTCTCTCTGAAATAGTAAAAATATTCCATGGAAATTTAAATTACTTTTCTTACACTTTTTGCTGAATTTCCACTTGAATTCTTAGAGATATCTTCAACTAGCAAGTCTGCGGTCGTTTTAGCACCTTCAGCAACTGAGTCGTTGTCTTCAAGTACTTCTCTCCTCATTAGGGATATTGATTTTCTGAAACTGAATTATAAAATCTTTCTGGGCCATTGCAAATTATGACAAAATAATTTGAAGAGAATAGTGCTAATAGAAATTAAGATTTGTTAAGAGATTTCCCATCTTAATCCAGGGTAGCTTAAGAACTGTCAGCTAAAATACTCTGTGAACAGTGATTATAAAATACAAGGCTGTAAAATAGTAGCATTCTTGTTTACTTCGGGGCATTAGAAGACCCAAGCTGACTGTGACTATAAAACTCTCCCGTAGAAATACACTGAAGTTAATCTGCGGTGGAATGATTTATAACAAATGTGATAATACATAAACATTTAAACTGTACACACTAGAATTCTGGGTTCTAAGCGATGGGGCGGTACAATTAAATTTCGCTCATGGCATCTTTATTGGGTTTCAGTGTTATTCATAGAATTCTATGATACTTTATAAGGACGAATACATAGAGTATCAAGCATCGTAAATTTAAGTTTTATTTATTCAACTTTTAAGGACATGTGTTGTTTTTTCCAGAGGGAGGGGAAAACTTTAAAAAGACACGAGGGGGTACGCCCCACCCAAGAGTGTGAGATTTTTACTCACCAAAACCACCTCCCTAACCTAACAGTTACGCTATGCCTCAATGGCCTGATAGCGATTTAGGAAGGATATTAAACAGATACAGAAATATATGTATACAAAGAGAACTATTCGCGGTTTGAATAGAAAAGTGTTATTTTCGACGTCAACATATGTTTGGATTCCATATTCGGAGCATTGAGGAGTGCACACTCTGACATCTAGTGACTTCTCTCTGTAGTGTGAAATATTATAGTAACTATAAAACTTGAAGAGTGTGGCAATATTACTACTACATGGAGCTAAGCTTCTTTCAGTCACTGTAACTTTTGAATTTGTCACTATTGAATGCGAAACTCATTAGGAAACTGGGTGGGTGGGTGGCATAGGTAAAGTGACTGCCTCGGAAAATCACAATTAGCTTAATAAAGACCATTGTGTTATGGCAGAACTCAGCCGCTTTGTTCATTCGACTTAGGTCGAGGTTCCAATAAAGTCAAAGAGGTTACATACACCAGTCAAGGATATGGTAAGAATGTTCCCAGATGCTGTTAAGAGAACTACACATATTGTTTGAAAGGATATGTCCATTTTAAACCACACTGAGTTTTTTAACTAAATTGAAACATTGAGCATAATTTATGAAGCACTCATTCTTAAAACTAGAAAAGTATCCGAATTAAATGAAGGCTCGCTTCATTAAATTCTCATTCATCTTTTTTGGTCAAATCAAACACAGGTGACCTATCCGGAATCAGGAGCAATACGAGTATGACGCCATCTAGGTACAAAGTGGACAAATATCCTTTCGTTCTTAAAAAATTCATTCGGAATTTACCACTTCAATAATTTACGCACTTAAATAATTTAGAGCAGCAAACAAACTGCCACTGCAAACTTTTGAAAAGCATTCTTTTTGTTTCCCTTGCATCATAGAACACTTTATTTTTAAGCGTAAGAAAAACAACGAGAGTGGAAATAGAAGTGAGGTCCTTTAAGTGCTGCTTTCAATTTCACGGAAATTGCAACAATTTTGTTTGTTATCGCTTCCGACCAATACTTGAGAGCAACTTTAATTAAAAAATTGCTTTCATTCACGCTTTCGGAAGGTTTTTATTTTTGCACACTGACTACGAGTGAAGGCTTTGAGCTACTGACGCGTACAGTTTCGCCTGCAGTTGCTCACATGAAGCGTGCAGCATAGTGGAAAATCAGCTCGGAATCCATCAAATGCCAGCTTAGTTAGCACTACTCTCCTTTTGACTTCCCATGTTGTTCCTTTGAGTTGGCACTGATCTCCTTTTGACTTCCCAAGTAGTTCCTTTGAGTTGGCACTGATCTCCTTTTGACTTCCCATGTAGTTGCTTTACATTACAGTGCATTTATTGTGTCAGGAATTAAAGTGTGGTTTGTAGCGTGGTTTGCGGGTACTTCAATCAACTGCTGCGAAAAACATTGAATTTTATTTTGTTTGCATTCCAAGGACCTGATGATTTTTCAATATTTTTATATTTTACATGAAAACAAATGTTTTTCAAGTGTTACGCAAGTCACTTTCTCTCAATTTAAAAAGGGTTTTTGCGGGCTTTATGCTTACTGCATCATAAACCGAGGAAAATAAAAAGTAAAACAGTGGAAAACTGTTCCCAAAAGCAAATACGTAAACTGAGGCAACTGTAAGCCAATTAAATTGATATCATAACCGAGTGTGTGCTTGTTTCATGTCCATTCTGAATACGTCAAAAGGATACTATAAATGTACTCGTAACTGCAGAGGACGAGCCGGCGCTTAAATTGGGGCATTTGTGTTCGTGGCACATGCTCCCAACCTTCCCCTCGGAGCAGTTTTGAATTCCAGTACCAATTTAAGCATTTAATCTCAAATTAATTAAAACATTCAAGCACCAATTTGCAATTGCAGTGTTGCTCACTCGTTTATTTTGATTAGGCTCGAATATTTCGCATTCCTATCGAGTTGAGTGCGGTTGACATTGATCTGCCTTATTTATGTGCAGGTGCAATGATTCGCTACTAGAACCGTTGAAGCAAATTCTCTCTAATCAAGGTGCCTTAATCGCAATTGAATTGTGGATCTACGAAATATGTTTGTACCGTGAACTCAAAATGGCGTTCAAAGTATCCACCAACGACGAGTGACTCCACTCTAGAATACTGTGTTATTGCCAGAAAACTAAACAAATCCCTGCAAGGACCTTGAACTGTGTATGACCACAGCTATACAGATTCAATTGTTGTTGCTTACGCTCGTAACTCAACGATTGTTTTCACTTTCCGCTTGCACGCCATGAATTAACAAACGCCAACTATGAAATACCAGGGCGCACTTTGCATCGCACTCAAAGTTTTGCAAAAAGTAAACCAGAAAACATCAACCATTTGCGGTAAAATCCGGATTTACTTATTGTGTTTTACTGGCAAGCCAGCAGCAGCGGAATGCTGCAGCGGTGAAGCCAACCATATGTGTTGGTAGCATGAAGGAATTCTACAGGACTTCCTTTGAAATCAAAGCGGTCTTTATTGTTCATATTAACAAAGGTATTTGTATGCAGAAGCGGAATTTGTTTTATTAAATATTGCATGCACGTCTGCGGAAGTGGACCTGCAGCAAAAATTCAAATAACATTAATTTTGAAACTTGTTTCTTACTGGTAGCATGTCTACTCTCCAGTGAAGGACATTTAATTAAAATTCCTAAAACGTAAGAAATTATTATTAAATAAAGTATTTTGGCAATAAAACCGGGGAGTAAGGGGCATTAAACACAATTTATTTCATATGTACTGTGGCAAACAAGACAAATTCCATTCGCAAATTCCTTAAAAGGACATCATGGATTTTTATAATAACCACCGGCAATTTCAAAGATGGCGTACAACGAGGAAGCTTCGACTTGTAAGAAATGTTTACAGCAGCACTGTTGAATCTTCATATCATTCATTTCCTGTAATTCATTCGTTACTATAATGATGCAATCTGCAGAAAGTATGTTACTATGTTAAGGTTAAGTAAGGTTATCATGGTAGGGAACTCACTCAGACCACCATGGGTCCATTGTGATATCACCGCGTAACAACGCACCTCTGTTTTACACGTCAAACCATTTCGAAGCCCTAATAAAGCACACAATTTGTTTGACCTACGCGCCAGACACTTCTATAAGAAAATTAAAAGCGTATTTGCCTAAAGAGCCCGCTCTGCCAGAGCGGCAAAACTACAGAAGAGATGTTCCACAGTCTCCTCCCCACAGCTTCTGCGGTATTCATACGTTACTATAGTCACTTATGGAATTAATTGCAAAGTGCTTTAAACTGTGTACTTCTATATTCGGAGTTCTGAACAAAGTCCTTGGAAAGTTGTATAAATAAATCTACAATTTACGATGCTGGAAAATTTGTGTGTTGGTCCTCATATGGTATCATAGTACTCTATGAAAACCTCTGAAACCCAATAAAGATTCCATTAACAAAATTTAATTGTTCCACTCCATCGCTTAGAACTCATAATTCTACGCTGAGTGGGTACGGTTTAAATTTATACGTATGAGTTCAACTGAATCTGTTCATCAAACTTATTCCAACTCAAATTAACTTGAGCGTATTTCTACGGGACAGTCTTATAGAAACAGTCATCTTTGGTCTTCCTATGCCCTAATTTATATAAAAAGAGGGTAGTTACAATCACTGCTCACTTGGTCGTTTAGCCGACAGTTCTTAAGCTACCCTGGATTAAGATGTGAAATCTCTTAGTAAATCTTTCTATTATCACTCTTCTCTTCAAATTATTTTGTCATCATTTGCAATGGCCCAAAAAGATTTTATAATTAAGTTTCAGAAAATCAATATCCCTAATGAGGAGAGAAGTACTTGAAGACAACGACTCAGTTGCTGAAGGTGCTAAAACGACCTCACACTTGCAAGTTGAAGATATCTCTAAGAACTCAAGTGGAAATTCAGCAAAAAGTGTAGGAAAATTAATTTAAATTTAACGAAAAGTTCCATCGAACATTTTTACTATTTCAGAGAGAAGCATTTGGGATGATGCCGCGAGCCAAGAAAACAAGCACAAACAAAAAGTTAGGAAAGAATCGCAATCAATCAATAGAATATTTGATACCATATGTACATCAGTTGGTATCACGCCGCCTGTAGTAAGGGCGGCTTATAGAGTGACACGCGTTGACAACAAAAACTCTACCGGTGATCCTGTTATAATGGTAAAACTGGCAACACCCTACGACAAGAACTTCGTATTAAAGTCTATTGCGTACTTTAAACGTGAGACACATGGTACCTTACAATTACAGCATGCTGGATTCGACTCTACTGTCCCAATTTATATGAACGAATGTCTCACAAAGGTAAATTATGATATAATGCGTGCGGCAGTCCGCTTGAAAAAGCAAAAACAACTGTTCGCGGTTTTTACTTTGAGGGGCTTGGTTTATGTAAAGAGCACAGAGAGTGAAGGGGCAAAGCACATAGACTCAATTCAGCAGATGAGCAGTTTTTTTCGTGGAGAGGATCAATAGCTCTCACAATTTTTACTGCTGCATAATTGATTTCTCTCAACAAATTTTTGTAGATGTAAGTTTAAATTGCTGTATTGTTTATTTACTCTTTAATTTGTACTATTTTGAGTGTTCTGATGTAAAATTCATATATATAGTTTTAAGTCAGTCACTAGTTTGCACGGTTATCCACAGTTCGTTGCGCTACTTCAAATTCTTTTGGAAGCTACTCTTGGGCATAGAGATTAACAATAGTGCCGGTATTGCCATGCCTTTACTTGCTTGCTACAAATATGAATGCTTTAATTAAGTCTTCAGTGAATTCCAATGAAACTAACTTTGATATGATTCGTATTCTTAGCCGAATTGAAATGGGAACAAAGATATGTCATATTAATGCACAGAGCTTGGTTGGCAAAATTGATGAATTTAGATACTTGTTTGAGGGGTCAGAGGTAGATCTGATTTGTGCCTCGGAAACTTGGTTTGTGCCATCAATGCAGAACAACTTGTTCAGAGTTAATGGTTACAGGCTGTTTCGATCTGATAGAGTGAGCCATGCTGGGGGGGTAGCTATTTTTGTGCGGGATGACATTGCTTGCCACATCCACAGTAAATCGGGTATTGATAGTGAAATTGAATATGTATTCTTAAGTGTTTGCAATGGTGTTGAGAGTCTACTTGTTGGTTGTGTTTATAGACCAAATTGTAGAATTGATATGCAATTGTTTCTAGACCATCTTCGGGGGATTTCGTTGAATTTTCAAAGTATTGTGGTTTCAGGGGACTTCAACAGCAATCTCTTGATTGAGAATGGATTGATATCTGAAATGTCTGCATTGGGTTTGGTCTCGGTAAATTTATTGTCACCGACTCACTTTACAAAAACTAACAGTTCACTGTTGGATTTATATTTTGTTGACGATAGAGGGAAGGTTAAACTGTATGAACAGCTCTCAGCCACTTGTTTCTCTAAACATGACTTAATTTTTCTGACAATTGATTTTAAACTTAAAATTACGCCAAATATTATAAGTTATCATGACTTCAATAATATTGACTACCAACATTTATGTACTAAGCTCGACAGTGTCGATTGGGATTCAATCCTGCTGATGACCTCAATAAATGACAAAGTGGAGTACCTGCATTCTAACATAAAGCAACTTTTCGATGAATTTGTTCCGGAAAAAGTGCTCTCTATACGCCATGGAGTGCGGCCTTGGTTTAACAATAAAATAAAGACATTAATAGACTTACGTGACGCAGCATATAAACGATGGAAACGTTACAAGATACCTCTTTTTCACGAAACATATAGAAACTTTAGAAGACAGGTCATAAAGGAGGTTAGGATTGCTAAATGTAAATATTATGAGGGTAAATTCTCTAATGCTGTAAGTAGCAATCAGACGTGGAGACATATTCGGGGTATTGGCTTGGGGAAGAGCGGTGCACTTCCAAATATTGATTCTGATCTTAACGAGCTGAATCAGAGGTTTGTTAACCTCCCGATCGAACCAGTGCATGGGAATAGTTATTTAGATTATTGTAGTCTTGTGTCTTCTGAGTGTATGTTTGGTTTTGGTGGTGTAGAGGAGTCGGATGTGTTGGAGTGTTTTTTGAGTGTAAAGTCGAATGCTTGTGGTACTGATGAGATTCATCCCGTTTTTGTTAAGGCACTTCTTCCTGGGCTGCTTCCGGTCATTACCCATATTTTTAATACAGCGATAATGACATCAACATTTCCAACATGTTGGAAGGTGGCAAAAATTCTGCCCACACCAAAGTCAGACAATGACTATCGACCAATTGCTATTTTGCCATATTTGTCTAAAGTATTTGAATTACTTATGGCTAAACAAATGAGGAAATTTTTATCGGGAAATGGGATTATCACTGAAAGACAATCTGGTTTTACACCAAGGCGGAGCTGCATAACGGCCCTAATTGATGTAGTGGAAGATATTCGGGTGACACTTGACTCTAATAGGATGTGTTTCTTGACACTGTTGGACCATTCTAAAGCGTTTGACTGTGTTGACCATGATATTTTATGTACAAAACTATCGAAAATGTATAACTTCTCACCCACTGCGGTAAAGTTATTAAAATCGTACCTCACAGATAGAACACAGGCGGTTTACCAACCGTGTAGCAGTACTGTTGTGGCATCTAATTTTCTTTCTGTGGCTCGAGGTGTGCCACAGGGCTCCATTTTGGGTCCACTTCTCTTTTGCATATACATAAATGACTTGCCGACTGTCTTACAATATTGTAATATTCAAATGCATGCTGACGATGTTCAGATTTACATCAGTTGTACACCGAACGAAGTTGCCGATTGTGTCACCAAAATTAATAAAGACCTGAATAATATATATGTATGGGCAGGAAGGAATGGTTTGTGTCTTAATCCGGCTAAATCTAAGTGTTTGGTGATCTACAAGAAACACATCGTAACCGCGGGCCTCCCTGGGATATTTATGCATTCATCGGCAATTAATTATGTAAATGTGATTAAAAATTTGGGGGTCATATTTGATGGTGCTCTATCGTGGAATAATCATATTGCAGTAACGGTTGGTAAAGTCTATGGTATGCTACGATCCCTATGGGCTACGCAATATTTTACGCCTTTCAGGATTAGAATGATACTAGCCAAGTCCTACCTTCTCCCAACTATGTTATATGGTTGTGAAATATTTGGGAACTGTGATGCAGTAAGTAAACGAAAACTCAATGTGTTATTTAACACTATAACGAGGTACATTTATGGTTTAAGTCGAAGAGATCATGTGTCTGGGCGCGCAATAGAACTTTTTCACATCACATTCGATCAGCTTCTTGACACTCGAAGTATTCTATTGTTGCATAAGATTATTTGCACTCGGGAGCCTCCATATTTGTTTAGGCGCCTTAAATTTACTCGCTCTGGCCGTTCTAATCGGCTTGTCCCGTTAAGACATTCCTCACTTATGTCTGATCGTCAATTTTTCGTTAATGCTGTCAGACTTTGGAATTCACTGCCTGTACGGATTCAAGGTATTGGCAATGCTAATCTATTCAAAATTGAGCTTAATAAACACTTCCAGGGGCAATGAATTTATGAGCTGAATTGGGTTGTGCTATGGATTGTGTGTGACCGCGTACACTGTTTATATGTATGCATCCTTTTGTGACTAATAACAAATTTAAAGCTGTACATTTTTATTGATTCAAAGCTGTTTTGTATTGAAAGATGAATTGTTGAAATTCATATTGTAATGTTCTGTTTTTGTACTCTGTGAGCTATTGTATTTTATAGTATAAGTTTAAACTAAGTCCGGATTATTGTACTAAATGTATCATTTCATGTTATTGGGACAATCTTACAAGGTTTTGCCTTAATGTCCCAAGGTGAACGCAAATTAATAATAATAATAATAATAATAATCAAATTTTTGTGGGCTCTAAGAATATTGACCACTTCTGTGTTAATATTCTTTCTGTGACCTCTATAAAAACATTGTAAGAGTACTTTTAAAGTGGGATTTCCTACAGCACTGTAGTATTAATAGACGAATTAATGAAGTTTCGTTAATTTAATGAGATTTCCTATGGTAACTAAGGAATGCTTTTATAAACACTTTATTAAATCGTTTGCTCTATAAAATATTTGAGTGTGACGGGAGCAATGAGAACGTGCCCCACACTTGCTTTAGGAATGATCACTGGACTCACTCCTCTAAATCTTGTGGGTAAGAGGATGGCAGCCAGCGCGGCCCTAAGGCTACCTAGTCTAGACCATCTTAAAGAAGGCAACCTAACGGGGCACGCAAAGATGGACACTGTCAGAAATTCTCCGTGCCTCATGGTCTTCGACAAGATGGACAGAAAATTAGACTTCTGCAGGAACTTCAAAGTGGTCATCAGTGACCGTTCAGCGTGGAGAAACAAGGAAATAACAATAAAACAGGACTCTCAGTTGTGGTACACAGATGCGTCCAAAATGGAATATGGCAGTGCTGGAGCGGAAATTGTAGGGCCAAGTTTCCAAAAACAATTGCAATGGGAAAAACAGCTGCCATTTTTCAGGCGGAGGTCCACGCCTTAGCGTTACGTGCTAGAGAATGTCTACGCAGGGGTACACAGCACCAAAATATGCACACTCTCAGATTGCCAGGTAGCTCTGAAATCATTAATAAACTTCTCATTCCGATCAAAGCTGGTCTGGGAATGCTCTAAACTTCTCAATATCCTAGCAGCGAGAAACTCTGTTACGCTAATGTGAGTACCGGTACATGAGGGACATAAAGGCAACGAAATGGCGGACTCTTTAGCAAAATGGGGCGCAGGCACTCCCTTCATGGGCCCAGAAACTTTCTGTGGGGTAAACAGCAACTTCACAAACAACTTGTTGTGCGAACAGGAAAAACGAGGTCAGCTGAACTGCTAGAGAGCCCAAAAAGGCATGCGGCAGTCGAGACTACTCATTGACCATCAGGGTAGATGCGGCTTTAAACCTCGGCAGGAATGACATTAATCTTTATACTGAACTTTTAACAGGACACTGTAGACTCAATTACCATCTGAAAAAAATAGGAGTGGTAGAAGTCGATTCCTGCCGACTTTGTCAAGAGGAGCAGAAAACAGTAGAACACATTCTATGCACTTACCCAGTGGTGGCAAGACACAGACATACCTACCTGGGCAGTGGGTTTATATCTCCAAATCACCGAGTTAAAATTAAGTCCACAGCAGTTACGAGATTTATAAATAGTCTAGAAGTGTTTTAATTGGGTACGAAGCTGCACAATAGATCTCTTAAGTCGCGGTGTTATTTTAGCCTTTTAAATAATAATAAAATATTTCATGACTTATAAAGTTTGTTATAAATCATGAAACTGACTAATCATATACTCTATGAGGTCAGTCAAAGTTCTTATAAAGTTAATTTTACAACTGGTATTTCCCTGATGAATCACCGATTAAAAGGACCCAATTACTATGCTTCATTATATGATACCTAATAATATTTTCAGTGCATCCTCTCCAATCACCCTCTGTAGAGACCTTTTCAGCACAAATGCGTCACTATACTTTGAGTGATATCCTTGTACACTCCCTTCCGGGTACTTTCTTATCCTCCTCGTAAAATTCACAACAAATTTTATTTGGCATAAAAAAGCGTTCTTGCATAAAATGTCAGTGTTTTATTTTTTAATGTGGATTAAGTGAACCCAAATCGTGTCTTGATGTAAATCCTGCGCGCCTACACTGCTGCAGGTTCTAAATCGCATAGAATTTCAGTAGTTGGGGTGGTTTGTGTTTGCATTTCAAATTGATTTCCAATTTTAGCTTTTTCTGTTGCAAATATTTGCTCACATTCCACTGCGTCCAAGGCTACGCGAAACAGTTGCGGTGTACACGCACAATTATGGCCAGGGAAGATTACGTATGCAGTGAGGTTACGGTTGCCTTCCACTCTCTCCTCGCGAGCAGTTGTTTTGCTGGAATTGTTGCTCTATTATTGCGGATATTGTTGATTTCTCTTACTCGGTTGTTCTGCTTCCATAGTAACTATCATTATTTAATGATGCGTGTAGGCGGTGGATTGACGCAGTGCTTCTGCATTAATTTCTGCCGAAATAAACTCATTTATTCGTAGAAGAATGAGAAATAATGAATTGAAATTCTGTTCGCAACACCTGTTTCTCCTTTCGGCTGCGGAAGTTGTGAAGTTTGAGTTCTGATAATTTACAAATGACCAGAAATGTGAAGAATATTAATTAATTAATTGAAAGGAATGCGTGGAAAAGGCATTTCATGAACAGAATATCTATTTCAGGGAAATATAACTGAATTAAGCTTCAGCTGGTTATAGCAGGCTTGTCAAAGTGTTCTTTGTAATATTTACGTAATGGGTGGGGAATTTCTGAGAAGGGTTATGTTGCATTCTTGGTGGAATCATTAAGTTTAGTATCCTAGCCATAGCAGCTGGTTTCCTCTCCTACCTTTGAGACCAATGAAGAGATCTTAGTAAATCTGGTATACTTACGTCTGGAAAAAAAATCTTTCTATAATACTTCAAGCAGAACTCCGTTGGTGTCATTATTTTCGAATAATGTGTCTCTCTAAGTAACGTATCCATCATGTAGGAGTAAGTCCTTAGGAAGATTTCGACTTTAGAATCATCGTAAAAAGAAATAATTTTTCAAATACGAGTATCACGTATCGAATCCAGCCCCGGGCATGGTCTGAAAAATGCTTCTTTCCAAATCTGTTTCTGTTCGAGCCGAAGACCTTAGTGGCTAGTACTCATTCCCCCACATCCCTGCATACCTAAATAGTTATGGTGCAAGGAATAACAATAATAATAAGATTATTTCATTGTGTTCCGTTGGAATAGTAAATATTCTTGGCATCAGGCTCATGCTCCCACCAAAGTGTGTGAGATGCATACAGACTAAATCCACTTCTCTAACATATTCAGAAATGCTTAGCAACAATGGCCTGATTGGGCCTAAG
The DNA here is from genome assembly GCA_920105625.2 of Clusia tigrina. NCBI lineage: Eukaryota > Metazoa > Arthropoda > Insecta > Diptera > Clusiidae > Clusia > Clusia tigrina. Next base: position 215,568,527 of record OV050031.1, read on the forward strand.
AAGGATATATAACTTGGGATATTCATAAAGGAACTATTCACACTTGCATAAGGAAAGTGATATTTTTAATTTTATTCCACATTTGCAATCGTTCCATCAGATTTCCCATTATAAACATATTCTATTTGGTTTGAGAAACGGCGGTTTCAATGGTCTCAGTGAGATCAGTCTTCATGTTCTTAAAAAAGCTCAGACATTTTGGTGTGTAGATTAGTGCCGAAAAAAGCAGATAAGGTGTCAGTATGGTACAATAAAATGCTGCTACATTCCTGAGAATGGGGGCAAAACATGGATATACTCTGGTGAAGCCATTCGGAAGGCCCAATCATATGGTGCTGACCTTCATTTTTAGCTGACGATCAGAAACCTCAACTGACTTAGTAATATTAAAGACTTTCTTTGCCTTCCAGCTTACTTACTAAATATTAGAGTGGCCTGGAAGAAGAGTCAGAATGACAAACTCAGGCCAAAATAAGACATAAACAATGAACTTGGAAACTCTTATTGGAAGAAATCATATCAGAAGTATTTGATAGTAAGTTGTTAGACCATCATCAACGAAATTAGGCTTCTTGATAAAAGGCATGCAATATATCATTTATGGCTTGGTTAAACCCATAGACTTATTTGTTCCTCCTCTTCAACATAAGAGTAATTTTGATAGGTAAATATATATATAGATAATTATAGACTAGGGTGGAGAAACCGCTATAGACAATTTATGCCCATTGTACTTTAAGCCTGATGAAAGTAGAATTAGTAGAGGGGGACATATAAGAGGTATGAAGAGGGATCTTATAACTTTTCCAATTTCATTGACTCTTTTATGAACCTCAGAAATCTGTCCAGAGATAAGGAGTCTATCTTTTCCATTCCCACTACATCTGACACTAATAAGCGCTTCCTCATTCTGAAAAAGGCAGGACAAGCACAGAGAAAATGCTCTGTACTGCTCCTGCTCTAGACTGGAGATATATGTAGTTCGGACTCTCGATAATGCCGTATGGTTTTTTACACCGACAATTGATTGTAGATCTTCTCTCGAAAAATTTCCTTTCCTGATTTATCTCCAAGTGACTAGAAGAGATATAATTGATCAGTGATAAACTTCCTGTGGTTTCGAAAATTTAAGATCCATATTTATTAGGAATTGGTGTACAAATATAAAAGAGGAGGATTTTAGAAGAGTTCCTATGTAGTCATATTTGCGATGGACTTATACAATTGCTCTCAGGTTTGTTTTCTAATTGGGGAATAGTGCCAGAGACAACGTCCAAAATACATTAATCATTTGTAGATTATGTTTTCATTATGGGCCATTTAACTTTCATTACATTCCTTTATGTCTTTGTTCTCTTCAAACTACCTCGCTACGTAGGTATCTCAACTCAATCAATTGTGAATAGTGTACCAGAGATAATACAACGTTTTCTCATTTGTGTAACAAAGCTTAATCATGAGCAAATTCCTGGCATGTGTCCTACGGTAGATTATCCTGCAAAAATGAGAAATACAAAATTATTTTGTGAAGGCATTGATTGACAATGCTAGACAACATTTGATATGAACGTATTTGGATGTTGGTAGGCGAAGTAGGGTGCCGTATTAAAGGAGGGAATACGTCCGAATTGTTAATACTCGTCTTTCATTACTCGTGTTATTTGTATATTCCCAGAATTTGGTCAAATACACTTTGTATTGCAGGAATATTGCCTGTAGTATTTAACAGACTGGGTGTCGACAGGACATAACTTCGGATGCTTCTCCATTTCTCCTGATTGAATTAATCATCAGATGAACTCGTTGAGGCCAGTCATACCTTCGAGAAACATTGAGTTAAGTGTGCTTTTAGAGTAAGAATCCTGTCATGCGATAGCTCTGCAAACATGGTGACGGATGGAAATTCATTCGAACTCTTCTTAAATATCTGAAATTACAAAGAATTCATTTCTCTTTGTATATTTTGTATTTTATATTCCAGTTTCAACTCAGTGATGAAGTGAGGAGTGATTTTAAGCTCATTGATGACAAAGTGATTTTAATATAATTTAATTGATGAATTTATCTCCGCCTCCCTTTGTCGCAATGTCTCGGTCGGCGCGCAGTTCTCCAACGCAGCCCATTGAAAAATCACAAGTTTCCTTGAAAGTTCAACATAATTTTATTACCGCACGTATTCCACAGCACAATTGCTGTTGCCAGTAAAGGTGCGTGATTCTTCGTGATTCTTCTGGCTGACTTGTTGGGCTTTAAGCAGAAGGTAATTTCATTTCAGCCACAATTTCGGTTAACATCCACGTGCACGCATCATAAAAGAAAGATTACGCCAACCCAACCCAACCCAACCCAGTCCAAAAGAAGATACCGCAAAATATAAATAAAGGCAATAAAGTTCTCAAAATAGTCTGCGGGAGTATTGTAAAAAAGGATATTGTGACATATGCATCATCGAGTATATCAGGGAAGGATACAAAATGAAAAATGAAGAAGGTTGAACATTTCAGACATTTTTTTGTGAATTTAATATTTTAAACTTTTAAGTAACAGGTTTAAATTAAATAAATAAATATTTGCTCAACTGTTATTCGCAACGTAAATGTCGGTGTCCGCTTCTATGAAATGGCAGCATTCCAATCATTCTCACCAGAAATACGCTTCACTGTCAAAACACTTCAGCAATTGCTGACAGATTGTAGAGCTCTGCCTGACAGCCAGGATATGCAACAAGCTGCCTAGGATGTATAGCGTTGCTGATGCTGCTGGTGTTGCTGTTGCTGCTGTTGCTGTCGTTGCTGCTGCTAGTGATGCTTTTGCTCCTCTTGCCACTTTCGCTGATTTTGCTGCTAGTGCTGCTCTTACTGCTCTTCCCAGTTCACACTTTCTCACAGTTCAATTTGTGCGCTCCACTCATAAGTTAAATAAAGTTCCAGTCATTGCTTTACATACGAGCTTGAAGCACCATTCGTGCAAATGTGGCAGAAGACGGCGAAGCAAGTGGGCTGAGGATCATGGCACGTGCACACATTGATTGCACGAGCAAAGAAATCACTTTTGTCAACATGGCGGAAAAAGTAGGAAATGAAATTCTTTGCTGATTAAATTTGAATTAAAGGGAGACCATAAAAGGATGGAAGGATGGTTTCATTAATTCCTGTCATGTCAAAAGCGAAATTCAATTAATTTACTTTTGAGTATCGATTTGTCAGCAGATGCATAGCAATTAAAGTACTTATATGGGAACAAAATGTGTGGTGGCTAGGAGAGGGGAGACTTCTCTTTGTATACTTAAGTGGAATTTTAATTGTTATTAAACACACTTCTCTCTTGTCCTTAATAAGGCAGTCCGAAATTGCTTAAAGCGAGCTCGTTGTTAGTACACTTGAGAGTTGAGCATTAGACAAATAAAAAAACAAGCAAAACATGCTTTGTAAAAATTCCAAGTCAAGGATGTTTTCTGTTCAGTGATCAGCTCCAGGGTGCAGAACTTTCACGACGGGCAACTAAAATCAACTTCAAGCTATACAAGCAACTATATTCGCACACTTTCACAACTGCATAAGTTGGTCTCTAAAATTATGATAATTTTTTAATAGCAAAGCAGAGAATATTTATTTTTTATAAGCGCACAATTTTCTGAGACTAAAAGGAACTAAAAAGGACAACATAAAATGGAAATTCAACTTTTTCAAAGCACTAATAAATTATGTACGCATGTATGGGTCAGCAAAAGGACGAGGTTGCTCTACTCGGAAAGCAAAAACAATGGAATAAAAGTCCAATTTTAATGAATAGTTCAAGTGCACATGGGGCTGTGTGTGTGTTGTGTGTATGCGTGTGTGTGCGAATTGTAATTTTACATAAAAGAGAACATAATCCATATGGAGCGGTTTATCATCCTCTGCTATGGTGAAACGTAAATAACTTACGTAGATAGGAGGAAATCTTCAAGCATCTCCTAAGTTTCTGTCCATCAATCACAATGGCACGCTTAAACTATTTGGGAGCTCCTAGTTATGGGGGACTAATAGAAGTTGCAACCCTGGGAGAGGCTCTACTTGTAAGGCTAGCAAAACACGCCTGCCTATTCAATGATATCTACTTCCGCAAGTCCTAAGTAGACACTCATCTGGTATCACTAAGGACCTAATAGGGCTATGAGAGGCCTATTCGGTCAGCCAGCCTAACGTAGACATTAAGTAAACATGTGGGAAATGCAGCAATATTTCATCCGAAACTAATAAATTCCCAGGACATAGATTGTGATTTTCAAACATTTAACCAGGTGATTTTTGAAGGGGCTAAACTAGCTACTCCCCCAGGAAGAAACAAAGCCAAAATACGAATTCCAATCTTCAATTGTAATGATATCGATGAGGCAGTTAAACAGAAAAGGAATCTAAGAAGACAATGGCAATAATCCAGATCACCAAACATCAAAACAGAACTGGCCTGCTGCCCTAGAAAACTACGAACGATCCTTCGAGTGAAAAAAGTAAAAGAATAACAAAAGTACCTTGAAAACCTATACCCTACATTATCCACTTACTATTCATTAGGGCGAGCAGCGGGAAACTTACATGTGCTCAGTCCTCACGGATCCACTTCTACGATTCAGTGATGGAAACTGGGCCAGAAGTGACAGTGAAACGGGTATTCTGTTCGCAAACCATCTTTAAGGAGGTGGAGCGCACAACGAACTTCCAGTTTCCGAGTAAAACTAAGTAAAATTGAATTCGAAACGTGCTTCAAGGGGTGCACAAAGGCTTATACCTTATAAGAGTCTCGGGACATGACCACCAACCCGTACAATTGTTTTGTTTACAGTGAGTTAAGAAAATCAATTTGGCCAAAAAATGGAAATTTCAAGTGAAGGTTTTCATTGGATTATTTTTCACAACTTTCGACGTGGATTATCTCAACAAGAATGGGTCGATGAACTCAGTTCTTTGTATGGCGATAAAGCACCATCAAAAACCACAGTATATCGCTGGTATAGTGAATTCAATCGTGGTTGTCGTTCGGTTGCCGACGAACTCCGTGAAGGTCGTCCAAAATCGGTTGTTGCGCCGCAAAACATCGATGCAGTGCGTGAACTGATAATGCAAGATCGTCATGTGGCATGTTGTGAGATAGAGGACACCTTGGGCATTACTTCCACTTCCATACATTAAATATTGCATGAACATTTGGCTGTAAAAAAGATTTGTTCGCGTTGGATCCCACATAATTTGACAATCGCTCAAAGAAAAGGCTCGTGTCAATTGGTGTAAGGAAATGATTAAAAAGTTCGACCGTGGTGCTTCAAAAGACGTGTAAAAAATCGTGACAGGTGACGAATCATGGATATATGCGTATGAGCCGGAAACAAAACAACAATCGACCGTGTGGGTATGCTAAGACGAACTGAAGCCAACAAAAGTTGTTCGTGGAAGAAGCACAGCGAAGCAAATTTTTTTTTTTTTTTTTTTTTTTTTTAATATCCAAATATTTTATTGCAATCTGTTACATTCAATCACATTCAGCAATATTTAATAACTTAAGACTAATTTTTGTATTTACTGTCTTTTATGGACTACACCCAGTGGTGCAGCCATTGCCTATTAGCACAGGAGATCTGTTGTGGATTTTCTCTTCAGTCGGATGAAAGTGAAGGGGTTGGAAGTGAGTTCCGATATCAGTGGATTTGGGTGGACTAGGAGTCTCAGATTGTGCGAAGTAGAGAGCTTTTTTATTTCTTGAGCGACTGTAGGAACTTTGAGGTCACGATGGATTTGGTTGTTTGTGACATAATAGGGCGCGTTTACAATCATTCTTAGGGTCTTTGATTGGAATCTTTGAAGTATTTCAACATTGGAAGTTGCCGCAGTGCCCCACAGCTGAATACCGTATGTCCAAACTGGTTTTAAAATTGCTGAGTACAAGAGCAATTTGCTATCGATTGAGACTTTGGAGTTTCGATTCAAGAGCCAGTGTAGATTTCTGAGCTTTATACCGAGTGATTTTCGTTTTGTAAATATATGTGTTTTCCAAGTTAATCTTCTGTCGAGGTGCATCCCAAGGTATCTAGCCTCATTACATTGGGGTATATTTATGCCGTTGAGTTTAACGGGTGGGCAGGTGTTTCGTTTGAGAGTGAATGTAACCTGGACTGATTTTGTTTCGTTCAACTTGATTTTCCATTTTTTTAGCCAGTCAGTAATTTTGTTTAGCCCACTCTGGATTTTAGAGGAAGCTAAGTGTGGGAGAGTGTCAACAGCTAAGACAGCAGTGTCATCTGCAAAGGTACCTATGGTGACTCCTTCAGCTGATGGTAAGTCGTACGTGTGAAGTAGATAAAGTATTGGGCCCATGACACTTCCTTGGGGTACGCCTGCTGAGCTTTCATGGAGCTCAGATTGTTCCTCACCTTGCTTTACGAAAAAATATCTATTTGTAAGATAAGACTTGATTAACACATAGTAGTTAATGGGGAGTGTAGTTTTTATTTTGTAAAGCAAGCCATCGTGCCAAACGCGATCAAATGCTTGCGAGATGTCAAGAAACGCTGCTGTACAATATTGTTTATGTTCGAATGCAGTGTGTATATACTCAACAATCCTATGAACCTGTTCGATTGTGCTGTGTTTTTTCCTGAAACCAAATTGATGATTTGGAATTAGCTTTCGCTCTTCTATAATTGGGAGTAGTCTTTTCAGGAAAAGGGTTTCCATGAGTTTAGAAGCAATCGGTAACAAGCTAATTGGGCGATACGATTCAACTTTATCAGCGCTTTTTCCGGGTTTGAGAATCATTTTTAATTGTGACACTTTCCATTGGGGAGGTATAAAGCCAGATGTTAGTACCGCGTTAAATAAGTAGGTAAGATATGTCACTCCTTCTTCTGGAAGTTGTTTTACTATTTTTCCAGTGATAAGGTCGTACCCAGGGGCTTTCTTAATATTTAGCTTATCAATAGCTGCTTTCACTTCAGATTTGGAAAATTTACGTATGGGTAGGTCCATCTGATGGGTATTACTCAGAACACTTTTCACTTCTTCTGTTACACATGCTGGGGGCTCGATTTCCTGTGGAGTAAATACTTTTTTTAAGTGTCGGGCAAATGTGACTGCTCTTTCAAGGTCACTTTTAGCCCATTCGTTATTTTCCATTCGTAAAGCGGATTGGAACATTGTGGGTCTCTTTAGATTCCTAGTTGCTTTCCAGAGAGAGTATTCTGTAGCAGCTGTTGCATCGAGATTACTGAGGTAATGATGGAGTTGGGTGTTTCGTTCGTTATTAAGGATCTCTTTAAGTTCTTTTGTAAGCGCATTTAATTTTTTCTTGTCCTCAGGATGTCTAGTTTGTTGCCACTTTTTTCTTGCATATCGCTTTTCTCTCAGTTTTTCTTTTATAGGTTTGGAGATGTTCGTTGATTTTCGCTCATTTAGTGTGGGGGTGGAGTCCCACGCAGCTTGTTGCAGGCAGTTGTTGAAGTGTTCAACAGCCGCAATGATATCTTCTTCAGATTTCAGTGATAGTTTGAAATCAATTGTGGAAGATACCATATATCGAAAGCGATTCCAATCAGTTTTGTGATTATGTAAGCTACATTGACTGGGAAGAAGGGCAAGATTGTTGTTAAGCTCGACGAGAACTGGAGAGTGGTCAGAAGACAGCTCAAAACATGGGCTACATTTAAGATCACTAAGCATGATACCTTTCGTCACACAGAAGTCAATCAAGTCGGGAATTTTTCTTACATCTGTTGGCCAGTATGTTGGTGTACCTGAAGAGACAGGGAGTAAATTTAATTTTCCAATGGCCGCATAAAGCTGTCGACCTTTTGGTGTAGTGAGACGGGAACCCCAGTATGTGTGCTTTGCGTTATAGTCTCCTCCAGCTAGGAATCTATTGCCAAGGGTCTTAAAGAATTTCTCATACTCCTCCATTTTTATTGTGTGTTTAGGTGGGCTGTAGACAGCGGAAATTGTAATTGGCCCTTTCCAGTCATCAACAATTATATTCGTGGCTTGTATAGCTTCTGTGCGATAAGATGTGCTCTCACAGTGTTTTATGTTATTGCGTATTAATATTGCTGAACCTGCATGAGCCTTATTATCTGGGTGCAGGGTGTGATAAAACTTAAAGTTAGGAATCTGAAAATGGCTTTTGTTGGTGAAATGGGTTTCAGATATTAGGAGTATATCTATTTCGTATGTTTTAAGGAATTTTTTAATTTCTAATAAATGTTTTGACAGCCCATTAGCGTTCCATAGAATGATTTTTATGGGATTGAGGATGAGCAATTCTTAGTCGTGAGGGTCACTAATAAGTTCATCATTGTTGTGATTTGTTGCATGACTTGCCGGAGTAGCATTATCATTTCTCGCATTTCGTTCGGGGCTTGGGTTTCTGCAGGAACAGTATTAATTGGTAGGGCCGTTGTGTTTTCATTAGTTGCTTGTGTTGAGTGTTTCAGTGCCTGAGCGTATGAAAGTACATTTTGAGTTTGTTTTGATGTACTGGGATTTACCAGAACTTCCTGTTGTTGACTAGGATTCATGGGTAAATTGTCGTTTTTCCTTAATTGTGGGTATTTCATTTTCTGAAGATTTTTATAGACTACACAACCTTTGTAATTTGCTGGGTGATTACCTTCACACAAGGCGCATTTGACTTCATCTGATCTGCTTTTACGTACACAATCTGAAGACGTGTGGCTTCCGGCGCATTTAATGCACATTGGTTTCCTGCGACAGTACGTTTTTGTATGCCCATACTGCTGACAGTTAGCGCATTGGGGAATATCGCGAGTCGGTCGGGGGGGCTCAAAAACAATTTTTGTATGAAGCAGGTATTTGACTTCATAAACTTCTTTATTGTTTGAGTTTGTTTGAAGTTCAATGATAAACATTGGCAGAGGCTTTTTTGTGTTTCTTCGCTTTATGTTCCAAATATTCGTGACAGAGTGACCGAGGTTTTGCAGGGCTTGGGTTATTTCATCTGTGCCTATAGATGGGTGCATATTTTTCAGTACTACTTTGAAGCCTCTTTCTTGTTTTGGCTTATAGGTGAAAAATTCGGTGTTTTTTAGCTCAAGCTGGTTGACTATTGTCTTGTAGGCTTCTGGAGAAAATGCCTGGATTTTAACTTGCTCATTGTTTATGAGCTTTAATTCGTATGAATTTGGAGCAGCTTCAGACAATAGTTTCATTAGAGGAGCTATATTGGTAACTCTGTCAACAAATATTGGTGGGGGCTTAGACACTTTTTCTTTATGTTCTGTGTTTTTTTGGTCACATTCTTCAACTTCTTCTAGGGACGAAAATCGATTTTCGGTTCCTTTCGGATCTCCTAGCCAGTATTTTTCAAGTTTAGCTTGTTTTTGAGTGGTCTTTGTCTTACCTGGACTCTCTCTCTGCCTTTTCTTGTTTAGAACCGTTTTCCAGTCCTCGTCGTGGGAGGGTACACTTATTGTGACTTGGGGAGAGGCAACTGGTTGCTGTTGTTTGTATAGCAGCTGAAGCTGGCGTTGAAGCTGATCAATTTGTTGTTGGACAGTTTGTTGAGAGCTGTTTTTATTTGGAAAAGTCGAGCTTGATTGTGGCGAGGGGCATTGAGGACTCCAGGAATTTTGGAGCGGATTCCGAAGAAGGGGTTTCTTTTGTGTTTGCAGTTGTTGATGCTGCTGTTGTTGTTCCTGATGTTGTTTTTCTCGGTGTTGCTGTTGTTGTTGTTGTTGTTGCTTCTGCTGCTGCTGCTGATGTTGTTGTTGTTGTTGTTGTTGTTGCTGCTCTTCTTGTTGCTGACCTTCCCCTCTAGGTGGGGTACGGTCTACACCCATTTTTTTTTCTTTATTATTTATTTTTGTTTAAAATTAACTTTGGCAACTCTACACTAGATACTTGCTAAGCCGCTTTTAATTTAACGTATTTGTGTACATACATAACCGTATAATAGCAGTGCTATTTTGCGGTTGTCTCACTTTGTGATTATTTGTTGTTTCTCACTTTATAATTTTGTTGTTTTTATTTTTGTATAATTTGTTTTTGTTTTTACACTTTATTTAAAAATGGTCGCCTGTTTCTTCGGCAGAATGGGTCATGTGGCCACTGTTCCGCTTGAGCAACGTAGGACGGTCAATTCTGAGTGGTACACAACCATTTGTATGCCGGAAGTCTTCGGAGAAATTCGTAAAACCAACCGCCAAAGACGAATCATGACAATGCGAGCTCTCACTCATCTTAGCGTGCTTACCACTGGAGCACAGAGGCCGGCATATTTATGTACTGTATATATAATTAGTTGTTAAGATTCGAAAACCTAATGTTAGTTTTTATTATAGAGTTAGTTTCTATTGCTAGTTTCTAGAAGAGGGACATAATGGACCACTTTTTCTTGGTCTAAACATCCAACGTCCTTCACGAATATATTCAAATGTGTTCCTCAATTCGATCGGTTGTAGAAATTTTGTTTAATTTCACTACTTCCATTATAATAAATTACTAGATTAATAATATTTATGAGTCACACCTAAAACAAGGAATAAGCAGCGCTCAATTTGAAGTTCCTTAAAAATGAGTTAATTAATAATTAGTTATTTAATTATAATTATTAGTGATTTTATTATTATATTCCCTTCTAATTGCTTAGAAAAAAAGAGCTCTATTTATAAATACCGCCCTTTACATTAAATACGAGCAGATGAGACCCTGAACTGCAGCACTCCAGTGTCTTCCTCCAGCTATTTTAAGCTGAAAATGTTAATTTGCACTGCTCCACCTTTTGGCTGAATATCCTTTGAAGGCAACTGCGCCACCAAACCGAACAGTTGCGTATTTTTTATGGATGCCTTTTATGCGTCAGCTCAAGAAAGTGGAAAAAGCGGTATTAGCGAGTAATTAATTTCTAAATATTGATTTTCCGTGCAGTGTTGAGCTGAGGTTGTTTTCGCAATTTGCAGTTTGACGTGCGTGCTTCGGCGCCTGCATTTTCTCCCACATCTTGAGTATTTCTATGAAACAGGACTCTGTCGGGTGGTTCGCAGCCAACGTGCGATGCAGTAAACGTGATTTTTGCTTAATTAAATTTTAAATACTTGTTCAAATTGATTTTATGTGACATTTTTGTTCTCGACGTGATTGCTGTGCATAAAGTTGCAAAAGCCATTTCTAAGTCAATTGTTGGCAGGTCAAATCGAATGATTTCCAATTTGAACTTTTGCTGACGAAGTGAGTTAATAAATTTGCATAAATTTAGGGGAGGGGGTGTGGCAGAGAAACATCACTACTGTTATTTATTTATGCATATTTATGCGAGTATGAAATCGCATAAAAAATTCATTTCTTGTTCTGCTGCAGAAGCATGGCAGACTGTGTCTGGTTTTAATTACAGCAATTCGATGGCTTATTTGTATAATATCCTGGCGCTCATATTTATATGAGGTTTTTGTGCTATCACATGGAGCAACAGCAAAAGAAGAATGTAGCTAAGCAGGAGTGCCTTCATTTATATTAATTACCCATTTCCTGCAAGTCGGAAATTCTTGCCTTAGCCAAAAGGAATTACGATGAGTATGTTTGCTTGTACGCCCAGAGGAATATTTGTCAAAGTTCAACAGAAATGATTTTGTTTTTGTGGAAAACCGAAATGATTTGGCTCCTTACAAGCCTCTTATATACTAATAGAAGGAAATATTTTCTTAATTATTTTGTTTTTTCTATTTGTTGAATAAGTTCTTCTGTTCTCTGAGAATGTCCTACGAAGAGTTGGGGAAATATAAAAGCTTGTTTAGAGAGACTTTGTTTGTGTGGTGGAATATGAATATAATCTTTATCAAGGACATTTGTATTTTCGAGCAACCTTTAAGCAGGAGCAATCTGGGTTTGAGGTGCTAATTGCCGCAAGTCTTTAGATTAGATTGCCAGTACGGCTTAGATATGAAATTTCAAGCTTTCAGTAATCAGTGATTACTGTTAGACTAAGGTCTCACAGTATTAGAGCAAGGCTGTCTACTCAGGCTGGTATTTCAATTTATCCTTAGTTGTTCTTTTAAATGATTCTCTCTAACACTTTCCGCTTACTAAAACTTCGATATTGCCTGGCGGAATGAAACGTTATTAAAGTCAATGGAAAAATCTTAGATCAAAACTGGTATCCTTGCAGCCATCCTCTTACATGGAATAAAGCAGGCTACGCCACATATGTTTACATATTGGAGAGTAATACTTTGAGGAAGTTATAAGGCCACGCTTTGTCAAGGGCTTAGATCAACACTGAATACTAACATTGACCCAATTCAATGCTTGGGTTTGAGGCTCTACTCTAGACCCACACTAGACCATCGCTAAACCCACTCTAGACCTACACTAGACCCAGTCTAGACCGACACTAGGCCCACTCTAGACCCACTCTAGACCCACTCTAGACCCTTTTTTCTCTTCCGTGGCTTAACTTTAGAAGTAGTGTTTCGATTTAATGTCTCACTTTCCATGAAGACACAAATATAAAATTCGTGCAGGAACGTATATCAAAATAGATATATAAATAAATACTAATCTAATATAAATATTATTATACAATTTTGTATAGAAAAGGTGTATTTTCTGACCAATTTCCCATTCTTCAGAAACTAGTTAGAATTGAGATTCATAACTCTCAAACGCGTTACTTATGAAATCATTCAAAACTGAAGTTGAGGCAGTTCTTTGACATGCTTCAATATCATTAAGAAGCTAATTAGAACTGAGATTCTAAAAGGACCAAAACTTTGGTGAAATTGAGGGAGTCCTTTGATATGCTTCAATATCATTAAGAAACTAGTGAGAACTGAGATTCTAAAAGGACCAAAACTTTGGTGAAGTTCAGGGAGTTCTTTGATATCAGTCCTTTGACACGTTTCAATATCATTAAGAAACTAGTTAGAACTCAGATTCCAAAAGGACCAAAACTTTGGTGAAGTTCAGGGAGTCCTTTGATATCAGTCCTTTGACACGTTTCAATATCATTAAGAAACTAGTTAGAACTCAGATTCCAAAAGGACCAAAACTTTGGTGAAGTTCAGGGAGTCCTTTGACACGCTTCAATATCATTAAGAAACTAGTGAGAACTGAGATTCTAAAAGGACCAAAACTTTGGTGAAGTTCAGGGAGTTCTTTGATTTCAGTCCTTTGACACGATTCAATATCATTAAGAAACAAGTTAGAACTCAGATTCCAAAATGACCAAAACTATTGTTCTTGAAGAGCGAAGAGCTGAAGTTGAGGCAGTCCTCTGCCACGCTCGAATTTACATATTCCTTCCAATTTACATAAACTTTATTTTGAGCTGCATTCGAAACCCGCAAATTCTGCATACGAGTGGCTCAAAGGAAAATACAATTGAAAGAACGGTAACATTCCTACAAACTGCTTTTCATACTCGTATATGCAAATTCCTCTGCTATTCTTGTGAAAGCGCAGAAAAGTCAAATAAACTTCGTAAATCTTTAAGCTTCAAATTGATTGAAACAATTTACATTTCCCACACAGAAATGGTAGTGTACGAGTGTAGGAGTAACAACACCTAAATAGATCCCAATAGAAAACTAGGAGCCGCAGTAAATCTTGTATAAATATTCCTTCTCCTCAGTCCGGCTGTTAGAGCACTTCATCATAATTTCGCTACTTCATATATACTGCTAGGATACAAATACAAAGCTTCCACTTTTTTGTTACACGGATTGCAATTGCGGCTAAAGCATAACAATCACTCGGAGTAAGACTAAATACTTAGCTTTAGTTTTCGCTGAGAATTTGCTGGTCACGCCTGCTCCCTTTTTAATACCACGGTTGTTATCAGCATTTGTGTTCGGTATCCTGAGGTGCTGTGCTGTTGACATTTGGATTCTTATGGCGGCTTTATTTAATCACAAATAAATGCTGAGAAATGAGCCACACAAGGTACATGCTAAGACACCCTGGGGCGGAATGAGAAGGAATAAAACACAAGTTCAATCTAAAGTGTGGTAAACAAAACAAATTTCCGACAAGTTTCAATGTTGAAAGAAGAAGAGTGCAGCAACAAATTTCCATACTCAAATTGGAAGGAGTTCTGGTTATTAAGTATGAGAACAAACTAACGAGAGAAGAAGGTTTTCGCCCTGAGACTTAACATTGGCATTGGCAAAAAACCCCAGACCACAATTCGCATACCAATGTTTCTATGTTTGCTTTTGTCAACTCAATTCATAACAAAGGAAAAATGATATCAGGAAGCTACGAGAATTTTATGCTCTTTGCAGTAGCTGTGGATTTACCATACTCAGATGATATTCAATAAAATCTTGGAATATAAAAATCAATATCAATATCTCCGGTACAATGTCTTTTCTCGTAAGCTTCTAAATAGTTTAGATAAAAGGAGGGATCCATCATTACAGAGTAACTGGAAACTCATACAATGACGAGTATCCTGATACGAGCAGGTTCACTGTTGATTCCTTATGGGGACAGTATGGACTTTCCTTCTACGACTAATCTTGGACCCTCAAAATTAATATCAACGTCTTTGTACGTATTATCTCAACCATAGTAAGATTTTAATTAGTCTGGTTAAAAAGAAATCCTTTTCTACACTGTAATTGGAAACTGATTAAATCACGAATCTCCAGATAGGAGCAGGTTCACTGTTGTTTCCTTCTCGCAGCAATATCGACTTCTCTTCTACAACTAATCTAGGAACCTCAAATCAATATCAACATCCCCCGTATAGGCTCAATCATCGTAAGTTTCTAACTAGTCTAGTTATGAGGATATCATTTTTTCACTGTAATTGAAAACTCTTTAAATCACGAGTGTTCTGATACGAGCAATCTCACTGTTGTTTCCTTCTCGCAGCAATATCGACTTCTCTTCTACGACTAATCTTGGAACCTCAAAATCAATAGGAACATCTTCGGTATGATTTCAACCATAGTAAGCTTTTAACTAGTCTAGTTTCCTTTACACTGTCCTTTTTTACACAGTAATTGTAAACTCAATTAATTACGAGTGTCCTGCTACAAGTATGGTCACTGTTGTTTCTTTCCCACGTGACAACGTCGACTTCTCCACGGGCCGACTTCTTTCTGTTTTACTCCCCCATTCTTATCGTATATTTTTAATGATGTTGTAAGCCGCTTTAGACACAGCAACCAAAGGCGCCAACGGCTTTTATTCCTGCTTGGCTAAGAAAAAATGTGTGTTTATTTTGCAAAGCCTTAAACAACATCATAATGCGAAGCTTAGTCTTTAAAATAAATACAGTAAGCCCTCGACTATTGGAACTTACATATGAGGGGTCGCTGGAGGAGTGAACATAAAAAACATAGTCAATTATTTAAAGAACTTTATGTCCATTTGTTAGACTGGACGCTGACTTCTTTGAATCCATTTTTGAAGGCTATGGAAGATTATACCAGATTGGTATGGGGAGCTCATTACTCTTCACGTTCTCAGATAAACTGTAAGTGTTGGTGATATATCAGCTTTGTGCACACGCCTACTATTATTGATTTTTCCACTAAGTAGAATTATCCTCTAGAAGGAATGTCAGTGGTCTGTGCTGTTCACTCTAGTGACAATAGGACTATTGGACAATTCTAATACGCCCAGATAGAGCATGCACTCTACTTATTGTAGTGTTGTTGGTGATGGGCATCAGAGCACTTAATCAAATACCTACTATACACTGAAAATAAAATTTGAAATAATAATCAAGAGTTGGAATATATTTTTATGGGGGGTTTTCCTGTTTTACTCCTCACTTAAAGTTCACGCAGTCATAATAATTTTTTATGAAGAGCAAAAGACTTTCAATTAGGTCAATGGCGACTTTCAATTATGTCAATGGCGATTTCCAATTATGTCAATTCCGTACGTCAGATAGTGAGCATCAATTTGTATTCTTCCCTCAGACGCAAGAGTCTCTTTCTGACATCTCCTCACCAGCATTTCTCTGTCTAAATTTGTTTCTACCCAAAATGGGTGCGAAACCACCACGTTCCTAGATCCTACTCAATAATATGTTGTCATGTTGCATGTTTGTGCTTACTGTCATTTGTCTGCCAAGTGACATGTTGACAGCTTTATGAGTGGACAGCGGCAGGAGTCAACATGACAATTCACTCGTATTCATATAAAGCGAACAATCAAATTCTGGAACAGAGCGGAAATGACGACTCATCTGGCTCGAACAGTCACGATGTCGATGCTTGCAGCTTACCCCTCGGACATATGAGCTAACGTTAAATAGCAGAATCATATTTAATAACTCTGAAGAGGCAGTGACAACCTAAGACCAGTTTGTATGTGAGTTGCTGAGGAAATGGTGGATGCAGTGATTTCTGGGCTGCTGCAGGCATAGGAAGATATATGCCAAAGAGATCAAACTGAATACTTTCAAAATAATAACATTTTAAGTAAAGACGTAAAAGTTGATTTCACATGCTCAGAGCTTGCAGTCTCGTTCTAGCTAAAGGTACTCATTTGCTGGGTCCAATAAGGAGTTTCAGTAACTCACTACTAGAATGAAGAAATTAATACTGAAACACTCGTAAATTGACCAACATAGAATTGCTTACTGATACTTGAGAGAATATCGTAGCTTACTCTTCACCAATTGTACTCATTAATATAATCTTTTCCCGTATTATAGAGTAACCATCGTAGTATAGGGTAACCATCTGTTAATGGTTTATAGTATTACCGGTAGCTTGACAATCGGTGAGTTAGTTACTGATCCAATTGATGCAATTCCATTGTAAGCGTTTGAAGTATCCCGAAAATGTCGTGCAAATCTCGGATAAAGAAGGAATAGATAAAAGCATGGAGAAGTTGAGATGTGACTGAGCCTTTGCAGAGCCCAAGAGTAAAGAGCAGAATTTGTTGGAAAATACACAATCTCAGCTCTTTTCAAGTATCCCGGTAAACACAAGTACAATTTCGTGAATATGGGAATGTGTTCATTTGTGTGGAGCTGTTATTGTATAGTTTTGGACTTACTAAAGCCTTCGCTGTGGCGAAACTCATCGTCCCATCCATGAACGAATATTTCGTGACATAAAAAGCTAATTTTTATACGGGATTTTTTAAAGGACCTTTTTTTAGTTACACAAAGAGGCTTAGATGGAATGAATTATTCGACCACGAAAGGACTACGACAGACAGTTCAACTTCTGATCCGATGAGTTGAGTTAAAGCTCCTCTCATGCCTGTTTTTGATAGGCGCACTACCAATTGAATTTGAATATATAATATTTTTACGAAAACACCGCGCCATCTGATTGGTTGATGGTTTTAGCGTGAGCGTCATTTTCAACCCCTAAAAATGCACACGCGAGAAGGCATACGAAGCTGCGTTCGGGGGCTGGAGGAGGTTCCCGTGTGCAAGAGGTATATAAGCGACTGCTCACGAGACATCGGGAGCAGTGAACAAGTGAAAGTGGCAAAGTGAACATCGTAGTGGCAGTAGCAGTGGAACAGTGAGCGTAGCCGAGAGTGAACATCGTAGTAGCAGATCAGTCAACCAGTGACAGTGGCAAAGTGAACATCGAATTAGCAGCAAGTAGTGAAAAGTGATTATAGCCGAATCCTGAGAGTGGCAGCAAGCAGAGTGAGCGTCGTATTAGCAATATCAGTTAATAAGTGGCAGAGTGAACATCGTATGAGCAAGAAGCAGTGAAAATTGATCATAGTCGAATCCTGAGAGTAGCAGCAGTTGTTGCAGAGCAACGGGCAATTGAGTAGTCATCGTCGCAGAGCGGACATTGTGTTAGCAACGGGTAGTTGAGCAGTGATCGTCGCAGAGCGGACATCGTTTTAACAACGGGCAGTTGAAGCGGATGTAAATAGAAAATTGTGGTGGCACAACTGACTAACTGAAACAATTGTTAGCGAAGACGAAGTGTGAGAAGCGAGCAAATAGAATTAAGGCCAATAGTAAGTTGGACGAATACTAATAAAGCCAATTGTTCTAACTGAAGAGGGAATTGTTTGCTTATTACACAATCCAGCGTTGCGAATCCAAGTATTGAGCTTGGTAAAAATTGTCGGAAAGGCAATTACGTAAGAATATGAAAAAATTCAGGATCAAAGAACAGCGCTTGGCTGCTTAAACGCTGCCTTCTTTCTAAAGGGCTTCATCATCATTCTCATTGCTGTCATGGTCTCCATCCAAAGGAGTGTATCCACATACTGATGGTAAACGATTATACTGGCATGATTTCTCGACACTCAGGGATTTAACTGCTATATCAAATTTTATTGCTATATAAAACATCGTATACATCATTCTTCTGACATTTATTCCGGAAGAGTAGAAGCTATTTTTCAAAGATTTTCTTCAATCGCTTTTGAACTGATAATCACTGTGCAGGAGCCCAGTGAAAATATACAAAACAACTCATACAAAATAGACTTTCCATTGCCGTGGTTTCTCTGTCATCCGCAGAACTTAAGCAGCAGCTCCCTTGCACATGTTCGTGTGTGGCTGTGAAAGGTCGCTGTGCAAATCTCAGCCATCCAGCGACTTGTGACACTATCAATTTACGAGTGCGCCAGTTGACTCAAGCAAGCGGCGGCTTCTGACTTAGTGGGTGCTTAGCTTTTAAGCTGTAAGAAGTATCCTTTCGCAGGAGATGTGTGCATGCTTCATGTAGTAGTGATAAACAATTTAAATTGGAAGAATTTTTTGGATGTTTTGTGATTTTTTTGTGTTTTGATTGTTTGGTTGTAAATTTGTGTGTGTTTTCTTCCAAATGGGCACTTGAATATGTTGAGCGGCATGTGAGGCTTTTTATTGGGAAATATTTGATGAAACACAGTTTTCTACTTTGAGCACGTCGCATTGTTGTGTACACGCCGCTTTTACTTTGTTATTTATTTAGCCTTAAAAAGCATAAAATTCGTGGTATTCATACAAATTTCATGTGGCATTTTGTTTGTTGTTTCGTGATGAATCCATGAAAAAAGCCCCTGCCACGGGCGACTGAAAATAAAATGGAACATTTTGTATTTAAAATTCAATAAAGCAGATGAACGCAATTTAGGAGGACTAATTTTTATTTAGATACGAGTTCGTGGAATATTGCGAGTCCTGTGCTGTGTGTTATCCTGGCATTAGCAGTGCTTATTAAATTCCTGGTTTCTTGTAGTAATTTTTCATAATTCTCCACATGCTTTTATGTGGGCACGTGGCATTTTTTCCCGTAATTAACTGCGTGGGCGTGCTGTGCTCGGGCAGGAAATTTTAACAATTCCTGACAATGTTTGTGCGCACTTTTTGTTACGTTTACATTTACATTTTTCAAGCCTTAGTTTCAGGTCCTTATTTATTATTTATTTTTGTATCCGTCTGCCAGTCTGTGCCTGTCTATTTATTTGTATTTGCTCAGCTCCTCTCTGCCTCTGTCTGCGTCGGTGTCTGCGACTGTATGTTTGGTTTGCAGCCTGCCCCAGGGGAGCATGTGGCGTGTTGTCTGACGCACACATCCATTTCCTGGGCACATTGAAATTGATCCGTTTGAAATCGCCTGCTTAACACATAAATGCGGCAGCCTACAGCCAGTCGGTTTTGTGTTCAGTTGTATCTGGAATTATGGAAATTTTGGTCTGGCAAATCACACTCGCATGAATTAATTTAGAAGTGGGGTAGGTCAGAGAACCGCCGAAGAAGGAGGTTTCTAAGTACTCAGGAATGGATGCCCATTGTACTATAGGAATAGAATAGAAGTG
The DNA here is from genome assembly GCA_920105625.2 of Clusia tigrina. NCBI lineage: Eukaryota > Metazoa > Arthropoda > Insecta > Diptera > Clusiidae > Clusia > Clusia tigrina. The sequence continues at coordinate 215,588,257 of OV050031.1, forward strand.
GGGTTAATGTATTCATTTAGTTCATTTATTTATTTGTGAGGATGGTGATCGCCCCCTTATTCAAACACAGCAGTTTATTGTAGTGGGCGCTAGTTCCATCTCCAGTCATATCCATGTGTGCCTGAGCTACACACACAATCTCACTCACCGTCATCTTCACTCTCACTAACCTTCACTCATCCTCACTGATCATCACTCACCCTCACACACCCACATTCTTCGTCACTAACACTCACTCTCCCGCACTCACCCTCATTCTCCCTCGCTCTCACTCACTCACCCTCACTCACCATCACTCCACACTACTCATCCTCACTCATATCATAGTTTAACTACCACCAAACAGGGAATTAATTCAGACTCACATTCGCTGAAGCGCAGGAGAAACAGTCTCGTAGCTTTACATTGGTTACTTTGGCCCACGCAACTGGGCTTTTTGTGCCAGTTCGGATTAAACTTTTCATACCCTTTGGTGTGATGCTGAGCTCATTTTATTAATGCAGTAAAGTAAAGTTAAACATACCGTCCGCTTGTTCTTTTATAAACAAAGAATAAAACGGGGCAGCAAGAAAAGTTTCCCTTAACTTTTATATCCCTTTGCTGGATAAGTTGTAGTCTGTTGTCATTTGCGAGCGGCGTACATGGCTCACGCTACTTGTTCGTGAAAACTTGCCGACAGGATCTGCCGCATTCGGTCAGTTCAAAGTTGGCAGGTGCAAATAAATTACGGCCTCACCACAATTCATTTGAATTAATTTCGTCACGTATGCGCAACGATGTCCTTTAATAGCATTTCCCTTCTTCTGGCTAACCGCATTTAAGTTTGGCTATTTATGCCCGACTGTCCTACCCTGAATGCTGTGGTGAGTGCTGTATGTGAAAGTGATAGACTCGCCTCCTTGATTATTGTTTATTTCTCTCCATTCTCTGCAAAATTGAAAGTCTGTTTCTATTCCAGCTTGCTTCCATCTCATAAATCTGTAGTTTATTGACGCAATATGAACACCAACTTCCATCGAAAAGTATGCTCTACTGCTAGTCGGATGCTTCCTAAAATTGTATACCAGCAAATACTGCATGCTAATTTCCTCAGAACTCTGCGAAATGTGAGTTATGACTATGTCGGTGAGCCATGTTTGCTGTTTCGCAATTATTTTATTCCCACTAAAATATTCCTGAAATTAATTCTCTCTCTTACAATGCAGTCGTTCGTACCGTGCAAATACTTTACAAGGTCGAACATAAAATATCGTTGCGTGCTGCAGTCTGTGCTGAAGTATTCCAACACTGAAATTCATTGGAAAGCTGCAAACGTGTGACCGAATTCTTCTTAGAAAAGTGTTCTTTGAATTTTCATAACGTTTAAAATAATTTCCCAAGTTCCCATAAATGGAGTGCTCTGAAGATTTCGGTTCATGCATTTGCTGTACTCCGTGTAAAAGCTTTTCAGTTGGTACTTTAAAAAGTTTTTCAACGGTTTTTCAGCAGCTTTTCAGCAGCTTTTCAGAAGCTTTTCAGAAGATGCAAAGCTGCAAAAAGGATGCGATAAGGAACCGTTGCGAAAGCTTTTGCTATATTTTGTGGCGCTGAACATACTCCAAAAGCTTATTTAACAAGAAAGTTTGTGGTGGTTGTACAGAAAGTAAAAGTAGAAACTGTTTCATTTTGGACACTTCAATGCAAAAGTTCAGTGGAACATGTGAATTGGGGGTTGGAATTATTGGAAAGTGGATTTAGTGTTTCAATATTCAAAGCATTGAGAAATCATTTATGAATTTATTATTATAAATCTTCAGCGAATACAGGGGGCCGGGGAGATAAGTCCACACCGGCCTAGGAATAGACAAATTTTCGGCATCGGAAACCCTCTGATACTTTTACACTTCACAACTAGTAATGATGATATGGATAATCGTCCACAGAGTTAATAAACAGATGTCGTCGTAGTGCAACTACCTAACCGCAGTCATCACAGCTCACTGATCCATTGGGGACATGCGGCAAAAATGAGCACACCGTTAATTAGCAGCTGCCGGAGCTGAAAGGGAGCAAGGGAAACCTTAGAACACTTCCTCTGTGGGTGCCTGGTCCTGGTTAGAAGAAGCTTGAAAACGCTAGGCAAAGCGATGTTCCAAAACATTGCAGAAATTGCGAACTGCAAGATAGGGGAATTGCCTCGTTCTTAACCCTCTCCAACTGGCGATAAGGATCAGCAGAAATATCAATATTTTAGTACTGCAACTAAACCAAAAGAGCGGTATCAAAACGGCGCACCTGCGTTTGGGATCATCGCACCTGTAACCAACCAACCAACTGGATTACGTAATTAAATAAAGTGGGCATTCGTTTATTAAATGTGTTTTTATTAATATTATTGTAGGTGAGCGTATAAAGTATCAGATGGAACTCCGCTGTTGAAATCTGAGGCCCCTCCAAAGCTGGGAAATCACTGCTCGTGTCTAAATAGTGGTACTGTAGTGTCTGTTTCCAATTTAAATCCATGAATCAATGAATGAAAATATAATTTAAAAAAGGGGGAAATATCGAGAAGATCACGGTGCTGGGCCTCACTCGTAAAACGTAGACAATCCAAGCCCATGATTTGGGACTATAAACGAAAACGTGCCGCTCTATGTCTAAAGTTAAGTAAAACTAATTTTAGAACTCACAGGCCACCTCACAGGCCACCTCAAAGGCCACCTCACAGGCCACCTCAAAGGCCACCTCAAAGGCCACCTCACAGGCCACCTCACAGGCCACCTCACAGGCCACCTCGCAGGCCACCTCACAGGCCACCTCACAGGCCTCCTCACAGGCCACCACACAGGCCACCTCACAGGCCTCCTCACAGGCCACCACACAGGCCACTTCAGAAACCACGATTATTTAAGAAACCACCTCATGAAGCTAAGCCTCTCATCAAAAAGCACGTGCAGATTCTGCATGGGGGCAGTGTACCTTCTAATGAACTACGAAGCCTTACCTCGCAGTAGAAAGAAATATGTGGGGTAACATATCTGTTCCGAAGGCAGAAATATTAGAGCAATGAACCCCAACTTAGTGCTAAGTCCTTAGAACTGTTTGACAAATAGAATATCCTTAAAAGGAGCATGCAGGAGGAGTACAATAGATAAAATTGGTCCAATTTTGCCTTATTGTTTAATCGAATGCCTCCTTCTTCGAAAGTTGAGGTGCATTTTAAGAGCAAGACCATCCCTATTACTAAGACCTCGTCCAGTCCCTGAAACCAGGAGTCTCCCAGGTGATCCCAGACGCACTAATGAGATTGCGGGGGATAGGTACAGGAGATAGACCAATGATTCCCTTGTGCCCTGCTCTCCACATTTCCACCGATCGTCGTTGTTCGTAAGTCACATCCTTTTAGCTTGTACCAACGCTCTTGCTATGTGCTTGAGTCCTGGCACACAGTGTCATGTACATGTTACACATACATGAAAATATATAAGTTTCCTATGTTATAACGATATATAATAAAGCCCAGTTTGCATTGACAACTCGTTCTATTCACTTCACAACATGGTGTCAGAAGTGGGATTCGAATTCACGCCTACAGAGTAGACTGCGATGTACAGTCTTCGATTGGTGGCCAGCCCATCCATTGGTGCGTTACAATGAAGATTATTTTTGGATGATATGCAGCTTGAAGTTAATGCTTTAATCCCGGCCAATTTATTGTGGCGTTCGTGGTTTCTATTATGCCTTCCCGCAAATTTTCCTGCTAGACTTTCCGTAAAGAAGTCAATGGTAGAGGCCTGCCAATGGCGTAGTTCTTAAGGCTTCCGTCAAACACAATGTCGGAAGTCTTTGGGCTATTTTCATAGGTTTATAAAGTAGTAAGGTTTCTTCCTAACAGCAGTCCACAACACCAAAATACAATACACCAATATTGGTCTAGTTATGGCTGTAAAGTGCCTATGCAGAGAGGAAGATGGGCCAAAGTGTATCCAATCATCCTTTTGCAGCTATATAGAGCATTAGTAGCTTTATTTACTATATCCTCTACAGTGACCCTCCCAGAAAGCTGATTATCCACTGTTACCCCCAAGTATTTGGTGTGGCTTTTGACAGTTAGTCTTCTATTGGTTAGCTTTGGTAGCTGCCACGGAGGGCTCTTGTATTTCCTACTGAAAAGTACTCTAGATAAGCAGCAAGTTGACATTTTATTTCATCGCAAAATGTTGTTCAGCAACTGTCTTCAATTCTGCCTTAACGGGTGCGGTATTCAGGCCAATGCCCGTAAATGATGTGAGATTGATCTAGAAGCGATTTAAGAGAGTCCACTAAATGTACCTGCTGGGGTCATCATAAAATGTTACTTCTGAAAATAGGATATCCAAGGTCTTGTTAAGATCAATAGCAATTGCCACCAGATAATGAACAATGCTTCATTGTGTGAGACCAACATTCGGTTCAAAGGTTAAATGTTCTCTGCATTAGTCTACAAGATTGTGCGACTTGATACTAATACCACTCGTTTATTAGCCTTGGGACTACGTGTAGTAACAAAACTATGTTGATTAATCTACCTTAATTATTTATTTGTTTGCAAACATTGTTTTTTCATTACGTTCGGTCAGCATTGCTGGACAAAGTGCTCGAAAATATATGAAATTTGTGAGGAACAATCGGTTGAGATTTTCGAAGAACAATCGGAGTGGTCTTATAGGACAAACCGTCAAATATTGCTTGACTTCTTATCAGATAAAGTAATGGAAGGTTTGTAAAGGAATGGAGATAGGTAGGTAGGTTGAGCGGTGGGCGGAAAGGCACTCTTAGACCCGGTTTGGCCCTTTGTGGTGCCGCCTGAGACACAAGTCCCAGTCCTACATGTCTCCCAGAGAGTCCAGAAAGTAGGCACTCAGGAAAGTGTATCTCTCTCTTGGACAGCGCTGGATACGTACAGGGAAAGGGGGGATGAAATATGTTTAATGTTTGTCAATAACTTTAATTATATGCGGAAGATATATACAATAAATATATATGGAATAATAAAAAAATGTTACTGAACAGAATTAAATTTATCTTTTTATTTTTTGGAATATAAGGTATTGTCTCCTTAACAAAAACTCTTCTTCAAATTTAAACTCGATGTGAAAACATAATTCAGCTTCTACAATCCTTAGGTGGAACAAAAAAGGTTGCCTTTCGGTGTGTCCCGGTTTATTCCGGGTTTGAAGGCAACGACTAGCCAGGGCCAGTTCCGATGCAAGCCTCATAGGGTCAGAGCTATACTGTGGTATCAACTGGGTGGCATCTGAGTAGACAACTGGGAGCGTAACGTCAGTATATGGCATTGGGAATATCCAATAACTAAACTATTGGGTCCAATAACTTCGTCAAGACTGGTAAGGACCTACAATAGGAATAGACAGATAAATACATGCTGGTTTTATTTGGGCCACCCTGTAGTTAGAAGTAGGGTAGGCCTGAGAACCGCCGAAGAAGGAGGCCTCCAAGCAATCAGGCATTAATGCCCATTGTACTAAGCCTGGAAGAATATTTAAGGAAGGGGGTATAGATGATTTGGCAAAGTTTCAACTTTTCAAACTTATTTAACTTATTAATTAACTCAGAAGTCTGTCCAGGGATAAGGAGTGTACGTTGATCATTGCCAAAACACCTGTTACATCTGTTAATATACGCTTCCTCATTCTGGCAAAGACAGGACAAGCGGAGAGAAAATGCTCTGTGCCGTCCTGTTATTCCCCCAGGCAGGAGATTCATTTCGGATTCTCGATGATGCCAATGGTCGCCTTATGATGACCCCATGGAGTATGCCCTGCGATTACCCCAACAAATGATCGAAGATCTTTCCTACGTAATGTCAGAAGGAAATTTTCAACTCTCCTGTTTGGGCTTTCTAGGAAGCACTTGGTTGTTTGACAAAGCAACTAAACTGCACCATCGGTCCTTGTGAATATTACAACAATAGGGAACTTCGCAATATGGCAAATAGACATAAGGCAAATAGTAGGTTTTTTCTCAGGTCAATACTACCTGAAATATCATCATCATCATCATCATCATAATTGGCGTACAACCATTTCTGATCATTGCCGCGTTATCAGCCTTCGCCAGTCGTCTCTGCTTCGCGCACGCTGGCGGCAATTGAAAACACCAAGTGCAGCCAGGTCCTCTTGAACTTGGTCCTTCCAACGTAGTGGTGGTCTCCCCCTCCTGCGTCCGCCACCCGGCGGCATCGATTCAAATACTTTTTTCGCCGGAGCACTTTCATCCATTCGCACAACATGTCCCAGCCAGCGCAGCCGCTGTGTTTTAATGCGCTGAACTATATCAATGTCGGCGTACAGCTCATACAGCTCGTTGTTTCATCTTATTCGATACTCTCCGCAGACGCATATAGGACCATAGATCCTTCGAAGAATTTTTCTCTCGAACGCCCCCAAAGCTCGCTCATCGTTGTTTGTCATCGTCCAGGTTTCGGCACCATAAAGCAGGACGGGAAGGATGAGGGCTTTGTAGAGCGTAATTTTTGTTCGTCGAGAGAGGGCTCTGCTTCTCAATTGCCTACTGAGCCCAAAGTAACACCTGTTGGCAAGAGTGATTCTTCGCTTGATCTCCTTGCTGACATCGTTCGTGGTGTTGATGCTGGTTCCCAGATAAACGAAATCCTTCACAACTTCAAAGTTGTAGTCGCCAACAGTGACGTGGTGTCCAAGACGCTGAGACTCTTTGTGTGTTGACACCAAGTACTTCGTTTTGTCCTCGTTCACCGCTAAACCCACTCGCCTCGCTTCTCTTTCCAAGCCGGAAAATGCAGCACTCACGGCGCAGCTGTTATGGCCAATGATGTCAATATCATCAGCATACGCCAGTAACATGACACTCTTGTGGAAGATAGTGCCTGTGCGATTTAGACCTGCTGCACGTACGATTTTTTCCAACATTAGATTGAAGAAAACACACGATAAGGAGTCACCTTGTCTGAATCCTCGCTCAGTAACAAACGGCTCGGACAAGTCATTACCGATTTTAACAGAGCCAGTGGTGGTGCTTAGCGACATTTTGCACAGCCGAATTAGCTTAGCAGGGACGCCAAATTCAGACTTAGCGGCGTATAGTTGACTCCTTAAGGTGCTGTCGAATGCGGCTTTGAAATCGACGAAAAGTTTGTGTATGTCAATCTGCTTCTCTAGGGTTTTCTCCATGATTTGGCGTAGTGTGAACATTTGGTCAATGGTGCCTTTACCAGGTCTGAAGGCACACTGATAAGGCCCAATCAGTTCATTGGCGATGGGCTTCAGCCTTTCACAGAGTACGCTCGACAGGACCTTACGATGTTCAGAAGGCTGATCCTGCGGTAGTTGGCACAGATTGCCGGATCACCCTTCTTGTGGATTGGGCAGAGCACACTTAAGTTCCAGTTGCTAGGCATGCATTCCTCCGACCATATTTTGCAGATGAGCTGGTGCATGCGTTTCGTGAGCTCATCGCCGCCAGCCTAGAATAGCTCCGCTGGTATACCATCAGCTCCGGCGGCTTTGTTGTTTTTGAGCCGCCTAATAACTAGCAAGACCTCGTCATAGTCGGGGGGCGCTACTTCATGTTCGTCGTCAGCAACTGTGGGGTCGGGTTCATCTTCATTGCTATCATTAGCGCTGTCGCCATTCAGCAGCTTCGAGAAGTGTTCCCTCCATAACGTGAGTACGCTCTGGACATCCGTCACTAAATTCCCGTTTTCGTCTTTGCAGGAATTGGAATTGGCTCCGGTCTTAAAAAACCTGAAATATCACCTTACTAAAATCAACTTTCTTGACGACACGGAGTGCCGTCTCTGTTTAGAAGCAGAATAGACCAAAGAACACATACAGTGAAACTCAATTGCGTTTGCATGGACTAGAATACACATATTTCACAGCTTAATCTGGAGGAAATAACATATGCTCCTGTGATGGACATTCTCAATTGCATCCTTAAAGCGGAAAAGATAATGGAAGAACATGACATTCAACTACTTCCTTTCTTTAGACAAGGAACATGTAGGTAGAAAAGGACCTGATGACTTAAACTGCAATGCTTTGACATCACCAAATATATGGGCGAAATGCTATGGCATTACTTCAAAATACGAGTACTAAACGAATATTGTTGAGAGTCGAATAAGAGCGATGTGAGAATCCCCACCTTGAAGGAAAAATGAAAACGTTTTCAGGGTGGAGAGATGCCCTCAGTGAGGGAGGGGGGTGTTTTAGTGAGTGCAATGCTCGCATACCAAATCTGTGACGACAGTATTGATGATGCGATAGGCCTTTTTACCCCCTCTACCCGTAAAAACATGTTTCGTTTCATGTATTCCGGATTTAACGTACATGTATATAGCTTTCTTCGATCTCCAGAGGCCAATCATCGTTGAGTTTATACTCCGATTATAAAATGTTCACTATATTTGAAACAATGGTCTCCAACCTGCATCAGTTGTCTGCCGAGGTGCATCTCGATTTACTCCATCATTTACAAAGTTAATTTAATCACTGGAGAACAACTCGATCCCTTTAAGTTTCCATATGAACTACTCTGGCGATTAACAGTCCCCTCGGCGAGAATTGCGTTTACTGCACTGGCGTTATCGACTGCTAAACAGAGTTGCGCTGCAAACACGCACAAAGCGTGCAAACGCGATTTATAATTACCAATAAAATCTGAGCTCAGACATTAGTAATTGCGATTAAAGTGGCCTGAAAGCGCCAGAACTGTTAAACAGATTTGAATAGATTAATTAACAGGCTTTTCAAATTGAAGCCCACATAAATCGGATTTGCGCGAATAGAGCAGCGTGCAAGTGAAAAAAATCTACACACAAAAAAAGGGAAAAATTTCAATGAATTCCACGCGAATAAAACGAGTAAAAGCGGCAGAAAAAAACAATTTGAAAAATTTACTGACTGCATGCGCTGAGTGCAGTGAATGTGAAGTGCTGCAAGCTGCCACCATTACACCACCACTAACAACAACAACAACAACAACTGCAGCAATACTTATGACATTTTATCAGTGAAATGAATGAATGCTGGGAACTGAGCGCAATCAAAAATGCAAGACGTACCACGGCAAATCAGAAGCACAACTGATTTCTCACCCTTTGGCAAGACAGGGAAAAAATTTATTATAGCAAGCAGCGCATGTGTGAAGTGTTCGAGCTGCACTCCAGATTTGTTTGTTGATAAATGTGAGCAGAGTGTACGAGTGTGCTGGCAGGATGTGCTTTGCACATTCAAATGCGCCTAAAGCTATGCTGTCTTTTTTGCTTCTTCTGTTTTCGGTGTGATTTTCCAATTGACAACGAGGAAGTAAATTTAGAGTAAAGCTACGAGTGACACAACAACAACAACAACAACAACAACAACAACAAATGTGTATATAAAAACAGAAAATGAGACAAGTAGAATCACACACGCTGCTCGAGTGTAGCACTTACGCTTCGAGATATTTTGACAATTTGTCAGGAGCACAATTTAAAATACTTCCACACTCCCGCACATTCATCGCCGTACACACCTCACACCCTCATCAGCTTCAGTCAGAGAGCTGCTTAGTTGAGTTTATTTTTATGTGCTTGCAAATGACTCCACCATCCGAACTGGGTCAGCTTAAAAGTCACTTCCTTAAAACTAAGTGACAAAAAAAACCCAACAAACAAAAAACAAAAAATAAACAAAAAAAAAACGAGTGGTGAAAAAATAGCAAAACTCTTGAAAAGTAAAATTCAAGTATTCTTTTACGGAAAAGCAATTAAAGATAAAGATCGCGTCATTTTTCACGCCCTACATGCGCCGTAAAGGCACACAAACCCAGCCCCGCCAGTGAAGTTTCTGCTCGGCCCCCCGTTTTAACTGTTGATTTATGCTCGCATGAAGACATTCCGCTTCACTCTACTGCCAACCCTTCTTCGGCGCTGCCACTGTTGAGTCTTCAAACAAACTTTTGTGTGTGTGTGTGCGAGTGTTGCGTTTTTGTCATTTAGATAAGATCGGCAACTTTGTTAAATGTGGTGAATGCATTTTGCATTCTACGAGTTCCTTCTGCATTTAGTTGCATGCGGCTTTCCACACACCAGCGGAATGTGTTTTGCCTAGTGACATCGTTTGATCCAGCGGCGATAAGCGGCGTCTTCTTCGAGTGTGTGCCAAGCAAATCAATTTTTCATACGAAATCGACCAAGCGAGGCTAAACAATGAACTTAAAGAAATCTTAGAAAATTGCCAGCGAGTGGGAGAAGGTGAAAATTTCGCATACGAATACAAGACCTGAGGTCTCATGCAGTATGCAGGTGCATATCAGGCATTTATAAAACATGATATATGAAACATGAAACTTATTTGTATAAATTTGATGCCTTTCAGATTAACTTGGGAGGCATTTGCCGTTACTCTGATGAAAAGGCTTCCAGCTTTAATGGTAATGCCACGTACCGCCTGGAGCCATCATTTGTGGCAGAAAACTGTTCATGCTATAAATTAATAAATAAATAATAATGAAATTTATAATTTATTTATAGTTAAGATAAACTAATATTAATTAATTAAAATAACTAAGAAGATAAAATCAATGAAATAAGTAAAATTGAAACAAATTTAAAAAATAAAAAAAATAAAATAAATATAATTAATAAAATAAATAAATAAATCAATAAAATTAATTACAAAAATTTCAAAAAATTAAATAAATAACATGAAGAGACTAAATAAAATTAAAAAAATAATGTAAATAAAATATATCAACTAAAAAAATTAATAAAGTGAATAAAATAAATTAAATAAATTAAAGAATGTAATTAACAAAATAAATAAATAAAATCAATAATATAAATAAAGCAAATAAAATTAAAAAAGTAAGAAAAATTTATAAATATTTAAAAATAAAAAAATAATAAAATAAATTAAAAAATAAAATAAAATAATTTAAGAAACAAAATAAATAAATAAAATCAATAATAAAAAGAAAGTAAATAAAATTAAAAAAATAAAAAAATGTATAAATATTTAAAAATAAGAAAAAATTATAAAATAAATTAAAAAATAAAATAAAATAATTTAATAAACAAAATAAATTAATTAAATCAATAATATAAATAAAGTAAATAAAATTTAAAAAAAATTTATAAATATAAAAATTAAAAATAGATATTAAAATAAATTTAAAAATAAAATAAAATAATTTAATAAACAAAATAAATAAATTAAATCAATAATATAAATAAAGTAAATAAAATTAAAAAAATAAAAAAAATTTATAAATATAGAAAATAAAAAAAAAATAAAATAAATTAAACATTAAAATAAAATAATTTAATAAACAAAATAAATAAATTAAATCAATAATATAAATAAAGTAAATAAAATTAAAAAAATTAAAAAAAATTTAAATATAAAAAATAAAAAAAATTATAAAATAAATTAAAAAATAAAATAGAATAATTTAATAAACAAAATAAATAAATTAAATCAGTAATATAAATAAAGTAAATAAAATTAAAAAAGTAAAAAAATTTATAAATATAAAAAATAAAAAAAAATTATAAAATAAATTAAAAAATAAAATAAAATAATTTAATAAACAAAATAAATAAATAAAATCAATAATATAAATAAAGTAAATAAAATTTAAAAAAATTTATAAATAATAAAAATAGATATTAAAATAAATTAAAAAATAAAATAAAATAATTTAATAAACAAAATAAATAAATTAAATCAATAATATAAATAAAGTAAATAAAATTAAAAAAATAATAAAAATTTATAAATATAGAAAATAAAAAAAAAATAAAATAAATTAAACATTAAAATAAAATAATTTAATAAACAAAATAAATAAATTAAATCAATAATATAAATAAAGTAAATAAAATTAAAAAAATAAAAAAAATTTTAAATATAAAAAATAAAAAAAATTATAAAATAAATTAAAAAATAAAATAAAATAATTTAATAAACAAAATAAATAAATTAAATCAGTAATATAAATAAAGTAAATAAAATTAAAAAAATAAAAAATTTATAAATATAAAAAATATAAAAAAATTATAAAATAAATTAAAAAATAAAATAAAATAATTTAATAAACAAAATAAATAAATTAAATCAATAATATAAATTAAGTAAATAAAATAAATGTAATTTTATAAATTAAGTAAATAAAATAAATTCGATTAACAATATTTAAATAAATCATTCAAAAAAAGCCGAATAAAATAAATAAATAAAATGATTAATTGATGGGACCCCGAAGAATGCATCAAAGCATATACAAGAACATAAGCACCTTTCAAGCGGAAATTTGCGTAATAGAAAGGTGTGTTTACGTCAACCTTGAATGTAACTATCGGAACAAAAGAATATAGCCATCCTAGCAAATAGCCAGGCAGCAATTAAGGCATCAACTCTCACCACATGACATTAAAAGTGGTGATTAGCTCAACATCCTTGGCGAAAATAATCGGGTATGGAGTCTATGGGTTCCAGGTCACATGGGATATTTTGGAAACGAAATGGCAGACTAACTTCCCAGGAAGGGAGCAGCCTCTCCGCTTGTAGGCACGGAACCATTTTGTGGCTTAGGAAAGGGTTCATTTCTGATTCCTTCATTCAGGAAGTAAAAGACAAATAAAGAAGATTATACTGGGAAATTTTATTGGGCTTTGACAATAAAAATCGACCTTGAACTGAAATTGTTTCAAAGATTATTATTAAATAATGAGCATAATCAAAGAATCATTATAGGAATTCTAACAGAGTTACGTTAAGTTAATATAAGTCAAACCATAATTAAATTATTATAACTTAAAAAATTAATGTGAGTAAGTCGATAGTCGTCAATTCTGTGTATATGAAGATTATTTTTGTAACAAATTTATTGATGTAACTTGTCTTGTCAATAAATTCGTTACAAAAATAATCTTCACTTAAAAAATTAATAATAATTATACGACGGCAAAGGTTTGGGGACATAAGTACTAGAAATTAAGACCGTTGACTTGAAGAGAAAATGTATAGAAAGAAGCACTGCGCGATGAAGCTGTGTGGGGACTCAATACCATGCCCAGTGACTCCCAGACTAGCATGCTTACAACAAGAACTCGGAGGTTGACAGAATAGAACGTTATTTATGCATCCATTGACTCATTTTACTTATGTGATTCAGAGAGTTATTCAGTGGTGTACAAAGGATACTGTCATGTGAATGTATGGCAACTTTAATGCATTCATCCGGGAACTCGCGATCTCTACTTACATATGAGGTAACATAACTATTGATATTTAGATAATAAATCTTTGGTGAAAACTATTGTATAAAGTCAAGTATTATAAAAAGGGCAACGCCCGAGCCAAGATGTGATTGGAGAACAAAAATATGGTTAATTTTTAATGCAGGTACTGTTTTAGTGCTGAGATCTTCGTGAGCTATATTCAAAGAATATCTTTTTGGAACCCGAATTGCCTTGTCAATTGTGCTTTTTACTATGTTGACAGAGAATGTCTCTCCAAGATGTTGCAGTTGATTTGACTAGATTTCCAAGGGATTCAATATTTTTTACTGGATGAACTCCTCCTCCTCGTAGAGGCACGATAATTATGTTTTGTTAGGGGACAATATTTGAATTTTTGGGAAATTTACAGTTACAGAGACTATTGCTATTTGTTTTTGGAACTGGTTAAATTTATTTTTTATTTTTTATTTTTTTGTCGGAACAATCTAGTAAGCGCAGCACTCAGATATAGTATATATCCATTGTATTGCACTTAAGGTTCCCTTTTACTCTGTTTTAAATCTACCCGACCTTCGAAGAAGTAGAAGTAGATCCTGTGGTGCCAAGGAGCCAAGTTGGTTACTCCTCAGCACATCAGTGCCAAAAATCCCGAACCTGATTCGAGCAAAGGCAGGGCAGACGCAAAGGAAATGGTCCGCCGTCTCGTCTTCCTCTCCACAGGCTGGGCACAGCGCACTGTCTGATATGCCAATCCTTTCCATGTGCCTAGCCCATAGAAAGTGCCCCGTCATCACGCCAACCAACAGCCTGCAGTCCCTCCTACCTAAAGATAGAAGGAACCGCGACCATTGGTCAGAGATAACAGGTAGCATAATTTTCGTCCATCCGCAGCCTCTCTCAGCCCGCCATGCTCGCTTGTGGGTCGCAACAACCCACTGGTTTGCAGTGGCTTTGATGACAGCAGAAGGGAGTGGCAGAAAAAACTCAGGGCCAATAAAAACATCCTCAGAGCCCATCCTGGCCAAAGAGTCAGAGGTCTCGTTACCCGCAATGCCAGCGTGTCCCGGTACCCAAGTCAGCGTCAGACTATTATGTTTTCCAACATTATTTAGCCTGGATTTGCAGGACCTGACTATCGTGGAAGTGGTGGTAGGATTATCCAAGGCCATGAGCGCAACTTGGCTGTCACTGCAGACGCAAATAGATTTGCCTTTCCACCTGTTTTCCACAACAAAGTCCATTGCCTCAAGTATCGCATACACCTCCGCCTGATACACAGCCGCATGCAGACCAAGGGCAAAGAACCGACGGGTCCCACAAGATTCCACGAAGACACCAGAGCCTGAACCGTCTTCAGTTCTAGAGCCATCAGTGAATATACGGCAGCAGTGTTTGCCGGGATCGTTCTCGGGATCTAACCATGAACGAGCCTCTGGCAGCAACACATTGTACCGCTTTTCTAGTATGACGGTTGATGACATGGAGTCCGGGGGCATAGACAGGATTGCAGAATCGATGTCAGTGCCTGCGCCGTCGCCCAATATCGAATACACCCCATACCAGTGGCCACTATGTTTCACTCTGCAGATGGTCTTAACGGCCTATCCGCGGATGAAGACATCTAGTGGCGGGAGATTCACCAGAGCATCAAGTGCCGGGCCTGTAGTAGTCGGAAAAGCTCCGGTACAACATATGGCCACAGTTCGCTGTAGTCGTGATAGAGCTTTTTTGACCCCGACAAGAGAGAGTCTGCTCATCCAAACCACCGATGCATAGGTGATAATCGGTCTTACCATTACTGGTTCAGTTGGTGTTGAATTAAAAAGTTTAACAGTGGTGTGTGGTCACCAGTGGTCTAACAGACAGTTGAATTTGGTTTATCTCGGCTTTATATACCAAAGCCCTTCGCTTGGTTTCGACCTGTTAAAATTCATCCAGATTGTAAGATCCTTACATATATATCCAAAAACTTTTTAAAATCTTGTATATCCGTTCGATCTTATATCTACTCAGAACTGCTGTATAGGGTGGGTCAATTGTAAACAATAACTCTCGGTCGCAAAACTAAGCACAAATTTTACATGTGTATATAAAATATAATATGTACATGTATACAAGCCATACATAAGCAGATTACAAGATGCTTACAATATGGCTGGATTGAGACTCCCTATAGGTTCTCGGGAAGTACATACATATTCCCTAATTGATGGTTTCATAATATGCTTCCATAAGGGCTAAGTGTGTCTTCCGGTCAATTATCTCTGCACTAGACAGCCGCTAAGACCTAAATCTGAACCTTGGTTTAGGTTCTGAATAAGACAGAATCTCATTCAAAAAACAATTATCAATTATTACGAAGTTCCTTAATTTGGTATTTGCTTTTGCGTTGAAGTTCACAATGTCTCATATTAAATTCTGAGGATTCCACTTCAGTCTTGTAAGATAAAATACTCAAGCTTCTGAAGTAGTAGAATACTGTAAAGAAAACCGATCTCCAGCTAATTTGTAGAACTCCTCGTAAGTTCGATTATCTCGATAATTTCTGAGACCTGGCAGTCAAGTAATGTTGAATTGAAGTTGACAACTTAAGCTGACTTAGGCTTATTTGTTATAACTTATATCCTTGTTATGATTATCTAGATTGGTGTTGTGAAATTTGAGACTATTCTTCACTATCATTAGTACCCAAGTTTGAAACGATCTAACACAGTACTGGAAACTGAAAATTGTATATTTTTTGATTAATAAACGAGTATTTAAGTGCATAACAACTAACAGAAAAAACATTTAACAATGGTCGCAGGACTAGACCCTAATTGAGACTGGGAACTGCCTTTCCATGCTAATAAAACTAGTGTACTTACAGCTGGATCCTTAGGCCCACAGAAAACAAATTGTGCTGGGGAAATTCTTCTTCAGTTCTTCTGAATAATTGTCGTTACAGGAAGTTGTGTCTGGGATTGTTCAATGGATCGTCATATTTTCTTCTCCGCTCTTAGAAGCTATCGTTTGGCAAAGTTTCTGGCATGGCTCAGTGTCTCCAATATCAATGGTAAACGGTTTGTGTACTCGACTTTTCAAGGGATTAAACTCCCAATGCTTCTGTGATCCTTCAATTCAGTTGTCTGACTTTATTTAAGCATATCCTCACGAAAGTCTGCGTAAATCATTATCAAACCTCGAGTATGGGAATTAAATTAAATTAACTCCCTTCCGCCAAGCAGAGCAGTGTAAGTAATGAATGCCTGGCATTGCATGCGTTCTCATGAATTGAATACTTCAACAATTCAGCAACTTTGTAATGTAAACTATTGCAAAATGCACTTAAGGACGCAGGACAAAAGCTCATAAGACGCACACAATATGCGCCCATTAATATTAATTATGCAACTTTACGCCGCGGCGTATGTGAGCGTATTGCCAAATCTAATTATCATAAAATAAAGTAAATAAAATTCAGAAAACGGCAAAAGTGGCAAACAACACGCTGCATTACCAGCACTGCGAAGTTACGCCCGCAAAGTGGCGCAGCCATTGCAGTCAACTTGAAGATATCCGCCTCAAAAATACAAAAAAAAAACGACGAAAAAAATTAAATAAAAATAAACAACAAAATCCCTCAAAAAACAAACAAAAAAATAAATAGTCGAAAAACCAAAAGCAGCCAAAGGAGCAAACGCAGGGACCGCCGAGCAGAGCAGAGCAGAGCGCATTTCGCTGATGAGGGTAATTAAAAAGTTTGCAACTGCGAGCGACGACGACGACGACGCGACTCGACTTGCGTCGGCATCTTTACCAGTCAGCGAACCAACCAACCAACATGCAGTGAATAAATAATATTAAGCGAAATTAATGCGAGCAAGTGGGCGTGCGGGTGGGCGGTCGGCGCTACGTTTGGTGCAAACCAGTCGCGGAGTACTTTGATTTCAGTTTCAGTTAATTTCGAAAATTTTCAACTTTTCCCCACTCATCGTTGTCGATGTTGTTCTTGTTGTCGTTGTTGTTGTTGTTGTTGTTGGGCTTCTTGTTGTTGTTGTTCTGGTTGTTGCTGTTGTTGTTGTTGCTGGCGTTGTCATCACAGATCAGCACCGCATCCGAGACGCTCTCTGCCAATGCAAATGCAAACTTTGACAACAAATTCTGATTACGCAGGCACATTTGCTGCATGGGAATTAAGCCACCAGCATCGGCAGCGCACAACACCAACGGAAGCAACCACCAAAAACACCAGCAACAGGAAGAGCAGCTACTGCAACAACAACAACAAGTCACTTAAGTTGTATGTGAAATACCAAAACAACATAACACAACACCCCACCGAAGAGAGCATCAAATAAGAGTAAAAAATGTGCTGAAGCTCGCACAATTTCCCATTTAAATTTAACTTTAACGTTAACGCGTTGGAGTGTTCATGCGTCTCTGTGTCTCTGCGCCTCTATGTGTCTTTGCGTTGTATCCTGTGTCGCACCGCGCGCATCCTTGTAATGTGCTCATGTCGCACACGCATTAAGTCGGAAATTTAGTGCTGATATTGCTCTGTGGTGCGCAAATAATTGCGTTTGAATAATGTTTGTTTAATTGCTACACAACGCCCAAATTGGTTTAATTGTTTCGCCGGTGTGTGTGTGTGAATGTGGGGAGGTGGTGGGGGTGCTGTAATTCAAACGTGTCGGAATAATTTCTAAAAGGGGTAATAAGGAATGAACATTTTTCTGAACTACGTTTGAATATTAATGCAATTATTGCATAAAGAGTGTGACATTGATGTAGAAGTAGAGAAAGAGAGAGAGAGAGAAAGAGAGAGAAAGAGATAGAAAGAGAGAGAGAGAAGGAGAGAGAGAGACAGGGGGAGAGAAGAGTCCTTCGTAACAATTTGTGGATGACATTATCCCTACCGAGTTACAGATAATATCAACAACTAATTTTAGGAAAATGTGTGAATCTGTCAGAGAAACACCCAAGTCTTTCTTCACCTGTCTATCGCCAGTTACCTTAATTACTTTGGTGACACTGAAGATCGTCCTGTCGAACCTGCTGCTTGCGGCTTTCATCGATGATAGATAGATAGAGATAGAAGTGGGGTAGGTCGGAGAACCGCCGAAGAAGGAGGTCTCCGAACACTCAGGCATTGATGCTCATTGTACTACAAGCCTGGAAACATTTGGGGGAAGGGAGAGATAGAAGATTTTGGAAAGGAAGTTTCACCATTGAAATTTCTTTGACTCTTTTATGAATGTCTGTCCAGAGATAAGGAATGCACGTTGCCCATTCCCAAAACATTAAACCCTATTATGCTCTTCCACATTCTAGCAAAGGCAGGACAAGCGCAGAGAAAATGTTCTGTGCCGTTCTGTTCTTCCTCCTGGCAGGAGACGCAGTTCGGACTCTCGATGATGCCTAGGTATGATCGCCATATAATGGCCCCACTGATTATGCCCCGTGATTAGCCCAACCAATGATTGAAAATCTTTCCTTTGTCATTTTAGAAGGCCATTTGCAACTCTCTTGTTTGGCTCTCTAGGAAGCACTGAGTTGTTTTGCACGCAACTGAACTGCACCATCGGTCCTTGCAAATATTATTCTTAATCCAATCAATAGCCCTTTGTAAACTCATACTCAACTGGTCCCATTGTAGTACCCGCAGATCAGCAGTTTGCCAGCTCAGCAGCTACTTCTTTCCCCCCTACACCAAAGTGTCCCGGAAGCCAAATAAGTTCAACTAAATTCCACCTTGCGAGGAAGTTATGTCCTGCCTTATATTTCTGGACAATTTTTGAAGTGGTTAACGCGTTTTCTAGGGGCTTCAGTGGAGCCTGACTGTCACAACAGACTCATTTTCATCTACTACTAGGCTATGGGTTATTGTGCTCACAGCTGTGTACGGGATGTTGATGGAATTCACCTCTGCCTAGTTCTGTGGACACTTCAGCACATCCTTCCAATTGCTTCAAAGAACCTCCTACAACTTTTTATTTTAACATATCCTAAAGATTTGCTCCATTTCCATTGGTTCAATTTTAATGCTTTGGCCTTGAATAGTGATGATTGGAACCACCTTCGCACATTGAATGATGGGAGGAGTATGGAAATTTCTTGAATTATTCTAAGAGGTTTAGATGTATCTCCCCAAGATTTTGCTATTCTCAGTGTTCTCTTAGCACATAAATGGGTAAATCCAGACCATTTCAAATCCTGTTCTCAATGAGTGTACTTCAAAATTTTATCGATTTCGTCGGGGTTCAGTTTTTCATAAATTGAGACTAGGTTGCTGAAGTTTCCTTTGCCACGACGGCTTAATTATTTGCTAGGATATCTATCTATATAAATTATTGCGAGGACTTATCCAATATGAGACTCATCCAATAGGGGTCAAATGGAATATGAACCTCATCCAATATGAGACTCATTCAATATCAACCTCAACCGATATGAGCCTCATCCAATATGAGCCTCATCCAATATGAGCCTCATCCAATATGAGCCTCATCCAATATGAGCCTCAACCAATATCAATCTCATCCAATATGAGCCAAATCTAACATAAACCTCATTCAATATGAGCCTCATCCAATATGAGCCTCATCCAATATGAGCCTCATCCAATATGAGCCTCATCCAATATGAGCCTCATTCAATATCAACCTCATCCAATATGAGCCTCATCCAATATGAGCCTCATCCAATATGAGCCTCATCCAATATGAGCCTCATCCAATATGAGCCTCATCCAATATGAGCCTCATCCAATATGAGCCTCATCCAATATGAGCCTCATCCAATATGAGCCTCATCCAATATGAGCCTCATCCAATATGAGCCTCATCCAATATGAGCCTCATCCAATATGAGCCTCATCCAATATGAGCCTCATCCAATAGGAGTCAAATCGAATATGAACCTCATCCAATATGAGACTCATTCAAAATCAACCTCATCCAATATGAGCCTCATCCAATATGAATCTCAACCAATATCAACCCCATCCATTGTGAGCCTCATCCAATATGATCCTACACGAACTTTTGAAGGTCTTCCCATCTACTGACTTGTGTGCAACCGTGCTTCGAATCACTCATAGCCGTGTACTGGCCTCAAAAGGAATCGAATCAGGAGATAGAAAATTTAATCATTTAAAATAGGACTTTTCCGTAAAGGACGATTTATTCGTTCACGAATATCAGATTATGTCAGCGTAAACAAAACATAAAAATCTCACCTCAAACAACCTCGGTAAACATTTAAAATGATTACTAAAAAAATAAAAAATTGCATTTGTCAAATGTTCTTAATTTCTAAAGAACTTTCTCTGAAGGGGTTTGGGAGTGTTTGCTACAGCGAACAAGGATTATTGCAGCTTGGGAGGATGAGTACTTTCCATTTGCAAAAGGAACCTACCACGAGGAACTAAAAAAATCACAAAATGAAAAAACGAGCATATGCTTTTTGTCAACAATGCATATGAGTGAATGAGCTTGAAAGATTCTTCAACTCCCTCAATTTTTCGCTTTCTTGATTAACAAAAAGAAAAGAAAAATAATAATAATAATGAAAAAAATATGAAAAAAACAGCAAAAGTGCCAAAAAATAAAAACAACGAGTTTCAGAAATGCCGCACTGAATGATGAAGTGGTGGCATTTAGTAGGGGAATTTTCCCGCTCATCCACTTTACAAATACGACGGGGTTGTAGGAACCGCATGGGTACAATAAAAAAAGCAATGTCCTTTTTTAACACATGCATACTTAGCGGGAAAGTTTCCTTTTTATTTTGTGTTTTCTGTAATTTGCTCCACTGGAAATTCAGGTAAATAAATCAGGATATTTACAGATGGCTCAAACCGACGCTGGGAAAGAAAAGTCCTAGAGTAATAGTTCAAAACTGATCTTAAGTTGGAACCCTTTTGCATATCTCTCTGAAAGGTGTGACAAAGGAACTCCAGGGAAAGTGTTTTTGTATGATTCAATGTTTTGAAGAAATTGGCAATTGGCGAAGACTGCGAAATATGATAATGAAATAGGTTAGAACCATTATAATACGATATAGTTTCCTCTCTAATCTGCTCCATAAAACCCAAGGAGTAACATGAATGTGGATGAGCTTAATGCTTGAGGTATGTCTGTTATATACGAGTAACTGGAATGCATTCAATCCCAGAAAAAGCATCCCATGTAATCGAGTCACAAACCAGGAAATTTGAGGGTTTTAAGGCTAGGACAAAATCCCTGGAGGGTTTAGTTAAACACTCTAGAAGATGATCATGATTATCAAAAGGAAAATAAGAGAAATATGATATATACGAGGGTGTTTTTTGTTTGTTTCGGGAGGTGTCGCTAAAATGTCAGCACCTAATTGCCAGAGTTCTCAAGTTATATACCAGGAAAATGGAAGTTTCTAGGGCTAGACCAAGATTCCTGGATTATCACTCCAAAAGATGATAATGATTATCAAAAGTGAAATAAGAGAAAGGGTGTTTTTTGTTTTTTCGGCAGGTGTCGCTAACATGTCAGCTGTTCTTTTCAAGAGGTCTTTTATTGGTTACATCCAATGCATGAATTCACACTTAGGCCTATATCGGCATATTGTGGTAACACCAAAAGTAAGGGGGATTGAGATCCGACATTACCAGGAATAATGTTAGTGTTCTGGGCGAATCTGAGCAAACTTTTTTGTCCACTGAACTAAGATCGTCTAGACCATTGTATGAAAGAATGCCCATATATCTCTGAAAGTTCTGGAGATTTAAATCAAAAGAACTCAGGCAAATTATAAAGAATCCTTTTATGTTTCAACAACTCTACCAATTTGGTGCAAACTACTTTAAAACTCAGTGTTCGGTTTCTCAAACTTATGGGATTGTTTTAAGCAAAATAGTTTTTGACGAGGAGGTTTCTTTGTGGTTTAAAGGGAATGTCAATTGGGAATGATGCCACTTATGATATAGAAGTAGGATAGACCGGAGAGCTGCCATATAAGGATGTCTCCATGCATTCAGGCATTCATGTTTATTGCACTCTAAGCCTGGAAGTATTAGAGGGGAGATAGAGGATTATGAAATATGATATCAGAAGTTTTTTTCCGCAGGATATTTGACTATGCTCTTTGGGGTTTCTCCATATTTGAACGGTGATGCGGCACCAGAGTTGGATACCATATGTCCATATGGGTTTAATTATTGCCTTATAGAACAGTACCTTATAGTCCAGTTTAAGCTTGGTTGGTTTCAGTGGCTGATCCAAGTCAGTCCTCACATGGATCAAAATTATCGCCTTAGCGACGTTTTGATACCACAACCTCTCCTAACGCCGGGAAGCTTGGACTGCTGATTTAGGAGCTATCACAGTTCATTTTCTTTGAGTGACTTTGGTGCTTATGTGCTTCGTCTAGGTAAGTCAACGATCGAGGTGCATTCCAAGTTACTTAGTTTCAGAAGCCTGTGGGTTATGATTTTCAAAGGGGGACACTTACTCCTGCATAGTATGAATGCGATGTGTTCACCCTTGGTCTCAATGACTTTTACTCTCCACGTGTCATTCCATTCTTGTAGGGTATTTACATGTCCTTCGAAGAGCGTTGATGCCATTTTCTGAGTGGTCTGAGTGAGAACATATTAAGGCAGTATCATCGGCAAAAGGTCAATTGAGTTGACAGTATTGTCGTTGGTTGGCATGCCAGGAGTATATAGTATGTAGAGCATAGGGACGAGTACACTGCCTTGGGAAATATCAGCCTTGATTGGGTATTCTGTGGAAATTAAACCTTTTTGCTTCACCACAAATTTCGATCTCTGAGATAGCCTCCCAGAAACTTATAAATATATTGAGCTGTAGGATGCTTTTCAGTTTCGGTAGAATCCCTGTGTAAACTATGGTGAAGAACTGGAAACTATGGAGCTTGAAAGGATAGGAAAGGAAATCATTATATTCACGGGAAGTTTCACCTCTTCAAATTTATTTGACTCTTTTATGAATCTCAGAAGTTTGTCCAGAGATAAGGAATGTACGTTGACCATTCCCAAAACATCTGACCATAATAGGCTCTTCCTCATTCTGGCAAAAGCAGGACGAGCGCAGAGAAAATACTCGTTGCCATCCTGTTTTTCCTCAAAACAGAACGCAGTTCGGACTTTCGATGATACCTAGGTATGATCGCCATATGAGTATGCCTTCCTGTGATTACCCCATGGAGTATGCCTTCCTGTGATTACCCCAACAAATGATCGAAAATCTTTCCTTCGTAATGTTAGAAGAAAATCTGCAACTCGTCGGGCTCTCTAGGAAGAACATCGTTATTTTGCAGGCAACTGAACTGCAGCGTAGGTCCTTGTGAATAGTATTAATATGGCTCTTGATCAAAACAATAATTATAGTTCCCAACTTCCTTTGAATTGGTTTTCATTTTTCAAAATTTTGTATTTCTCAGTGGAGTTGGAGTAATTGCTTTCTGTGGTAAAGTCGTAGTTAGTCTATTTTTGTAGATTTACGTTTCAAAATAATTCTATAGTTCCAGTTAAGAAGATTTACCCATCCAGTCAGAAATAAAGCAGAGGAGCTGGAGATGGATCGGTCATTCCTTATGCAAAGAGCACGCAGATATACTCGTATGCAGACAAGCCATCGAACCAGCAAGGAAGTAGAAAGAAAGGACGGCCTAGGTGCACATAGAATAGGACGCTTGAAAAGTAGATTCAATCTACTGGGAAGGAAATTCAACGGAATAAAAGTCAACGAAACCAATACTTTCCAACCAGCCCAATAAAATTTAAGCTTGTATTAAAGTCTCTTTGAAGGAGGATTTTAAAAACTCAGCACTAGCAATCAAAGTTGGAGACTCCATGCCTTTTTTGAATTTTTGTTTATGGGGTTTCAGGATCAGTTTACTCCTTTACTTTATTTACAATCTTTATTTTCAGGACGCTCATTCATACTTTATAAAGGACTCTACACTACTTCGTGGGAATCTTTTCAAAATTCTCTTATTGCAGGTAAATAGAAATGTGTAAAAATGGGTCTAGTTACTTTGGCTGCTTTCCATTCATCTATTCATCTATAACAGCGCTCACCAACACATGGTTAACTGCTGCCGCACCCTAGCTTTTAATTAATTAAATTTAACCAATATTTTCATGAGGACACGCATATATCATGAGGATATTTTTTGTACATTTTTTTAAAGAGAGCACTGATATAGTCTGCCTTCTATAATCATATTTCTATGTTCATCCCTTGCACTAGAAGACCAAGTATCCTGAGTTGCTCAGTTAATATAATGCACTTGCCCGCCTTGCAGCAAACACATTTACCTCACATTGAAGGATGTAGCATTTAAGAGGCACAAACAAGCCACAAAAACTGAATCAGCGGCAAAAAAAGGAAGAAGGAAACTGGAAATTAAAAACGAAAAAGCAAAAAATAGAATTAACAAAAAGTGCAATTGGGAAAAAAATGAATCCAGTGTCACTGCACTCATCACATGAGGTGTTTCCACAAAGCGGGACTTATTCATGCCGCCGCCCTTGCTTCGCGGCATTTGAAGGGAACATTTCATGAAATGTCTTCATCGTTGTGGTTGTTGCAATTGCTGTTGTTGTTGTTGTTGATGATGTTGTTGTTGTTGTTGGGGCTTTGCTATGTTTCGTGTATATACAACCCTTCTCTGAGAAGAATCTTTCTTTTTTTTTTTGGTAAGTTAAGAGTTATAAAAATGCTTACCAAGTTTAGTCGGTATAGCTATGCAACCCTCTCGGATGACATTTTCCACAAGAATATCATCAGGTGCGCCTACATTGTTACCAACCTTAGGAGGAGGAGGAGCAGCAGTAACAGCGGCAGCAGCTGCAGAAGTAACAGCAGCTGTAGTAAAAGCAGCAGCAGCATCAGAGGTAGGAGCAGCTTCTGCGGCAGTAGTAGCATCGGATGTAGTCGTAGCATCAGAGGCAGTGGTAGCCTCAGCATCAGCAGTAACAGCAGCTGTAGTAAAAGCAGCAGCAGCATCAGAGGTAGGAGCAGCAGATGGAGTAGTAGGTTCAACATCACCAGTAACAGCAGCAGTAGTAACAGCAGCAGCATCAGAGGTAGGAGCAGCATCAGGTGGAGTAGTAGCTTCAGAATCAGCAGTAACAGCAGCATTGGAGGCTTCACCTCCTGAAGAAACACCAGGACCACCAACATCAACACCAGCCCATCAAGCGCACCCTCGCATAGCCCTCGAATGTCGTGTGATGCCACCTGCGCTATTTGTTAGTGGGGGCGACAGAGTCACCAGCGCCAGAAAACAGACAGAAACAAATGTGCATCAAGCACCGCAAACACTCCACGGCACCCCTACATGTCAGGCATCCACGTAGGGCGTAGGTACCGAGGTGGTGGACGGATTGACGCGGTGCAACTTGCTGCAAATTATGCTTGAAATGTGCTTTGCTGGATTTTGCCGTCATTTTTTTCCCCCATCTTTTTTTTTTGGCTCTTGTGTTTGGTTGCTTCATTTTCATTTTGTGTTTTTTTTTAATGTTAATTTAATTTTTGTTGCCGTGGATTTTTTTGGAATTTTTTTCGTCTTTTTTTAATATTTAATTTTGTGGTTTTTTTTTGCTGTTGTTGTTGTTAATGCATGTAAACAAATCAAACGTTGAAGTGTATTTCCAGCGCACTTAAAGGTGCATTCACATTTCCAATGAGCGCGCTCCGCTTTTCACTTGCGATGCGGTTTTTTTGCAAAATTGTCGTTTAATGTTGTTGTTGTTTGTTTGTTGTGTTTGTTGGAAATTTTAATTGTATTTTATTTTTATATTATACTAATTTTGTTGTTGTGTTTTTCGCTGGGCGTTTAAATTTCGCCTGAAAAGTGCAATTTTTCATCCTTTTTGGTGTGTGTGTGGCTGTGGATGGGTATGGGAGTGTATTTTTTTGTTGTGTATGTGTGCCTGTTTGTGTGTCTGTTTGTGTGTCTGTGTATGTGCGTGGGTACGCGAAAAGGGCTCCCATTTTTTTTCTTCTTATTTTAGTGCAATTTTTTGTCCTCGCTCACAAGCGACGAGGCACAAATTGTGCAACGTTGCACTTTTTTGTTGCAATTTACGCCTAAAAGTGCAGTTTGTGGCATTTTTTAATGGCTTTTATTATTATTTTTTTAGGGTTTTTTCTGTATTTTCGTTATTCTCTTTTAATTAATTAGTTGGCCATGCAAAACTGCCCCCTTTGATGGCGTCCGTGCAAAGTGAAATTAAAAGTAAAATTTTCGCTGTGCTCGGTTTGTATTAAACAAAAATTGTTCAAAGCATTTTCTGTTCCACACTTTAAAAAGAAAATTGTATAAAATAATAAAAGAAAACAACAACAACAACAACAAGGAAAATTTGGAAAAAAATCAAAAACAAAAGGGTAAATAAATTTAACATTTTTGACATCTGCAGACGCAAACAGGAAACATTACCCGGCAATAACAAACAGCGAATGCGCGTTTCTTTCCTCTCCTTTCACTTTGGCTTTCAGTGTTCCTTTTCCTCTTTTTATACATTTGTATTTATACGTTCCACTCCTGGGGAGCGGGGAGCGGGGCAGGGTGGCGGAATAAAATATTGTCAACTACAATTTCCATTTCCGTAAGCGCATTTATTAGCTCTGCCATATTTATAAAGTGAAATTGTAGCTAAACGCAGGGCAAATGCTTTTGTTTCGCTTTGATTTGTCGCTGTGGATTTTTATGACCCCCAAGAAACACGCAAACGTTGCCCTGCTTAAAATACTTGTACAAGCATCGACTGGAGTCAGAGAGGTGGGTGGGGTTGGCTAGGAAAACCCCATCGTTGCAGTAGAACGCTTCGAGCTGCTGGCAGCATTTCCAAGCAATTGAAATGTGTAAAAAAGGAATTCTTATGGCATGCATGAAGATTAGATGACGGCAGCGCTGAGGGGTTCAATGTGGGTTGGTGTGCTTGTGTGTGTGTGTGTGTGTGTGTGTGTGTGTGGAGCGCAGAGCTGCTTGGCGCCACTCTTAACATACTCGTATTTTTTGGTGACTGCGTCAAAAGGAAAATGTCTTCTTTTTTATGGCAATTCGACAGATTGTTTTACGCTATAATTCGGGGTTTTAATGGAGTTGAAGGTGTATTCGCTGGCTGGCTTAGACTTGGCATTCGGATATGAAGAAGAATTCCTTCACTCATTTGCTGATATGATCAGAGCGGTTAGAATGATGCCGCCGCCATGAAAGATATGGTATAGTACGGATGCTTGTCTTTGTTTATTGTCGGATTGCAATTCATAATGTCCAATTTGGTGGGACTTGAGAATTAAATTCTAAAATAAAAGGAAGATTCACTGAAAGTATTATTGGTTTAAGATCACTGTATTGAATAATTCCATTCAAAGTTCTTTCTGGTCAAAAAAAAGAGTGGTTTGAGGTTCAATCTTTAAGAGAGAATCATTCTTTAAAGTGAGTCGCTAAAGCAAATAGATTTAGATTTCATCTTTCAGGGAGTACTAGCACCGCGCCCCGTAAGGGGCTATTGTGCTAACCCTTATGATTCAATCTAAGCTTAGCCGTTTTATAAATTGTAGCATTTTGCAAGATTGAAGTTACCATGTTGTGGAAGGGTCTGTGAACAGCACCTCCATAAATTTCAATATGTTACTTTTGATAGCCGGACACTCACATAGAATGTGTTGTGATGTTTTATAGCTGTGTCCACAGAATCTGCAGTCAGAGCTGTCTGACAGGCCAATATCATTAAGGCGATACCTTAGGCAGCAGTGTCCTGTCAGATACCCCATTAGAATCCTAAGATTTTCACCATTCAGGGTTAGTACGTATTATGTTTAAGAGTACTACTCGGTTCGTTTAGTTGACATTGACTGAGTTTATTCAATGATATTAAGTCTAGTTTTCTTAAATTACTATTGCAAGTATAGGGTTGCCATGTAGTTATTATTACATACATAACAGTACCCTTTTGGAGATACTTCTATTTGGCTAAAGAAAACTCATTGCGTGTCTTTGCCCTGAAGCGGGCTGCCATTGAATAGCTATCTGAGTTTCTTCCCATTTCTTAAGTAGGTCTGCGGAGTGACACACTACAGAAAGGTTCAGGACCAATGAGCGGACGAAGCGCCACCCTTTTTGCAAGGCAGTCCACCCGTTAATTCCCAGCGTGTCCTTCATGTCCAGGCACCCAACAAAGTGGGACATTGTTGACTCTGCCTAGTTCATTTTGGATTTTTTGACATTCTTCAGCCGTTAGGGACGTGTAGTAGTAGGATCCCACTGCCTTCAGGGTAGCCTGACTATCTGAAATAATGTATATACCCTTGCCGTTTAGTCTTCTACGTAGACGTTCTCAGATACATGCTTCAATGGCAAAGACACCCGCTTCAAATATTGTTGGAATCATACCCATAGGGAGCGGTTTTTGTAACAATTGTCCCCTTATGCCTGCTTCTGTACTACCGTCTTCCAGTGTGGACCCATCAGTGTACCATAACTGGGCACCTTGTGGAATAATGGAAATGTATTCCTCAAATCTATCTCTAGTCTTCTTTTTTATTGCAATTCGACAGATTGTTTTACGCTATAATTCGGGGTTTTAATGGAGTTGAGTGAAGGGCTGCAGGGATGTGAAACTTATAGAGTGCAGTAAAGGAATTTTACTCAACAAAAAACCCTCAAATGATCCAAAGGTCTCCAATTTTTATGTTGTAGATGTCCTGAAGGCGTAAGGCTGCACCACAGGACTCTCTTTCAATGATTTCGGATATCGAAGGTATGCCTGTGATGACTCCCAGAGCATCAGTACGCATCACCCCTGTTACTCCCACGCATATAAGTCGATGGAATTTAATTAGTTTGTTACTTTATCGTACCTTGGGTCATCAAGCGAAAGCTGAACAGGTTACCTATGGTGTTATATGATGAGTATGCTAGTTTTGTGGAGATCCCTAAGATTTTACCAAAGATTTCTCTTGTTGCTTTATTGGTTATAAAATTTAAATGTGAGATCTAAGTAAGCTCTTTGTTTAGGACTACTCTTAGATATTTCGTCTCTTTGGAATATTCAGATTGACTTTTCTTTGATTGGTGAATGAAACAATTGTAGACTTCAGTGGATTTAAGGATAGTCCTGTTACTTTCCAGCAGCTGTTGGTTATGCTTAGGGTGTGTTGTAGAAGAGATGGTCTCCCCATGGCCACTCACAATATATGTAACTATATCATCAGCGTTACCTTGTGTTCTATAGCCCAGACTAGCTTCTCTAGGAGTTCATCAATAGCTAATGTCCAGAGGAGGGGAAAAAGCACCCCTCCTTGCGGACAGCCTCTGTTTCTATTCATGGCTTTTTGACAACTTATAGCTCAACTTTAATGGTTCTGGTTTTTAACATGTTTATAATCCAGTTGTAGATTAGAGGAGGAATATGATTTTATTATCCTTATTAATACAATATTCATTGCTTCAAATGGCATATTATCGAAAGCACCTGAGATATCCAAGAACGCACACAGGGCTTTTGGTTTACTTTTAGAGCCTTTCAAATAATTTATGTTAGGCTGTGTACAGCAGTTGTTGTTGATTTGCCCGATTGGTAAGCAAACTGACTACCACAAGTAGGCTTGTTCTTTAGATAGGTTAGTCTTATGTGCAAATAAGCAAAAGCAAATAGACAGAGACTTCAAACAAAATATTTTCCAAATTATTTGAGACATCCGCTCATCATAATTCTGTTAACTATTTCGCCTTTTTGGTGAATTTTTCAATGGGTAGCTTCAGCATATTATTAACTGCATTCTTTGTATCTGGATAACCTTCAATATTGTGTGGAGTGAATACATACTTCAAGTGGCTTGCATATAGTTCAGCCTTTCAATAGGAATACTGGATATCTACACATACGGCTCCAAGTTTGGGGACAAAGTCGGTAGCGGAATCATCTTCAACAAATTGGACCTTAGCTTCTCGCTTAGACCCCCTGACCATTGCAATGTGCTTCAGGCAGAAGTAATGGCAATTTACCACGCAGTTAATTGGGTTCAAAGAAATGGGGTTTTTGGTCTCAACATCAAATTCTTCTTGGAGAGCCAAGCTGCCATTAGATCTGTTGCGTGCGTCACGACGTTCTTTAAGACTTGTACAGAAATTCTAGTCAGCCCCAAACGAGCTCTCCATGCATTCCATACTTTACCTAGTCTGGATACCTGGTTACAGGGACATCGAGGAAAACTGTGAAGCAGATGAGCTGGCTAAAGCAGACACACTACTCTCCGAAGTAGACCCTTCTCTGGATATAGGCATCCCTCTCGCTACAGCCAAGCTGGCGATCAAACGCAGTTATTTGGAGGAGGCCAACAAACTGTAGGTGGTGGAACATTCTTACCGTATCTCAAGGCTAACCTGGCCTAGCCTCGGTAAGAAGTGAACGCTTCAGCTACTTCAGTACAGACGGGAGTCCATCACTACTACGACTCGGTGCTGATGAGGCACTGCATGATAGTGAAGCATGCGGCTAGACTGGGTTTGCCCCTTAACGACTTCTGCCATGGGTGTGGTGTTGAGGAAAAAGAAGAAACAGTGCTACACCTCATTTGTCAGTGTCCATCCATAGGCAGAAGAAGAATGCAAATCTTCGATGCTCCTTTTTTAATCAGACCTGACAGAGCTCGCAACCTGTAAGATTGGGGACGTGGCCAAATTCATATTATGTTCAGGCTGGTTCAACACTTTGTAATCGGGGGAGTCATGCTGCCTCAGATGCTGCATAGGCGCTCACCATCTAAGCGGTAACTATACTCGGCTTGGGTGGTCAGTGCGTGTGCAGCGCCCCATTCGTGGTATCACATTGGGCCATTATTTGTGCTTGAGTGTGCTTTCTACTGCCACTCCAACCTAAACCTAAACCTAAACTGTCTATCACCTCTATAAGAAAATATTTACATATGAAAAGCCAAATTCGTTATTAGTATTTTAGTTATAAGAATCCTAGTCTCACAGTTGTGGGGCCACAGGTTGCAAACCCGCCCAAGGCAAGGCCTCAAATGCTTCATTTGAAATATTTTTTCCTTCAAGACGAAGGCGTGAGATGCTACTCCTCATTTCCCCAAATCCTTGCAAACATTTGATTATTCGTATCCTTATTTTAGTTGTAAGAATCCTAGTCTCGCAGCCGTGGGCCACAAGTTCGAATCCCGCCAAAGCTTGTTATTGAAATGCTTTCTTCTATATATTTTTTCCCTGAAGTCGAAGGACTTAGATACTTATTCTCATTTCTACAATCCTTGCAGACATAATAAATTATGGAAAGTTATAATAAATATGTAAACAAATATCCACAATCCATCAACAACAATTCCTTTTTAATTCCACACTGTTTGAGTGTAGGGTGTGTCACAATTCAGGGCAACTGTACTTCCTCTTCAATTTTGCTAGTTTAGTTATTCTTTATAATTTATTGTATCAAAGCAAATATTTGATTTGCAACAAGGGTGGTTGGTGTTGTCAAAACACTGAATGCAATGACGCAGTTCATAAAATTTAAGCACTATCCCAGCCGCAGCCGCAGCCGCAACTCCCCACCAGTCCGCACCACCGCCACCTCCACTCTGCAGAATCAAAGCCAATGACTCACAGACCACACATGAGTCTCCGAATGTGCAGGTGGGGGTACGACCCGGTGTCTCTACATTTGACAAGGCTCATTTAAACTTTGGCAGAAGTTAATACAACAAAATGCCTACGAAATACACCGTTAATTGCTGTGATTAAGTATACTCACACAGTCACAGAGAGAGACCGAGATCGAGGCACACACATATATATCCCAGGCACGTACTAAGTGCGCATATAAACTACACATGGATACGAAAGTAAATCTGCAACTTTCTTCTCGTTTGGTATTCTGCTTCCCACCAATTAAATATGAATGCAAGCAGGCAAGACACAAAGAAGCTGAGACAGACTGCGGGACTGACTGACTGACACATGCGCTAAATCCAACATTAACGGCCTTAAAATACTCGTACTTTGCCGGTTGTAAATTTCTATGCACAGTAAATGAACTAATTACAATATCATACACAGACACAGGAGCCTAGGAGACCACATCCTTGTAGACATAAATCATTTAAGCGGCGCGTATGATGTACGCAAAAGCGATACGCAAGCAGTGGCAATAAAAATTGTAGTAAAAATACTATCAGGCAAAAGTTAAATGAAATAAAAAAGTCGTGCATGCCGAACGTGACCGGGCTTTGTGGTGTGTGCAGGTTGCGTTCTCTGCGAAGTTTTGCAGGACTAAGCGCACATAACTCAAGTCCAAAGTTGGGCAGAATAGTTACGCGCCTGCCTGCCTGACTGCTGCCTGCGTATGTCAAGTGTAAGGAAAACTCCTAATCAGCAGTTAATTCTTATCTTTAATTAGGAGCACGTCCACAAGGACTCGCCGCCGACTACTCTCCGCTGACGACTGCTGTCTTTTGCAATTGTATCCCTTTTTTTGCGAGTTCGTCTTCGCTTGGTATGCTTTCATTTATTTAATGGCAATAACATTACTTATGTAGAAGCCACGATTCAAGCGGCGGAAGCGGACGCAAATAGCTGTGCCAGTGGCAGTGGCAGGAGCAACAAGAGTAGTTTAACACTTTTGTTTGCGCCCCACGTCCTTTTTTCGCTTTTTTCTTCATTTCCTTTTTTTGTGTGTGTTTGGTGTCCTTCGTGCTGAAAAGACAAAGGAGCTCCCATTCAAGTTTGACTACCAGTCCGAGGTCCCTTTTGTGCAAATAGTTTAATGAAACCATCTTGACGCACATTGTTCCAGCATTAAGCAATGCTTTGATATTGAAGACATCTTCTCTATGTGTGTGTGTTTGAGTGTGCGACTGTGTGTGTATTTGCGTGTGTTTGTGTGTGTGTTTCTGTGTGTTTGTGCGGACGTGTCGCTCTGTGGCTGTGTAAGTGAGAACGTTTTTGTGTGTGTAAATTAAAAATTAAACTTGTTTTTGTAATTAAAAGTATTGTGTCCTTTCTGTGTGTCCTGTTTAGTTGTGTTCCAGCACAATGGCAATTGGCGAGGCATACCAATTAAATGAGTAATCAACAAAAGCCTCGGTTTATTTTCGGTTTTCTAAATGGTCCTTTAACTTCCTTGCCAGTGGCTGATAATGATGCTGTAGTTGTACTTGCCGCTGTTGACGAACTGACAATGAATGTGTTTTTGTAAGGCGTGCAAGGATATTTCTTATCAAATTAGTCTGTTTACACAGGATATTTGCAAATGATTAGTGCGCAACTTAAAAGGGATTTCAAAGGTTCAACACAGCGAATGTCCTCGAGGTACTTGCCAGGAAATGTCAAGTGTAGCAGTGGATGTACTTGTACTTGGCTGCTGATAGCATGGTGTTAGTATCGAAAGAACAAGTCTTATTTTAGTAATTAAATGGAAGAGTATCATTGAAGGGGGTTTGTGGTTGATTGTTTGGGGCACTAATTGGTGTGATGACATTTTAAATTCTGAAAAATTTATTTATTTTAAACAAAGTTAATGAAATATATTTTTAAAATTAGTCAAAGTAAAGTAATTCAACTGCTGCATTGCTTTTCACTTGTAATGTCTTGAAAGCAACCCGGTCTTAAATTGAAGAGAGAGACTCCGCCTACAATGCCACTATGTGATTGAATTACCACACTGATGCAAAGGAGCGGTACAGGGAATTGCGAACATGAAAGGGAGGGATGGCATGGGACAAAACGTATACAATAGACACATGAAAGTGAGGAGGCCGTACCAGATTGTAGTAGCAACGAGACCTTAGAATTGTTTTAACCAATTAAGTGAGGAATTTAAGACCGGAGCCTCTCCCCGTATAGTCGAACCTGGCACTCAGGTAAAGAAAATACTGCGAACAGGTGGAAATTATGAAGAGATCATATCTCTGCCTGTCTTAGTAGACTGCCTGTCTTAGTAGACTGCCTGTCTTAGTAGACTGCCTGTCTTAGTAGACTCCCTGTCTTAGTAGACTGCCTGTCTTAGTAGACTGCCTGTCTTAATAGACTGCCTGTCTTAGTAGACTGCCTGTCTTAGTAGACTGCCTGTCTTAGTAGACTGCCTGTCTTAGTAGACTGCCTGTCTTAGTAGACTGCCTGTCTTAGTAGACTGCCTGTCTTAGTAGACTCCCTGTCTTAGTAGACTGCCTGTCTTAGTAGACTGCCTGTCTTAATAGACTGCCTGTCTTAGTAGACTGCCTGTCGTAGTAGACTGCCTGTCTTAGTAGACTGCCTGTCTTAGTAGACTGCCTGTCTTAGTAGACTGCCTGTCTTAGTAGACTGCCTGTCTTAGTAGACTCCCTGTCTTAGTAGACTCCCTGTCTTAGTACACTCCCTGTCTTAGTAGACTGCCTGTCTTAGTAGACTGCCTGTCTTAATAGACTGCCTGTCTTAGTAGACTGCCTGTCTTAGTAGACTGCCTGTCTTAGTAGACTGCCTGTCTTAGTAGACTGCCTGTCTTAGTAGACTGCCTGTCTCCGTAGAATAAGAAGGACAAGAAATATGTCAATGGAGCAGTATATTCGGCAATCTCAGTCCCGCACGACTAATTATTTCGGTGTCTTCAGCAAATTAGGTTTAGGTGGTTGGCCTTATAATATCTATCGATGAAAGATGTAAGCGTTCACCAACTTCTGGTGTACAGTAACCAATTTACAAAGCTCTCATCATAGGATACCACATCTGAGCACCTCACTCAAAAAGGTTTGCATACTTTTAGGGTAACTTGATGGTGTAAGATAGATAATAATCCAAATATTTCTCAACGAATTTGTAGACAAACAACTGCACACTGTAGGTGCAAATGTGGTTATTACCTACTTACTTTCGTGGCATAATCGCATAATCTGCGAAACAACCCGCTATCGGGTTAGGGCCGAATTTAACAGCACTCGCCAGGCGCCTTTTCTCCAATCTGTTATATCAAGCGTGTTTAGGGTTTCCTCGAATTGGTCCTTCTGGCAAATGTGGTTATGCCACCGTCATAATTGTCAGAAGGAGAATTATTGAAAACATATTGGCAGATCTCATAGCTAATTCGGTCACGCCACTTGTCCTCATGAGAGATTTTTCAATGAAAGGCAATTTTTCCCCAAGTAGATATGATCTCTAACTAAGAAAAAATACAGCAACTATGAATCCTTCCAGGAAGCGAACGGGTATTACATTTGTCCATCCAGATAACTACTCAAACTGCAGGTGGTGAATTCACCAATCAAATTCTGTCCATGTACTGTCTCAGTCCACCGCACTCTAAACTACTTTGTCTCATTATTACCCCTCTTTTTGTTTCGTTAAGTTCCTCTCCTCCAATCGTTCTTATTATATTAAGTGTCGTCATTATAATTATAATATTAATATGAAAATATTGATGTGCAAGGTCCTTTGCTGTGATACATGGATATACATTTAAGAGTTGTAATGCGAAGTTGACGAAAGAAATACGCTTTAAGTGAACTTTAAGAGAGAAATCATCCCTCAAATCAGGACGCTTCTAGGTGTGTCAGACGGATTTTTGTGATTGCGGGTCATAGGCACTGGAGATTCTCTAAAGTTCCCTGTGCGCCCTGCTCCCAACATTTCCATTCCATTGTACGTAAGTCCCACCGTTTCAGCGTGTGCCGCCGTTAGACACTGACCTGTCAGTATGCCTACAATTATTCCTCAATTCTTTTTCAGGAATGCCAGTATACATTTGGTTTGCTGAGTTCTGTACGATTTGCATATGAGGTTTGCGATTTTGCATGTGGAGATACTCCACCTTGCTTCCTTCCATACACTACCTTGCCGTCTTCAACATGCTTATCAATCATCTGTAGAGGCATTAGTACTTTGCTTACTAGTTCATTTGGTAGTTGGATACCGCTCTTAGCAATAGCGTTCACGCCTTCATTTTCCTCTATGTTCTTGTCCTCTGGCAACCAGTAGATGCACATCCTACTGTAGTCCATCCATTACTGCCTTATATTGAAATATATTCCTGGATGAATAGCATCATGCTAAAGATATAAACGCAGCCTGACTATGTATGTAGAACATTATTCTGGAGTTCGTAGTTTCTGGTATGGAGCCGATCCCAGTGGCTTTCCTAGCAACAAACACTTCCGCCTGAAAGGCACTACAATAATCATGGAATCTGAATGGCTGTCTTATACCTAGTTCAGTGCATTATACGCCTGCTCCAACACCATCTAACATATTCGAGCTCTCCATGAACAGGCTGAAGTGTTGCATATATCATTTATGCTTCTATCGCATCTCTCCTTCTCTATAAAATTAATACATAAAATACATAGACAAAATGTTGAAACTATAAAAAGTCGATTAATAAACCAAACGAAATTTGTAAGTAAATATTGCTGGTTTCAGCATCTAAAGATTCCTTCTTCACATACCTATCAGTATTAAACCATTCTTCACATTTGTCAGTGCTGACAGGAATACCACCACAACAAAAGCTCGCCTCCAGCATTAGCCACAGGCACACTTACCACTCTCTTCGAATCAACACAGAATACCACTTACCTCCAAAATGCGAGCATACCCCCAGTTAGTTAACTAACATTCATCATCACCAGAATATCAGCAACTTCATCAGCGGATTCCACAAATTCTTAGCCAACAGCAGCAGCAGCAGCAGCAACCATAGCAGCTCCCCGTACAGCCACAACAATAAATGTAACAACAACAACAACGACAATGGCAGCATTTTCCTCACTGTCTGTCAACGCATCTCCGCTCCAATTCAGGTGTATGTCAGTTGGTCGTTAAGCGTTGCGTTCGTACGCTTGGCCGGGCGCCCACATCCACATGCACATCCATGTGCATGTTTGTGCACCCAGCCCAGCAGAAACTGTCCCCGCTGCTGTTGTTGTTGCACTCAGCCGAAACATTTCATTTGCACCATCTGCATTACTTGAAAATTACGTACATAGCTATCTTCGAAAATTTGAGTCAGTTCCGTAAGCGTTCTCGTCACTTGCGGTTGTGCGTTGCAGTGGGCACGTGCTTCATTTGCATTCCGTTGACTCCTTGTTCTTTTTTTTTGTTCCGGTGTTGTTGTTCTTGTGTGTTTTGATTTGTGAGCGTTTTGGCCAAAAAGAGCATAGCCAACGTTATTAACGACGTATGTGGGTCTGTGTGTGTGAGTGTGTGTGTGATGTGTTGAAAGGTGTACGGATTGCAAGACCAATACTGATGGCAAGGACTTCTGGTATCTGTTTCTTTGTGAGTCCCGATCTATGTTTTATGGTTGCTCCTCTGAGGTTTGTCAGGCAGTTTTCAGGCACTTAATGGAAGGTTACGGCAAGCACTCAATTCGTGGAAGGGGCACTCTCCACAATTTAATGTCGTAGCCAAGTTGAGCTAGAAAATTAGAGGCTCAGATCATAGTAAGTCTTTTCGTGTAGTGGATCTGCTCCAGGAGCGGTACTCTTAGATTGCTTTGTCACCTTTCAAATGTGTTGTTGCTGATACGGTGCTAATCTTTAAAAAGCTGAAATCATAAACTGATCGCTACACTGACAGTTCCCATGCAGCAAGCACCTTGTTGTAGATCATCCTTTGTTAATGGGCTAACCACTCAGAAGGTTGTTTACCCTCCGATCGGTTTGGCTGTAGGTAGGTAGGGGAAATGACTGGCGACCCTCGGGCTGCCTCAATTAGCAACAGTGCCGTTTTGATGTCATGTTCGCGAGCCTAAAGATGGTGACATACTTTGGTAAAATCACAATCAGCCGGAGTTGTTAACATATTTAGATAGGCCTGAAAGTTCTAATCTAAAGCAATGCCCTAGACTCAATAGAAAACGACTTCTGAAATATTTGAGTCTCAAGCGAGCGAGTGCTGGGCAATCACTTAGAAAGTGAACGACTGTTTCTTTCTCCTGTGGGAGGTTTGCTATACTCGTGAGTAAATGTATTTGCACTCGTATCAGTTCTTCAGGAAGCATTTGAGTTATCAACTGGAATGTACTGTATCTTCAGATTGTATCTTAAATGTATGACTTTCTCTTCAGAGACGAAGTCCTACGGAGCTATCACATATCCTACTGTTTCCATAGATTAGCTGGGCTAAATTTTTAGCAGCTGTGACTACATCGTAATTGCTTTAGACAAGATTTAACGTCTTCAATAAAAGAAATAAGGACACGATCAGTTTATGATTGCTAATTACTTTAGATTAACAATTTAAATCATAAGAACAAGCTATGATTTCAGTTTATTAGGATTTTTTGGAAAGGAACATTCACTACATGAATAATATATTCAGATTTAATTGTTCAGGAAAACTGAATCTTTGAGCATGAAATAACGAACGTATTCCAAGGAAATATTTCTATTGTTACAATAATATTGTTCGAAGAGGCAGGGGCTCTATCTATAACTCTAAAATCGCTCTGAGCGACATGATGATATATTTTATGTGTTTTCTCTTATTAAATATCCTTCATAATTAGGAAAAAGTTAGTTTAAAAATACTCAATGTACACTTCTTGGAATCAGGTTCGAAACAAATAAGCATTTGAATCAATTATTTGCTTTACTATACACCTGGGAGACTGAGATTGTGAACTCCTCTTAGAAAGTTTGGTAATAAAAGTCGCCATTGAAAGGTTCTCAGAGTAATTTTAATTGATCAGGACATTCAATTGGATCATCAATGAATCACCTGAAATCAGTAAAAGAAATATTCATACAAATTCACCAAAAATTTGCTACAAATTCTTATTAGTAAGGACTTCCCTGCAGTGGTTGATTCTATGATGAAGGAAATCGCTGACATTTAACAAAAGTAATTAAAACTACAAACTTCCATTAAAAATACAAACTTCCTTAGGATGGATTCGACTACAAACTGGAACAGTTCAGGAATGTCCAAGAAGTGTCAGATAGGCCTTTCCCTCTTCCCTCTCTTCCAAGGAAGTTCTAAGACAATATATATTCATGTACTGTTGTATAAGTTCATGGACTTTAGAGGATAAGTGAGTAGTGTAGATATATTCTAGTACATATTCTTAAACATATCTTGTCCAGTTTATTGCTCACAGAACAAGCCTCCCTAAAGGAGCAACTCTGACAAATATTTCTAAGGTATTTAAGGTTTATAGGGTGCAGTCTTTAGGATACAGATTGCTGTTCACTGATAGCCTGAAGTATTTTCAGCTAATTAAGAAACGATTGTCACAGCCAAACTGGTTCTATATGAACTGTGAACCTCAGATCCCTGTTGATTGCATATAAAATTAGGAAACCTCAAAGCATCCAAACACCTACACACAAATAGGCACACCCACTTTGGACTTTTAGCATTTGATTTATTAATGAGACCTCCTCCGGCATCGGCAGGACAAGCACGGAAATCAATTACAATAAAGTAGTAAATCAAAAAGGAGCAGATACAATACGCCAACAATGTCCTTGGGAAGCCTGCGGTATCAGCAATATTTGCAACAACAGCAGCCACAACTATCGCTGCAGCATCAGCAACAGCAACATCCGCTGCTGGCAGCAATGGCCGGAAATAATTATGCGTAAGAAGGGAGTCGCAATTACAAAAGATTTATTGTGGGGAGATGACAAAATTAAAAAAGGAATGCAATTATGCAAAAAAAATGCAAAAAGGACTTTGAAAAAATTATGTTCTTAGCCTAATTTTATCAAAAGTTCCTTGAGGGTATTTCCGTTCTGGCCTTAGAGTAGTTAAATGGGGGGAAACTAAATACACAACTGGCCACTTCCTGCTCCATTTGCACTGCAACGCACTTCTTGCTCCTTTGTTTCTTTCTTTGCAGTCATGGCCACCAGCAGCGCAGCAGCCACTTCGGCCTAGCCGCGAATCCGTACCACTCGCTGGCAGCAGCCGCCAGCCATCCCCACAGCGCGCACACGGGCACTGGCAGTGGCCATTCAGGATACGGGTAAATTAAAACATGTGCGGTGCACTGACGCTGACTATTTTTAATTATAAATCGCCATTTCCGTTTTCTTTCATGGCAACGCATGCATTTGGCACGCTCGGCAGCGTCGAACCGGCCGACAACTACGAATACCATCCCCAGCAGGCGGGGGCCGTACATGTGCCCAGCGGCGGCAGCTACTCGTACCATTCCACCACAGGCACTGGGTACGGTGCACCAGCACACCCGCCGGCTCATCCACATCCACATCCACATCCACAGCCACCGCCGCACCCCCACCCACCGCCGCCACATCCACCCGCACAGGGCGGTGGCAAACGGAAGAGGGGCAGCTCCTCCACCATCACGGCGCTCACGTTACTCTCGTTCTTCTTCTTCGTGAACATGCTGCAGAACTGCCTCAAGGAACAAATGGATACCATGAATCCCACCGTGATGGTGATGACAGCGGGTGTGATGCGCAACCGTTTCAACAAATTGGCGGAAATGAACTCCCGCGAGCAGAGCTCATCGGCCGCCTCCACATACTCGACGGGTGCCAATATCGTCGTGCAGCCGGCGAATTTAGTATCGGCGGCGGTGGCCTCCTCGGCTGCTCCAATGGCCACCAACGTGCAGCTGCAGTCGCCGTATAGCATAAGTGGCGGTAGCAGCAGCAGCGGCGGCAGTAGCTACAGTGGCTATAATAAGCCTGCTTCGGGCTCTGCTCCTCCCACCGAATCACAGTACAATTATCATAACAACAACAACAACCAGCAGAATAATCATAACAACAACAACAACTATAACAATAATAACAATCAGCATGCATCGTATCCGCACGGTAATCATGAGCCTAATCCAGACGTATACGCCTCAGCGCATTCGTATCCTAATCGCACTTCAGTCTCGGCCACGACCAGTGACCACCATCTCCACCACTACGCGCAGGAGCACAACTACGATTATCAACACAATCACCATCATCATCAGCAACATGAGCAGCAGCAGCACCAGCACTCGCCTGCGGACGACTACTATCCGTGGTCTTACGGCGGCGCTGCATCTTCATCTTCCGCACATAAGCACGGCTCCTCGTATGCGAGCCCATATGCAACGTCCTGGTCGACGGCAGCGCAGCCGGCTCATATCGGCGGAAGTAATTACTACGATGATGACCGTTACTACACACGCATTAATTGAATTCTCCCCTCCGGCTACGGGTACCACTCCAGGCCTCCTGGCCCAGTCTCCACGCAAGCACGCCAAGTGCCGTGCCGTCCACTTTGATTATAAGCCACACCGCTGCGGCATCCATTCAGTTGCTGTGTGCCTTTTTAATAATTCCAGCCCTTTAATATCCTGGAAATGTAGTTCCCAAGTGGCAGTTGCTACACTTTTAAAGTGGTTTAATTGCCCTTTACAGCATTATCCGCGTGAGCGGGCGCGTTACTCGTAATCGGGATGCTGATTAATTTAATTTAAATTGCTTGCTTACTAAAAATAAAATAAATCCATACTTTGAAGCTTAGAATCGGGAGTCGACTCCTTTGTTGCATGCGGTGCGGTCAATATTCGCTGCCCATTTCATTTGATCGTATGAGCTCGGAGTTAAGGTTACACATCTTGAACACTTAAGGATAATAAAATTGGGGGGCAATGAAGATGGCATGGTTTTGAGCCATAGTCGGGATGAAACTATGACAACTGCAGCGTCTTTGTGAACCATAATGTTGGCAGCCCAAGCAGTCAATATGGGAAGAGTAGAATCCCCTCGCGGAATGAGGGATGTGGATATTCCAGACTAAATCTCTTTGGCTGCAGAGGCATAACTAGCTTTTATAGATATCCCATGCGTGACTCTAGCTTTGCGGTAAACAAGTTAATAGAACCTAATGTAGAAGTAGTTATATTTATGCCTTAACACCTTCATTAGGTGCTGGGGCATAGAAATAGTTGAAAGAACTGTAAAGCGAATTAAATTGCCAGGACTCCAGGCAACTTCTCACTAGGCTTGCAGGCAGTCCTCTGAAATTTTGGAACACTCGGATTATAGAATCTCTAAAGAAGGCAGCGCTAAGTCTAAGGTAGCCTTTGATTGTTGAACATATATATCAACATGGCCATTTTAGGTAATGAATTTGGGAAATACTCTTAGTTTCCTAGTAGAGACTTATGGTTGTACCACATACCTGCAAGGAGGGCAAATGAATTATCTTCAGTATACCATCCCCTGACTGATTTGGTTGTGGTTGTTTTCACTCATTGATACTACTGATTACTTTTAAGTCAGACAATGATGAACTATTATCCCTTTCCTAACACATAAAGATAATGATTTTCTTATTGGAAGGAATTGGAAGAAACTCCTAGAAGGAGACCATACACACATGTGCTTTACAACATCTTTATACAGCTGCTATATAAATTTATACAGATGGTATAAAACTTTTACAGATTCTATAAAACTTTTACAGATGCTATATATCTTTATAATGATCCTATAAAACTTATAAGGATCCTATATAACTTTATACAGATGTTATATAACTTCATTCAGATGGTGTATAGCTTTATCCAGCTGCTATACGATTTTACACAGCTGCTATACAACTTTATACAGATGCTTTATAACTATACACAGATGCTCTCTTGTTCAGGTTAAGTTTCAGGTTAGCCTTCCGCAGTCGTCGGAAGACCTCACTCAGATTTTGTTGGTGTTCTTCCAGTGTTCTTCCAGTAACTACGATGTCATCAAGGTAAGCAGGAAGAGTCCTCTGCTTCTTGCTATTTTCTTCCATCGGGATCTGCCAATAGCCGTTCTTCAGGTCGAGGCTGGTGATATATTTGGCTTCACGTAAGTGGTCCAGAATGTGGTGAATGCTCGGTAGTGGGTACGCGTCGGGAATAGACCTCGCATTCAATTGTCGGTAATCCACGCATAGTCGCCACCTCCCATCCTTCCTTCGAAACAACACGATTGGTGCGCTAAGGGGGCTGTGTGAAGGCTCTATACAATTTTTTGTTAAAAGTTCATCTATTTCGGTTTTGATGAGCTCTTGCTGTGCCGGGTTCCTGGGGTAGTATCTGTGTTTGATGAGCCTGTCGTCCTTCATGATAATTTTATGGCTCGTACTGGTTGCAATTGTTGTTTTCAAAGCAGAGGGTCTTTAGGAGCTTACTAGTTTGGGGAAAGATGAGGAATCATTCATATATTATATTGATCATTCCATTTATAGGCTCACAAAGAGAATGATAGACAGGTGGGAGTGATAGATAACGAGAGATAGACAGAGAGGAAGTTAAATAATGAGGAAGAGAGTTATAGTCAAAGAGAG
Organism: Clusia tigrina; assembly: GCA_920105625.2. NCBI lineage: Eukaryota > Metazoa > Arthropoda > Insecta > Diptera > Clusiidae > Clusia > Clusia tigrina. Next base: position 215,631,767 of record OV050031.1, read on the forward strand.
AGTGATGAAGAGATGAATAGTTAGAGAGAGAGAGGAAAATTTATAAAGAATGAGTGACCAAGACCGGAAGATTAATGTAAAAAGAAAAGGATATACTGAGAAGTACCCCGATATAAACATAAGAAGGAAAAACAGTATTCGATACATAGAAATATAGATCTGTTGAGAGAGGACAAAATGGATCAAGAAGCAGATAATACGATAATGCCCAATCCTTACTAAAATCTTCTTTCAGATTTTGTGAATTTTAATAGCAAAACTGCCTCATATTATGAATCCTATCATGTGAAGAATCCAGTAGAGGAAGATGACTTCTTAAATTTTATATAAATATTTCTTCATGAGGGAATCTATGTAAAAATAATTAATAAGCATGGTAAAATAAGGTGATATCACTCACATATATACTAAATATATATCCCCAAAATAAAATTGAAGTGCTCCTCATCAGAAATATTGCTTTATGAAGGCTTTGTATTGCTTTATGAAGACTATTTCTGGGTATCTTCTACATAATGTAATTCGAAAGGCATGTTCGAACCAAGTAAAGAGATCATCTCTACTACCAGGAATCTGCTGTAGCCGTAAATTGATTTCATGTTTCAATACATTCAATACATTGGTAAAAAGAACATCATTCTAAGAAGCGGAAAAATAGTTTCCACGATAAGAAAAATATGTGTACAGGTGTTAGGTTCTTAGTAGCTCGGTTGGCTCGAAACTTAGAGGAAGGATGAGCTTCTGTGGTATCATAAGGGGTCATATTGGGATAAGTGTGCTGTTGAATCGAGGGTACCCACTTCTAATTACTTACCTATGCATTCTTCTTCTATGTATTTTAATGGCTTGCATCTTTAACGGCATATCTAAACTGATTGGTAACCTGATACCAGTTGCAGGACAATGCAAACAGGCATTTAGGTATTTGTAGTGAGGCAATCTGTTGGGAATATAACTGTCAACCACTCCCATACTTGCCTGGTTTGGCTTCGTGCAACTTCTACCTTTTGGGAAAAGTAGATTTTCCGATAAAAGGCAAGTGATTTCTAATCGTAGAAGCCATTCCACAGGCTTGCCACTGAAATCCTGAAAGATATCCCGGATGACGATCTGAAATACTCATTCGTCATGCTTTTAGACCATGTCAATCGATGTAATGTGTCGGAAGGAAACTATTTTGAATAAAATAAAAATTTGCCAAAAAACTTTTTGTTGCTCTTATTCTTAAAAAGTTCTGTTTACTTTGGAATGAACCTTGTATATCAGAGCTGTAGCTAACAATTAGAGATGAGGAATGAATATATCAGAATCCTAAGGAAACTTTGACATGAAATTTTTTGTTTTCTTAGCAGTGTTTACAAAAGATCTATGCAAGCCGCTTACTTTTTGCTAACTAGTTGGCATACAATAGTTTGTCCCCCCTAACTAAGGCTAACATAATTTGATTCTAGAGTGAGTGAACGGTAAAGTGAGACAACTTTGGGCACATAGTTACTAAGAGGTCATGTTCGCGTTTCTTTTCAATTCATTGTTTTATTAAGTATATTAAACATAGATTTTTCCAGTAAATGTAGCGATTGGACTGACAATTTTCTACCCTTTATTGCAGATCCTGGCAGTGCAACCTTTCTCTTATGATTATGTGCAACCTTTCCCTTAGGATTATTATAATATTTGCCGACCTTTGATCAAGGTGTGAGCAGGCGAGCCTAAAGTCACATGGAGTTGGGGATCCAAATCCCACCAAGAACATGGTATGAAGATGCTTCTTTCTCAGTCTGTTTTTCTTCTAGTCGAGATTCTTAATTGTTGGAACTAATTTGCCACATAGTTATTTGCAGACATAGTTAATTATGATGTGAGTTATAATAATAATAATAATAATAATAATGTTTGAATAGCAGGCAGAGTTGCTGTCAGGATGGGCAAATGCAATAGCTGAGGGACCAGGTTTGATTTCTGGGAGGGTTCATAGTTGGCATGCTGTTGCTTTCTGACACATTATATCTACTTGGGGAAAAATTGTCTTTCATTTAAAGATCTCTGAAGAGTACAAGCGGTCTTGTCCGTATTAGCTAAAAGATCTACCAAAAAGTTTCAGTTGCAATGAGTTCGCCATACACAGTAGTTTTCCTTCTGACAATTATTACAGCGGCATAGCCACGTTTGCACCTAAAGTGTGCACTTGTCAGTCAACAAATTCGAATACGGAAACTCTTCATTAATAATAACAAATATAAAAAAGTATCTCTCTAATTAAATCCAATAAATAATATGCCTTTTTGCGTTTTGCTTTTAGGCTGCAGATCACACAAATTCCCAGATTTCGATCTGTTGAACCATTTCAATGTACTCTTGCTGAATTTATTTCATTCATTGGATCTTCCTTTGCCTCCAGCAACACCTTTTTTGAAGTCACTTAAATATAAATAGTGCCTGATCCTTTTACAACCAATTGTCAGATCTCTTCATTTCATCTCCTTTGCTCTCTTCTGGCTAATACTTTGAAGAACATGAAACTATTATAGTATCCTGCAATCCTCAAAATGAAATTATATTCTTCATAGCCCAGCTCGGCACTTGTCAATCTGTTTGCTCTTCAAAGTAAATTTCTTCACAATTTGCTACATAATTGACGAAATTGTTGTGAACACTTTTCGAAGGCTATACTACCAAAAGTTTCTGTAATGTCCTTTTATGATTTGTTTGCTATCGAAAATATGAGGAATATACTGCCAGAATGTACGCACTTGAACTTCAATATTTAAAGTTGTGTGGCTAAGCCTCTCATAGTTTATTATGATTACAGTGCTTAAGAAGTGTTTAATTATGCTCTGCCATTCCTCATCCTTGCATTTTCATTTCCTTTTCACAGACCAACGCACTAATTCAAAATTAAAACACATTTCTTCTATCACGCTGTCTTTCTGGCGCTTTATCTCTTTCTCCGCTGTCTGTGGCACTAAGCTTGGTCCGTATAAATGTTAAGCTATGCAATAAATGCACTCTGAACACTATTTTCTTGTTGCTGCAATAATTTTCTAAAGCATTATACCACCGGTACTGTGCCTTCCGCCGCCCCTCCACTTGCCACTTAGTGAAAGTAAGCAAACTTAATCCTAATGAAAATAAATGTTAATTTGTTTAAAACAAATTAAATGTGGAGCGGAGCAGTGTAAAGCGAACACAATGCATGGGTATGCAAACAAGCAACGCTGAGAGTGTTCATGGATAGGTGTGTGAATGCGAGTGAGAGTGGGTGGATGTTAGTGTTAGTATTAGTGTGTGTGTGTGTGTGGATAATAGTGTCAGTGTGCGTGTGTGTGTGTAAGTGTGTGGCTTTTTGCGTTTTGCTTTTAGGCTGCAGACCACACAAATTCACAGATTTCGTTTTGTTGGTGGAAGTGTTATTTTTATATGTCCACCAGGACGTATACGCAACATTTGTAAGAATTACCGAACATTTTATTAAATTCGGAAATGTATTAGACAAAAAAAATTATTATATAAATAAAAGTATATATTCGAAGAAGTAGGGTGAAACTAACTCCTGACCACCAAGCAAGCTGCGCACATGGCAAACTTCACAACTGCAACTGAAATGTGTACCATCGAATATCTGCGTAGATTTCATTTAAGCTCAAGAACAACACCTCTCCCCTCCCCCTCCCACCCATCTAAAGAAACAAAACAAAACATACTTAAAATAATGTCCATATTTATGAGATTTTGTTTGCGAATTTTCATATTTGTACGTTTATGTATGCTAGTTGGCAGTTTGTTGTGCAGCTCGGCAAGCTGGCAAAATCATGAAATAGTAGCAACAATTGCTGGCAGTGAGGCCGGGCAGAATACTCGTACGAACGCAAAAGTTTTTGCATTAAAAATGTTAAATTATTTTAGCCTCAACCTAAACCAACCAAAGCGAAAGTAGCAAGAATCCCCAACAACAGCTCGAGTCGCAGCTTTTGCTTCCAGATGCAGCATGAACCCGACCCCAACTCAAACCCGAACCCCTTAGCAAGCAGCTTTGCTCCGGCAGCAGATAAGGCTCCGTGTGAATGGTATGGCAGAAAAAGTGTTTCTTGTGTGTGAAAGCTGAATCCTTAAAATAATTATGTGAAATGTTTATCGTGTTGAGTGCAGTTGGTGAGCCAAAATGCAACAACTGCAACAACAACCACACAGAAGGAACGGCAACTCTGAGCACAACAATACACTCGTGCCAACACTGTCAGCGATAAAGTGCAGCCAGCCGGGGCTGGTGGCGGCAACTAGCAGAGAAGAAATGGCATAAAGCAGCAAAGAGTCGCATTAAGGTAATTTAAATGAGAAAATGCATTTAACCAAGTTACGTCCAGGCATTAATTTACTATGCGGTGCAAATGGAGTTGGCTGTCTTAGGCACACAACATGCAAAACTGCTACAAAAATGTGCAGCGCGATGGCTACAAAGAGTGTAGCTACAGCTGGAACAAAAAAAAAAAAAAGATTCTGCCAGAATAACAACAACTAAAAAGGATAATAACATAATAGTATGTAAATTAATTTAGTGCCTTCCTTTTAATTAAAAGTTGAAAAATTGCCACTGGCATTTACATGGAACTCTCTCGGCATGACGATGGTCTTTGGTGTTTGGGGCTTACTTAAGAGCCTGACAGGTGGCTGCACTTTCCACACGATTGTGACTTCTTCAGTGCTTCACATCAGCGTCAGCTCAGAGCGTATAAATTTGATTAAATGTCGTTTGCAGGATGACAACGACAGCAGCGGCACCAACGCGGCAACCAGTTTACGTCGAAATATGTCAACTGTCAACACCTCATTTGCAATTAAATGTTAAAAACACACTCACTGCCAGGAGTGCGAACACAACATCACTTACTGGCGGCATCAATAATCAATAAAAAGTAAAATTAAAACAGGAAAAGGAAAAGGAAGACACAAAACACACACGCATACTCATCATTTACACACACACACACACACAAAACCAATTCACTCATCCACATACATGCTCCCTCTACTCTCCAACACTCTCTTATATTTGCTTAAAAAATTCCGCATGACAATAAACCACTCAAAGGCATCATCATCATCATCATCATATAAAATTCTCTTTTTTGGGCGCACCAACTTTCTCTGCAAGGATTCATTCATTCACTCACATTCACTTTTGCTGCTGCTGTTGCTGATGCTGCTGATGCTGCTGCTGCTGCTGGTGCTGGTGCTTTACTTGCCTGCTCCTTTTATGCGCTTCCCTTTTTTTCGGTATTATGTCAGGTCCTCTGGCTTTGTGTGTGCGCCTGACACGCACAGTGGCTGCATTTGCATAAGTGCATGTGTACGGCTGCTGCACTTTTGAGTGCCTGCTCGCCTGCCCTCCTGCCTCCCTGCTCGCCTTGCTGCGTGTGTGTCGCAGTGGCTACGGCTTTTTATGCATTTTAATTTAATGCCAGGATTAATGTCGAAACAGCATATTTCAAGACATTAAGAACGCATTTCGGCAAGAAAATTTCCAATATAAACTTTCGTAAATCCAAATATTTATTTGACAACCACAGCGACCGTGTTTCCTTGCGTAGTCTAAGAAGACTCTACGTAAGGAAAGTCTGCTTGAGTGTGTGCAACTTTTGAGCTCATGTTGTGTCCTGTGCAATTTCTTGAGCATTGGAAAGGATTCTAAAATCTTCTTAGAACTCCTTTTGAAAAGGCGCTTAAAGAAATTAAATTAATTTATCGAGGATTACTGAAAGAAGCCGATAGATATATTGTTGCTTTGTGAAGAGTGTGTTTAAAGTGTGCGTACATAAATTTTATCGCATGCGATAATTTTCATGACATTATTTCTAGTGAAGGCATTTGAAGATCGCTTAATTCGAAGGAGAGGTTTTCTCACTTTCTCTAGAATAAATTTTTAAAAGATATTGTTAAAATGTAATAATAAAATATATAATAATAGCAACAATTGCTGGCATATATATCTTACACCATAATTATTTATTAGTGCAAGTTGTTGGAGGAATGCTACAGAGGCTTTCGACTCGAAGAGAAAATGATTTTATAGAAAGAAGCATTTTGGAGACCACGTCCGTGGCAGGATTTGAACCTGCGACCCTCGTGGTGTGAGCCTAGCATGCGTACCCTTAGACCACAGAGGGCGGCAATGGCATATATGAAATTAAGTAAAATAACTGTTAGAGGTGAGTATACATCAAATCAAATCATGGGTTGAATTATGACACTCATAATCGATTAACTCCTAGAGTAATAGTTTGATTTCGGGGGGAAAATTGGTTTGAATATTAACGCCACGACTCGACTTCACTTCTACACATATGAAACTGACATTCCAGAGATGTACTGTGAGTGTATTCAGGAATAAACGCTACAACTTGCTCAAGTTTCAACAATAAGCTGCGAATTGTATCAGATTTACCTTGTTTTGGTACGAAAAATTTGCAGGATACTCTCAAGTCTTCACCAAAAACAACATAAACGACAAAGGGAATGATAAGAGGAAGCGCAGCTTTTATGTACAAAGTATATAAATCAGTATATAAATACATTATTAGTACTGCTCTCAATATTTTTGGAGTTTTTGAAGCATCATCTGAGTAGTATAATAATTTTCAGTACACAGTCAGAAAACAAATTATTGGATAGTAGAGGAAATCGTTTCCTTAATTAGTAACCTTGAAAATATCCTTTTTCTAGTATAGTTTTACCTGCTTTCATTATAATTTTTATACATTTACTGAAACCTCATTGAACATCATGAAGAGAAAATAATGTGTTTTGCGGTGTTTGTGGATGTTGCGCAGAGTTTCCATAAAGTTTGCCACGAACGACGAGGAACTGGAAACGATCCAGCATCTCTTCTGTACATGTCCAGCTTTTGCTAGAAATACGGAGCGTTTACTAGGATCCCACTTCCCAACAAGTATAGATGGTCTAAGCCAGTCAGGTGTTAACAACCTTCTTCTTCGCTTTGTAAAAGGCTCAGGGTGGTTCAATCTGGAGGGGGAAGCGTAGCAATGCCTCGCAACCGCGGCTCACAACGGACCCAACTGGTGGTCCAAGTGGCATCACTGGTTTATGGGTGATGCGGCTGGCTGGCCTACCGACCTACCTAGCTACCTACCTACCTACCTACCTACCTACCTTGCCATGAAGGTCTGCTCCATAAACTGCAATTGAAACTAACTCCCTAATATTGTTAAATTACTAAAATATACCTTAAAAAATTATACTTCCCAATTAAGCAATACGATGCCTATTCTGAACCCCGCGAAATTAAGGCAGGTCCTTCCAAAGGCAGCATCTTAGGGCCCCTACTTTATCTACTGTTCACAAGTGATTTGCCGACCGTGAAAGCCATGTTGCCGCAGCATGTCGATATAGTACTCGTAGCTACCGGTCACGCAGCGGTTATCTCAGCAGAGAAACTCCAACGAGCAGTGAACTCAATATTAAATTGGACAAAGGAATTGGAAAGGATATTCAATTGGACAAAGGAATTGGAAAGGATATTAAATTGGACAAAGGCGTGTTAAGATAAAGGACACAACATCAGTTCACAAAGTTTTACGAAAATAATGATAGACACAACCCACTCTATATAGATGGAATTCAAGTACCATACTCTAATAATGCAAAGCAGTTGGGCATGACAGTGTACGAGAAGCTCCGATGATGTGAACACATAACATAAAAAAGAGAAGAACTAGAAATAAATTAGAAGAAAATGCACTGGCTAATTAGCAGAGCATCTCCACTCTGTACTTATAGCACACTATTATTATATAACCAAATCTTGAAAACTGTTTGTAATTATGGCATTCATCTTTGGGGATGAATCACACAAAGCAATATTCAAATACCCCAAAGATTTCAAAACATCCGACATACTTAATCAGACTAGTACAAACGGAAGAGATCCACATAGATCTTGGCGTGCGGATGGTAGACAACGAAATAATCAAAGTCACAACCTCCCATTATGAACGACCTCGATACCACATAAACGAAGAAACAATGAAACTCTTCACAGCAGACACAACAGAACAATGTTTTAAAAGGACGAAGCCCAGAGAAGTTTTTTCGAAGAGCGAGAAGTTTTTGGGACTAAGAAACCAATTTCTTGACCCCAAGTAAATGGAAATTCCCTTAAATAAGATAAAAGTAGGGAAGGAACATTTCCTTATTGAAAACAAAATGTGTTATTGCGAAATTGGCCTTTAAAACAAATGAAACTAACTTTGAAATGTCAGCAGCACTCGGACAAACACAAGACTTTCCGTAGCAATCTCTTCGCGATGTTTGAGTTGATTCTCACCGCAATTGAAGACATGCAAACCTATTTTCACATGAGCTGTTAATAACGATGGAACTAAGTAAAGTTGACCTCAGTGGCCTGACGGTAAGCTTACTACTTTCACTCTAGTGGAGTAGCGGGTTTCAATCCTGCCCAGGACATGGTCTTCAAGTGCTTTTTTCTACATCGGTAAGCTTCCAACTTTCACTCTAGTGGAGTAGCTGGTTCAAATCCTGCCCAGGACATGGTCTTCAAGTGCTTTTTCTACATCGGTAAACATCCTACTTTCACTCTAGTGGAGTAGCTGGTTCAAATCCTGCCCAGGACATGGTCTTCAAGTGCTTTTTCTACATTAGTAAACATCCTACTTTCACTCTAGTGGAGTAGCTGGTTCAAATCCTGCCCAGGACATGGTCTTCAAGTGCTTTTTCTACATCGATTTTTCTTTGAGTGGCAGACTTGGTTGCTAGTAGTCATTTCCCAAATCCTTGCAGACATAATTACTTATGGAATTATGGAGGAACTAAAATGCTCAAGAACTTCACTGGAGTTAGTCAAACGCCTATTTTGCATATTTCTATGGAATTACTACAATAATACTTAGCGAAGTCGTTATTTTAACGAGTGGACAAACTATCGCTTATACCATTTAACGAATGGTAAAAGTACCCACACCGTTTATTATGGTTCCTGCATAGAACAATATATTTTTCCCATGAAATATTCAATATTAACAGAGCACTTGCTGTTAGTCCTGAGATCTTTATAGCAGACATGTCCTTAGGCGACTTAATTTATATATATTTTATATCCTTTTATGTTACTACTCGCGTGTCGACTGAAAAGCGGTTATTTTCACGTATCTCCCACTTTTCTGGATTCAATAACACACACTTTTTAATTTCAATGCTTATTCAAAGCCTATTTAAATAGAAAGGACTTGCAACATGTATACTAATTTTTCTTCCTTGAGCCTTTTCCATATGCATTAATTTCTCTCCCTTGCGCCTTCTTATATTTTTCTGCTTTGTATCTTGCATAATATTCTGTTATATTTTTAATGAATAATTAACGCAACTTTAAACTGAAGCGAAGTTGCAATATGAACTATTTTTGCTTACTTGATCCTCCTTGTGTGACCCTATTTAGTGATAGTGAAACAAATACTTGTCAATGAATTCCAAGTGCCTCTTTAGCATTCGGATTTTCCTTTTAATTTATGTCAACTGGGTCTATGCCAAAGGAAGTGCCCTTAAAGGCTTCCATTTTGCATGACAATGTAGAGCGGCTCATAACACGAAACAAGTGCGAAAAGTAGGTCAGTCAGTACGAGGAGGCAGTCCTTTATAGAGCCCGTCAACGCCAGCATACATGCCAGCACATTCCTCTTTTATAATTTTATTTATATTTGAAAACTTCATTTTGAAGTTAGTATCATCATAAAATTAATTTTAATGCACAAACCACAGCGCGCAAATCCCTTTAAGTGCATCGCATTATTCAGGATAACGATAATGACGATCATCAGCGCAATCAGCAGCACACCGCTCGCCACAAAGAGTTGTGTGTGAGCTCAACGCACTTTTACGTTGATGCAGCAATTAAGCTGCTAGTGCTGCACATTTGCTTATTGTGCACCGATACAGCAGGTACACAACCACATGCATCCGGGCGTGGAGGGGAGGGGCGGGGGGAGTTAGTGCCTGGCGCAAGTGTCACAGCGGAGTAATTAGTAGATTAAGTGTTGAAGTGCGCCGGTACGAATGCTTTCAGAACTACATAGTCAGCAAATAAAGTGTAAATGGAAATATTAACCGTAAATTATGACTACAAGGATTCATATTTTAGAGACTGTGGTATCATATACTCATAAATCAGCTCGCCTCGGTATATACACTTATTTTAAGCTCACTGGCAGACAACAGCGGAGAGAAAAGTAGGCAATTGCTGGCTTACGCAATTCTGTGCATACTTTATTCCTTTGGTGCGGCAGGAATATAGTTCAGCACAACTTATTTACGAGTATTTCTGCTCGAATGAAACAAGAAACTTAATTTCATTCTACTAAGGACACACACACACAGACAAATATACGCACACAAATACCAACACACAAGTATGCACATTCAAATTCTCACACACACAAATGCCCTCACACAAATGCCCTCACACAAATACCCACACACACAAATGCCTTCACACAAATGCCCTCACTCCAATACCCTCCTCTCAAGTTATCCTTTGAGACAATGGGATAGAAAAAAGAAAGAAAGAAAAAAAACCACCTCTCCAGCGATTTGAGAGCGAGATAGTTATGGAAGAAAATTAATAGTCCGCAATTTTTATAACACTTTTGTGTGAAAACAAAGTGCGAAGAAATACGCTCATGATATAATCGGATTAGACTTTGGCATAGCTTTGGCCTGCTGAGCGTTGTCTGGTGAGCTCCGAGCAGCAGCAGCAGCAGGAGCTGCCAAGTGTTTCTAGTGCCGGTGTCCTTTGGGAGGCAATAATAATGAGTTAAAGAGCACAGTAGCTGCGGAATGCAGCTGTTCAAATGGAATATATTAGGCCAGCAGGCAAATGGGAAGAGTTTGCATAATTTAATGAAGCCGATGAAGAAGTTGGAAGTAGCTGCATTGGTACAGTTTGTCCAGTTAGCTGAGTTCTCAGAGACTTAACTTACTTGCAATGTGAATATTCAAATGTGTAGACATGTGGTGTCAAGGGATCTCCAGTAAATAACTCAGAACCCGCTGCAAAAGCATCTTGAAGAGGTTCAAACTAATGCTGAGAGAGAGTGTACTAAATTAGAGCAATTGGAATAGCAGGAAATTGTTACACATGATGGAGCAAAAGAAAGCTTCGTTAGTACGGAACTAAGTTGGCAGCATTCATATGGATCGCATACACTTCATCGTTTGTTGCTTCAATAGTAACTATATAAAAATCATTGTAAATTCATACACTACAAATTTGACAACCCCCGAAAATGTTCGTCCTGTTTGTCATTTGCAGTTGCTTCTGTTCCCTGACTGTTCAATGCCCATGCTGCTACTGCTGCACAACTTGAACTGCACTCCCTCTGCGTCTCCTGCTCGTGTGTTCTGGTGTTTGTGTTGCAGCTCATCACTTGACACTATTCATTTTAAGGGTTTTTCCGCTTCAGTCCCCCCCCCCCTGCTACCCCATCAACTCCTCATGTATGGCAAATCCAACTACAACTTCATAAATAACTCAACATATTTTTGGTCGGCTACACAGTAGCCCGCATCCGAGTGTGTGGCTGTGTCGTCATGTCAGTGCATCTGACATAATTTTGTCAGGAATTTGTAAATGATTACTCGTATTTTCTCAAGTCATGCTGCCGCAGTGCTCGGTTTGGCAACAAGCGCAATAAAGTCACATTACAAGCAATGATAAATGGTGGGAATATTTTTTCAGCTAAATATTGAAATTAAAAACTTAAATTAAACACAAAATTTTGGAGCACTTATTTTGGGAATACGAAATTTGAATTTCTGTGGAAATTGACAACTCAAAGAGATATTTTAATTTAATTCAATATTTTATATGATTGAAGCGAGAATCGTCTCAAAGAGGCAGCTCTGGAATCCCAGAGTAATTGCAACTAATGGGACTGCTGTGCTAGTGATAGAACGGGTGTAGATTTTGTGATATCACAAGGGGCTTCACTTGTCTATGGGAGCGTCTATCGAGGTTGTTGCGAGTACTTTAAGCAAAAGTCTTCTTCACACACTAAAAGTAATTCCACTCAATCGTTTTCCAAATGTTTGACAGTCAAATTAGATCGCTGGATGCACTACTTATCATATACAATTGTACCGCTTATTTCCACTATGTAGGTAGGTAGGTAGGAGTGGCCGCCCAGTTTACCAAAAGCACACTTGAGCACACATAATGGCCCATTGTGATACCACAGTGTGGCGCCGTTCAAGCACTGACTAAAAAGTTCCGATACTTGGGATGGTGATAGTCAGCGCAAGGACAGCGCCAGGAAAGGCACGACTCCCCCGTCATGTTTCAGGAAACCATCCTGATACTTTGATGAACCTGGCTATGTCCCTAATATTAATGGATGACAGCTCTGTCAGGCTTGTAAGAAATAGGGCACCAAAGGTGCAAATTCTTCTTCTGCTCAAGGATGGGCAGTGGCATAAAAGGTGGAAAACCGTCTCGTCATCCTCCTCGGAGCCACAGCCTCGGCAAAAGTCATTTGAGGGTAGGCCCAGTCATTCTGTGAGCTTTCCCAGTATGCAGTGGCCGGTCAAAACCGACACAGTTGTCGACAGTGATCAAGTCGAAGAAGCTGATTGGTTCTGTGTTCGTCCATACTTGCCCAAACTAGTCTAGCTGTGTGGCAGGATTCCTCGTTAGCCCAGGATTTGTAGGCGTCAGCCAGGTATTTCCGTTTGATATCGAGCTTGGCTGTTGCCAGTAGGATGCCGATATTTACGAACGCTGCATTTTGTGCAGAAGCGTGCCTGCCTTAGCAGGCTCGTCCGCCTTGCAGTTGCCCGGGATTTCGCTATGTCCGGGAGCCCAGACTAGGTACTCCCGAGAGTAACTTGCGAGCTCATTTAGAGATCTTCGACATTCATGAACGAGTCTTGAGGGTGCCGTGGAGCCAAAAAGAGATTAATTGGCGGCCTGGCTGTCTGAAAAGATAGATATGTCGACTACGCCCATATCACTACTCAGCATCCATTTGGCTGCGTGATAAATGGCCATGACCTCAGGTTTAAAAACGCTGGTCTGGGAGACGTAGGGAGATGTTTAAGTCCAGCTTGTCGGAATAAATACCGCTGCCGACTCTACCTCCAAGCTTGGAACCGTTGGTTTAGATTTCGACTGTTTCACCGACGATTAGGTTTTATGAAGTTCAGTCGTTTCTGCTTGGAATAGTGAGGTCGAATTCCTTGTTCAAATCGGGATAGACCGTCATATAATCGATCAAGTTGGGAACAGGTGGATCCTGATTCAGAATTGAAGCACGGCCCGTTGAGGGTTATGCGCCAGTGCGAAAGAGCGTTAAGTCTAATCGCTGTCAGCTTGGCTTGTTGCTTAACCAGTATCCCCGAGGGGAGCCAGTGCAGCATAGCAAAAAGGGCTTTCGTAGGTGTGCTACGAACAGCGCCAGTGATCAGTAGAGCACTATGTAGTTATTTGACCTTTTTCCGTTTCCTACGCTGATGACATTAAAACAATCGGCCAAGAGAGGTGCCACAGCTGCATTTGCTGTCATCGAAAATGAATCAATTAAATGGGTTTGGCGTTAAACCCGGGCAGAACGAAGTATATGCTGTCTATTAGCAAAAGAGGACGGCGGCTTGACTCGCATGTTACAGCGGACAATCATAACTTCGAGGTTGTCAAGTCATTTCCATACTTTGGCACCATCGTAAACACCAACAACGATGTTAGCCTGTAGATAAGGTGCTACTATGACTCATTAGCAATGTTAGCCTGTAGATAAGGTGCTACTATGACTCATTAGCAATTGTTATTCTCCACCTTATCTCCCTGGGTGCTCACAGTTGTATGCTGGGGATTGCCTCTAACAATTTCTGCAAGAGTTGCATGGACAAGGACTAGCAAGAGTCCATTGAACACCTGTTATGTACGTGTTCGGCGTTGTCCAGGCGCACTTTCTTGGGCGACCACTTTCTGGACTCTTTGGGGGATATTTGAAATAAAAAGATTAGTTCCATCAAGCTCCAAATAGCTCAACCTGTGAAAGCGATGGGACCTGATGTCTTATGCGGTATCACATGGGGCCGGTTAATGATGGTCTAAGTGCGCCCTTCGGGCGGCCGCTGTACCTACCTCTCCACCTACCTACTTAACTTTTAAGTAATCAAATCTTTTGTTTAATAGCAAATGAAACTAATTTATAACACTTATAATAGTAACATTGTAAATGTTTTTACCTCTTAAATATGTATTTATTTTATTTGTTTAACATAATTTATACAGTAATAAACTAAAATATAAAGGACAGAAATAGCAGGACTTTTAACTTAACCTTTCGGGTTACTACTCATTCATACTGTACTTATGTGCTTAAGTGACACCTTTGTAGTACTTGAATAAGAGAACTTGATTGTCGATTATCCCCACCCAATAATCTCGAATGCTCTGCAATAATCTCATATCTCCTTCACACTATATTTAATTATTAGTTTCAATGAAATTTTAAATTGCGTAAAATGCAATTTGAACGCCACACACGAAGATTTGGGAATGTTTTCATGAGAACTTAACACGTTTTATTTTTCTTGAACAAATTTTCCAATTGCAGCATGCAATGTCTCGCATACATTCTCCATGCACCGAAAAGCTAGTTTATGATTATTTTCCACATGCCACACAGAGCACCACATGGAACCGGAAGTGTTTTACACCCCAATTGATGCAAAGAAAAGGCCGCACAGCAGCACAGCGCCACAGCGCCAGAACGTCACAGCACGGCGCAGCGCAGCGAAGTAAGCGAGGGAGCAGAGCGGCGTTTTCTCGCACATCAACAACAAAGTGCAAATAAATATGAACGGGAAAACGGAAAGGAGCGGAAAAGCTGCGGAACTATTTCAGAGCGAGTGAACTGAAGAAGAAGCAAATAAAAATAAAAATAAAAATAAAAGAACCCGTAACGAAGTATGCAGCAGTGAAATGGAAAAAACCACACACACACACACACACTCACACACACACTCACACACACACTCTCACACAATTATTTGGTAAAAACTATTTCCACAAAAATAAATGTAACGAATATGCAATTGCATACAGAGTTGCGCGATGCTTACACAGGCGTTTAAGCTTGCTTGGAAGAGCCAACGACAATGCCAACGCCAACGCCAACGTCAACGATGACGACGACGCCACTGCAGCTGCAACAAACGTACGAGCGAGCAATAAATGTAAAACTCCAAAAACAGGACGAAAAACACATAAAAAAAGATGCATGAAAATTCTTTCAGCATATTTGGTGGGTGTGTGCAAGTGTTTCGCTGCATATATGGGTCGAGAACTTTACCACACACACACACAAACACACACATACAAAGATACTCTGAGAACACCCATTCATATATGGCCACACCAGCGACAATCAGGGTGCCTTCCACGCCTGCTACTTCCGGCAGTTGTCTGCAGGTCTGTGGCCCAAGCTCGCTGGCTCCCACGCATTTGACCCGCATTTTCCACAGGGCAATCGGCGAATTTGTTGCTGGGTGGCGCACTTTCTCTCCTAGCTTTGGTTTTAGTGTTGTTGTATTTTACCCTCCATGTGTGTTGCTGTTGTTGTTCTTTTTTCTGTTTTGCCAGTTTTACATTGGTCAGCACTAAATCACGCACTGGGTCAGCGCGGTGTCACATAATTCAGCGGGCCAGTCGAGGTGAAGCTATTTTATTTTCAGGGATTTATTCCGACTGTCGTGGCCCCCTCCCCGACCCTCTACAAACTTACTCTGGGTGTAAATTTCATGATGCCCGTTTAAAGTTGTGGCAATTTTTAATAGCAGTCGAAACGAATAGCGATTTCAACATGGAAATCGAATAGCACCGTTGGGAGAGCTACGCATCATCAATCGAGCCAAATCCACATACGCAATTGCAATTGTAGAGGCGTGAAAATTCAATTGCGAGATTGGTGCCTGCACGGATCATGACTGCCTATGGCGACACTATTGTTTTGCCCATTAACGCAGACTCCATGTGTCATACACGTGCACACTCAGACAGTCAGACACCTACACACCCACACATTGTCACGCATACTCTCCCAGAGCAAACACACACTCAACGGAATAGGCTGGCATCCTGTTTGTTGCCACTAAAAATGCCATGGCGTACATGGCGGCACATTTCACTGTTGATTAGTGGCTAAAGGGCTGTGTGAAATGGCGCTCAATACTCCGTTGAGATTTCCGTCAACACCGCTTTCAAATGCGTTCAGAGTCCTGGCGTATCAGTGTGCTTTCGTGAGGGTGTGTGTGTGCTTGATGTGTATGATTGCGGCAGGATGCTGGCGCATACAATGCACGCGTTCACAGGTGACACTGACAATCTGCTTCACACAAACACACACTCATAAACAGCTACTCACAAACACGCAGCAGCGCCATAGTCACATTCACACGCATCTACACAACGATACAGCTCACTCACACTCTCTCACACACAGCCGTACAAACGTGTCGCTTTGGGGATTTATGACTTAATTTTAAAATAATGTCAAATGCGGTGCTCCCGTGCAGTTTGGCGGTTGCTGCTGCTGCTGTTGTTATTGTTGTTGATTTCGTTGTTGTTGCTGCTGTTGGTTTTTATTGTTGTTGTTGTTGTTGTTGTACTCGTTACACCATTTTGTTGTGCATTTTCATTTTCAATTTCAATTTCATTTTATAAAATTCCCATTTCTGTTTTTGTGTCGGTTTTAGTGCGATTTCCTCCTATTCGCCATGCAAGCGGGACTCAGTTGTGGCCGATATTCGCACCATGAGGCTCTGCCAGTGACTGCTGGCTTTGCGGTTGCTTTGAACCCGCGTGAATTTGTAAGATTTTTGTTGTTGCTGCTCCCTCGCCCCTCCCAATTTGCACACAATTTCAATACAATTTCATATAATTTTATAGAATATTTATTTAAATTGTTGTAAATGTGGCCCCATTGCAGTCCGGTCCAGTTCGAGTCACTTCTATATGCAAATATTTCCAATCCAGCTCGAATGTGGAGTGGCTGCTCTTGATCGGCTGTGCCCCAAATTGAAATTATGTATGCTCATAATCAGATTTATACTTTATTTTGCCATTGGATTTTTGTGGTTTGCTTGGCGTATATTCCTGTGTGTGTCAGTGTGGGTGAGAGTGTGTGTTTGTGTGTGTGTGTGTGTGAGGCGCGTAGTAAATTGTAAATTGCGAAAATGTCGCTGACGGTACGCAAAAGCCGCATAAACGGTTTATTTTGGTAAATGTCAAGCGTGAATTTAATTTATGTTTTGTAATTGAAAATTTCGCTGGTGGAACGGAAGGGGGCGGCGTGGTTGGTTGACTCAGTTGGTTACTTTTGTAAACCATTTATGTAAGTTATAGCCTGCAAGTTGTAAGCGAAGCTGTTCGAGTCCTTTGGCATCACATACAGTTAACTGCTTATTTGCTGCATTGGCTGACAGTGGGTCAACAGGTCATAGTTCGATTTCTTTATGATTTGTGTGGTGATTAGGCAAGATTAAGGACTTTAAATGTAAGATGCTAATCACAGACCTTTTACCTTTATATGAAAGACCTTGTTTGAATGATTGCGACTAGACCAGAAATATAGTTTAGGATATATAGTATATGAATATTTGATATATGAATATGAGTATATGAATATAGTATAGGAATATCTGAATTTCAAGGATATCGTCAGCAATATTAAAAATTCGAATGCTTATCTTAGATGTCTTCTTCTGGTATTTTATTGCAAACTAATGCTTGTGCATGCTGCAATGCATCTCGATGGCTGATAATATCCATCATAAAGGTGTGTCTTGGCGTATTTTAAAGAATTTTCTTAGTAGGCTCTGACTTCATATCATTTTCAGTTTAGTTACACTATTACTTACATCGCATATCCATGAAGTGGGGCAATGGCGAATCTGGACATCATTCCAGTTCATTGGCTTTTAATCTGTAAGTAAAGGGGTTCATTAGTTCAAGCTTTTTCTTGGTCTATATGACTAGAGTGTTAACTACTTTAATATGAATACAATAATCTCATAGAAATGTGTTTAATTTAGTTCAAGGTAGCAAGGAATGGGATTATAATATAGAAGAATATTTTTGCCATACACAATAATATCTTCAGAACTTTTTTGAAGGAAGTTCAGACTCAGAAAGAATTGCAGAACTGTGAGTGATGATACCAGGGTTTTTTGTACCTTCCTCTCTTCCACCAAGTGTCTCCAAGTACTCCAAGTTGGTTTCTATTATGGTAGCTGAATCCGAGGTTCTTCCTTTGGTTGGCGGATGTACATTCCTTTGAATTACTCACCTTTTGATTTACTGGCTTTTTGCTGTACTCAACTTTTGATTCACACACTTTACTTTACTGCTTCAGGTGCAAATCGTACGGTACTCACCTAACCAAATCTTTACTGGAACTCCCGAAAAGGGATCAAGCGACGATTATGGGAAATGTGGAGATTAGGGCACAAAGGAAACTTTGGAGCATCTCCTGTGCCAATGCCCCGCAATCTCTCCAGCAGTCAAAAGTGCATCTGGCACACTTGGGAGTCCTCCGGTTAGAGGGACTGGACGAGGGAGGGTCTCGCTCTTTAAGTTCGCTAAGGACGTCTCTCTTTTTACATCTCCATAATACGATTTTTAAATGAATATCTGCCTAGCATCACAAGGGACCTTGCAGATTAATGTGTGGCCTTCACGACCGGCCCGTGTAATCTTATCTCACCTTTTGATAGACTTGCCTTCTGATTCACACACCTTTTGATTTATTTATTTTTAAATTTAGATATTTTTAAATTTACTCACCTTCTAATTTAGTCACAATTTTATGTTCTCATCTTTCGGTGTACTCACTTTTGTTTTACTCTTCTTTTAATCTACTCAAGTTTTAATTTGCTCACATTTTGATGGTCTCACCTTCTAATTGACTCAACTTTTGATGAAGTCAACTTCGATAGACTTACATTTTGAGTGATTCACCTTTTTTATTGACTTATTTTTTGATTGAGTCACATTTTAATTTACTCACCTTTTCATTTCCTCACCTTTTGATTGATTCATCTTTTGGTTTACTCACCTTTTAATTTACTCACCTTTTAATTTACTCACCTTATCATATCCTCACCTTTTGATTGATTCATCTTTTGATTTACTCACCTTTTGATTTACTCACCTTCTCATTTCTTCACCTTGAGATTTACTCACCTTTAAATTTAGTTAATTTGTGACTCCCTTTTGATCGATTCACCATTTGATGGACTCACCTTTTGATAGACTCACCTTTTAATTAACTCAACTTTTAATTGACTCACCTTTTCATTTCTTTACCTTTTGATTGATTCACCTTTTGGTTTACTCACTTTTTCATTTACTCACCTTTGATTACCTCACCTTGTGATTTACTCACCTCTAAATTTAGACAATTTGTGATGGACGTTTTGATTTATTCACCATTTGATGGACTCACCTTTTGATTGACTCACCTTTTGAATGACTTACTGTTTGATGGATTCACCTTTTGGTTTACTCACCTTTCAATTTACTCACCTTTCAATTTACTTATCTTTCAATTTACTCACATTTTCATATCCTCACCTTAAGATTTATTCACCTTTAAATGTAGTCAAGTTCACCATTTGATGGACTCACCTTTTGAATAACTTACTGTTTGATTGATTCACCTTTTGATTTACTCACCTTTAATTTTACTCACATTCTCATATCCTCACCTTTGATTTACTCACCTTTAAATTTTGTCAATTTGCGATGGACTCTCTTTTCGATTTGTTTACCATTTTATGGACTCACCTTTTGATTGACTCACCTTTTGATAGATTCACCATTTACTATACTCTCTTTTTGATTTACCCACCTTTAAGTTGACTCCTCTTCTAATTTAAACAACTTTTCATGTACTCACCTGAAAATTTACTCACCTTTTGATGCACTCATCTTCTGATTGTCTCGCCTGTTATTTATTCACCTTTTGATTGATTCGCCGTTTGTGGAGTTTCTATCCTAGCGTTGGAATTCCTTGGACCAGGCTTGGGTCAGTTATGTTTAGCACATCACATGAATGTTGTTTAAATGTTTGAGCTCCACTGTCATATTACGTTGGGAATCACTGTCTTTAAGTGCGACTGCAACTCCGGTGCCTCGCGCTACTTTTATTATTCGCTTATTTGCTGAAGGTTTGTCTTTAATTTCGAGTACTCTATTGAAATTCATGACAGAGAATTCCCAGTCCTCGGCTCGCGTCCACTATCAATGGCAGCTCATTGTGTTCGTGTAAACCCCTAATCCCAAGTTTCACCCACAATACAAGTACTGGTATAATCCGAGTACCTTCCAACAGGCAACAATTTGAATGTGAAAGGGCGTATTACCATATTTTAGAGAACAAATGGCACACAGCAAGTCAGTGAAGTCACTTTGGTCCTTGTGTTAAGCATATCAGTGCTGCCACTCTCCTACATACACACACACACACACACACCCTTATGAAACACACATTCATTTATGCATTACACACACACACATACACTTCCTTACTTCCACATTAATCGCATAACTTATGCATTAGGCACCTCATCGTTTGGCCATTTCACATATCACAACTACGAAAGGGGTTGCTGGCAGCATTAAGTGCCAGCGGCGCTTGTAGGGGGGAGGGCGGAGCAAAATCAATTAAGTACAACTTGAAGCAGGCCAACAACCGCAATGCAAACAAACAACATTGTCGCCATAATTACAAGCAAATTAATGTCACACTTTGGCTTTTGAGTAATGGAAACTGCTGACGCCGAATCCTTTTCAAAATACACACACACACCCACACAGGAACACACTCGCTCAATCGCACAAAGCCACTCACAGAGACGCCGTGATTGGATTTAGTAAACAAAACTTAATTAATTTAGTCATATGCACATAAAAACCCAATTGAATAGTAATAAGTGCGGATGCCGACAGCATTTTGAAGAGGAAATTCCCGTAGTGCACCACTCACTTTGCTGTGGTTTTCGAGAGTGTTCCTGGGTGAAGTAAACATAAATGAAACTGAATGACTCTGAACGTGATGGGAAATTGCAAAAACACTCAGACGGACACACACACACACACACACACACACACACACACAAATCAGATTCATTGCATATGTAAGTGCGAATGTACACAAATAAACAAGGATCCTGTCCGTTTAATTGGGTCGCCCGGGTTTTCCATTATTTTCTGTTTATTTATTTTTAAGAAATTCAAAAAATTATTTTGCTTTATTCATTCTTTGTGTTTTTTTGTCTTCACTGTTGCGTTTCTTTTTACATTTGTTTTTGTTTATGCAGAATTGTTCTTAAGAGTTAGGCATGCAATTGGCTCGGTTCGCGGCAGCACATCTGTTCATTAATAGCCCAGAAGCACTGGAACGCCTACACCGGCAGTTAGTTCAAAGTTAGCTCGGCTTTTTGGCCAGCTCCTCCAATCGCCCCGCCCCGATATGTCCGTAATTTTCTCCATCACCGCCGTCATTCGCCATTCGCAGTCCGCGACATCTCTACGCAAACGCCGATCGTGCGGGTCAGTCGCTCGCTACAAGTGTGCGCCGCCGGTTGAAAGTGTTCATACCATATCTTTCGCTCGACTCTTTCGAGCGTTTGCATTCATTCAGTGTGAGAGACGTTGCCAATTTTTAATCATTTCATAATATAATATAATATTATTTTAAAATCCGCACACGAAACTTACTTTGTGTATTTAAAAACAAACCGTAGACAGAGACACAGAATTTATTTTATAAATATTTAATTGTTTTTTTTTTCGTTGTTGTTCGTTGTTGTGTGAAATCGCATTCGTTTTAAAGGTCTTAAGTTCATGTGAAATTTTTGAGTGAGCGAATTTGTAGACAAGGAGGCATTCTTTGAATAAGGATTCAGGTAACATTTTGTATGCTCATGATTGGCCACAATAAGTGAGAAGTCAATTGATCTGTGAGTGGGTTCATTTTACAGCAGGTAAGTTTGTGCATATAAAAACATGTAAACAGAATGAAGAGATCAGGAGTAATAGAGAGGCTATCAGTAATAAAGAGCTAGAGTATGAAGCTTCATTTACTGTTTCTTCCGTTAAGTAAATGGAGCCTCATTTGTATCAGTAAGAAGGAGCTACAGTGGGGATCTTTGATGACTGTAGATATGAGTAAATCGGGCCTCATATGAATGACTGGTAAGGAATTACAGTGCGGATCTTTGATGACTCTACAGTTAAGTAAATAAAGCCTCATCTGTATCAATTATAAGGAGTCCCAGTGTGGAACTTCATTTGCTGATTCTACAGATAAGTTAATCGGGCCTCATCTGTATCAATTAAAAGGAGTCACAGTGTGGATCTTTGATGACTCTACTGTTAAGGAAATAAGGCCTCATTTGTATCAATTGTAAGGAGCTACAGTGTGGAACTTAATTTACTGACTCTACAGATAAGTAAATCGGGCCTCATCTGTATCAGTTATAAGGAGATATAGTGTAGATCTTCATTTGCTGTCTCACAAATAAGAAAGTTGGGTCTCATCTGTATCAATTATAAGGATCTAGATAGATCTTCATCTATAGACAAGTCTATCGATCCCGGATTTAAATGAGATTTAAAATAACTCATTCGATACATAATTCTACGGCAACTTGTAACAATTCAATATACAGAGTTATATGTATCTTTCTCAGTGTTATACATAATATATAATATATATATAATATATAATATATTATAATATATTCTCCTAATTCGATATATCAATTACGATAGTAATCCGAGTATCACTTACGAAAGTATCATGGCTTTAAAGGATATTTTTCTATTGAGTGTCCTGTATCCACTTTCCAATATATCGCTTTGGTGGACCTTTCTGTGACACAGTATACGATATCCATCCTACGACAGCAAGTATTAAAAGCGCATTACTATATTTCGATTTTGACCATACTGACTGTATGATATGGTGCCAGCTTTAGTTCAAGATACGATCCTATAACTTAGCTCTATAGGCACGATTGTCTTATCTGCAGGATACAACGTGAAGCTTACGATAGTCCCATACACACAATGATATGTCGTTAAGGAGAGAACAATAAATAATGTTGCTTGTAGTAATCCTCCGATACGTCGCTTTCGTTGTGAAGCCATCAATACGATATATCGCTTAGGATGCTCTTCGACGATCAATACGATATATCGATACGATGTTTCGAAATGATCAGTACGATATGTTGCCTACGACATGATCATTGTTTTTGTTTGAGTACAAAAGATTCCATATTCAAATAAACACAGTTCAGTTCCTACAGGATTTCAGCAAGGACCACATTAGTGGAATAGTGTCCTTATATAGACAACAACGGTTACAACAGTTCATTACTGAGTTCAAAAGATATTCTCTGACCGTATTCAAATAAACACAGTTCAGTTCTTACAGGAGTTCAGCAAGGACCACGTTAGTGGGATAGTGTCCCTCTATAGACAACAACGCTTTCAACGGTTCATTATTTTGATATGAGTTTCAAATATGCTGTCTGAAGACCGTATTCAAATAAACACAGTTCAATTCTTACAGGAGTTTAACAAGGACCTATGTAGTGGAATATTGGTCCTCTACAGATCTCAGTCGCGCCTGTACTTCCTTACAGATGTCCCTTCCATGTTATACAGACAGGCGCTCCGATTTTCTAACCGTCTGGCTTTCTCCACCTCTTCTGGTGTTCGGTTTCTATATCTTTTGCCGGTATAAAGCATTCAGCATTCCATATACGTATATTCTCTTGCTAACGATGAAAATGTTCTGCCCAAAGCAATGGAGTTACTGTATAGTGATGAAGGAAATTATGTGGATCCCGAAGACCAAGAGATAATTAAGAGCTGTACTGTAGATATAGCGATATAGTAAGCCATCTAACTACATCGCTATATTTACAGTACAGATCTTCATTATCTCTTGTTCTTCGGGATCCACACAGGTTTCTTCATCAATATACAGCGACTCCAGTGCGTTGGGTTGAACATGTTCATCGTTACTTCATCGGTAGTTTTGCAGTACATCTTTTCATTATCTATTGGTATTACTACTACTAAATGATGTACCTAGAATCATCTTAATTTAGTTTTCCGTGTTTATCATGGGTTAAAGCAAACTTGACTGATCTAAATTCTCATAGAGCCGAAGGCCCTGGCAGCTAGTGCTCCCCTTACAATGTAAAATAAAAATTAAGTTATTGTTTTTCTAGTAATAATAATAAGAAATTCTCATATAAACTTTGTACTAGAGAATAAGTTGAAATAGGACGACTATTTCGTATCCACAGGGACGAAGACTGCAGGATTTATTATTGATTTCCATATGAACTCTGTATTAGTGAATCAGTTAAAATAGAAGGACTTCTTAGTATATATTGGAACGAATGGATTTGGATTGGATGCAGGACTGTTTTTAAATAGTTGACACGACTTGAAATGGAGACTGCTTGAGCTGGTGAATATACTTGTAGCAACATTTCGTGAGCATGGCTGTGAACAAGTCTGCTTAAAAAAAACTGATGTTAGAAATAGTTCTTAAAACTGTTCCATTAATTATTTTAAATTAACTCTGAACAGTCCTACTTAAATGAACCAGTAGACAGGTAACTCCAGTATTATAAAGTCTGAGCAAAAGCAGGTCAAGTACTCTGAGCTATTGCATTGTAAGGAACTCTGCAGGGAGCACTAATAAGGTGGCCCCAAGTGTAGAACTCAACAACTCAACAAAAATTTAATTTAGATTGTCAGTTGAATCTTCAATTTGGGAAAAGCTGATCTCTGAAAAAACCTAAAAAATTAATGAACGTAGAAGTAGAAGAGTGATGCTACCTTGTGATCACCTAATAAGTAGGTCCTGTTCTTATTTCTTGTTCTATTCCTTGCTCTCTTCTTTTCTGTTCGTCTACAAGAACCAGTTTAATAAACGTAAAAGTAGAAGAGTGATGCTACCTTGTGATCACCTAATAAGTAGGTCCTGTTCTTATTTCTTGTTCTATTCCTTGCTCTCTTCCTTTCTGTTCGTCTACAAGAACCAGTTTCTGCTGAGAGTTCGAACTGTATGTTAATTTTTCAAAATCCTCTGATCCATTTGCTCATTTACAACCAAGGTTTCCATGGAATCATTAGCCGCTCCATCAATCTATTGGCGAATTATATGAGGCAGCGTTATAGGCAACAATTATGCATATCACAGAAGAGTAGACTCCCACTTTGTTTGCTCCCTTTGGCCTACCAACGTTTCTTCCAAGTTCTTTCTAGTATTTGTTCGCAGATCTCTCTAGTATCGGTATAAATTCTACCCTGCTACTTTTTATGGTTTCTCGCTTCCGACAATCATTTCCCTTAATATGACGTCATATTGAGTCAAGCACGAACAGAATTTTTCTACGATTAAGCCAATGGACCCCATTTGCTTTCATTGCTTAAGGCGCACATTAACTTAAGGCATATTTTTAATAGACGCATGCATTGCGTAGTATTCTACAATCACACATTTGTCCCTTCACAAAATGGTCGAAATAATCTGCTAATTTCTCAACCAGTTCCCATAAATTTCCCATACAAATTTTTTACGATCGTGCATAAATCAAAAAGAATTGTTTTTCGTTGTTTTTTTTTTTAGTTATTTATTTTTGTATACAAAACAGTTTTGAATACACCACAATTAAGACTGGAATCGCATAACAAAACGCTCGGAGACCTCAGAGAAATGAGCAAGGAATGTGAAAAAACTTTATTAAATAAATATAAAATGGACGGAGAAAAAGACGAAATAAAATTAAATATAATAAAAACAAAAACAAAAATAATCAAATAAAATGCTAAAGCAAAAAAAAGAGAACCCACACAAACAGATGGAAGCAACGAAACGAACGCATCAGTCAATGTCAATTGGAGGCATGCCAAAAGGCGACGTGAACCCAACAATAAATAAAATGCAAACATATTCGACATCACAGCTGAGGAGAACAATGAAGAACACCCTACAATCGGTGGATGATGATCATGTGTTTCCTGCTAACAAATTGTACTAAGTGATAGGCGAATATTTAATTGGGTGTGCGGGAACTGAGGAAGATGAGGTGTTACGAGCATAGGTGTCTTAGGATCCTTTGCATAGGTGTCGTAGTATCATTTGCATAGATGTCGTAGGATCCTTTGCATAGGTTTCTTAGGATCCTTTAAATATGTAAATTAGTTTACCATAAATAGAACTTCCAGTATAGTTAGGTAGAAAACCCCCAATAATCACATAAAATATACATCAATGATACCCCATATTGTCCCCCTTCCCTACAGTAGGGTGTGTAGGAAAGTCCCCACGCGCATTAAAACCCCACAAAAATTGTGCATTTCACGCATAAATACAAAGCAGAAAGTTTTTGTTGATTTAACTCATGATCGTTTAACGTGGCAAAACGTCTCAAGTGCCGCCCACAACAAAACAAAAACAACAACAAAACCGAACATCAACAAAATAAGAAAACAAGCGTCGAGAGGCAAGTATTGATGTGGCCAGTGGCACGCCTTCTTAATTTGCCACATTACACCAGGAATAATTTTATTTAAAATTTTATTTCTCGATTAATTTTAATGGAATCATTGAAGTCGCTTTCCGACGGGCAGATCAGTTCGAATTGCGTTGCTCCACCGCTGCCGTCATTACAAGAGCGGATATTTCAGCTACTTTTTTGAAATAATTTCAATTTGATTATTTCTGAAACTGTCCATAAATTTGGATATTTTTCTTTTCGTAATAATTGGCGGTTATTTTCGAAGACGGAATCTCTGAACAAGGTCAGCTTTGCATTAAGTGGTGATCATTGAGTGACGGAAAATATTCTTAATAGCCACACAACGATGAGAATATTTTAGCAAAAGAAATGGAATTTAGAGCAATAGGTCAGCAGAAATATGCAGCGACTGAAGAAGATGAGAGGAAATAAAAGGCGAGGACAAAGAAACAGAAACGGATCAGAGCAGAAACAGAAAGAGATCAGAGCAGAAACAAAAACGGATTAGAGCGATATTGGAGAATTTGAAGAAATAGGTACTCGGCCTATGACACAAACATATATTGTTGTGAAGACAGAGATAGAGAGGAAAAAGGGATCAACAGTGGTCTATGAAACAAACATATATTGAGGTGAAGACATATTGAGATGACTATAGAGAGATCTACAGTGCCCTATGAAAAAAACATATATTGGTATAAGGACATATTGAGATGAGTATACAGAGATCCACAGTGCCCTATGAAACAAACATATATTGATATAAGGACTTATTGAGATGACTATAGAGAGATCTACAGTGCCCTATGAAACAAACATATATTGATATAAGCACATATTGGGATGACTCTAGACAGATCAACAGTGGCTTATGAAACAAACATAAATTGCTATAAGGACTTATTGAGATGACTATAGAGAGATCTACAGTGCCCTATGAAACAAACATATATTGATATAAGGACTTATTGAGATGACTATAGAGAGATCTACAGTGCCCTATGAAACAAACATATATTGATATAAGGACATATTGGGTTGAGTAGAGAGAGATCAACGGTGGCTTATGAAACAAACATATATTGATATAAGGACATATTGAGATGAGTATACAGAGGACATATTGAGATGAGTATCTACAGTGTCCTATGAAACAAACATATATTGATATAAGGACATATTGGGATGAGTAGAGAGAGATCAACGGTGGTCTATGAAACAAACATATATTGGTATAAGGACATATTGAGATGAGTATACAGAGATCAATAGTGGCCTATGAAATAAATATAAATATTGCTGTGAAGACAGAGATAGAGAGGATAGAGGGATCAACAGTGGTCTATGAAATAAACATATATTGACATAAGGACATATTGGGATGACTATAGAGAGATCAACAGTGGCCTATTAAACAAATATACATTGAGATAAATATATATTGATATGAAGATAGAGAGATCAAAGGTCCTTTTAAACGAAACATTATATTAAAGTGAACGATTCATAAACTTGTTTATATCTATAATCTCTATCTGAATTTGTGAAATAGCGAGATATGGAACTACTTCATATACGTTCCATAAAGTTTCCTTGATCATTCGATACAAATTTCATAAACATTTCAATAAGTTTCCCTGATCATTCGATACTCGAACTTCAGAAAGAATTCATTAACATTCACAAATGTCAATATTTCCAGATCATAACTTTGAACTTCACAGAGAAACCACTGTGAAGTTCAAGGATATGAAAAATTCCAGAAAATGAGCCCGAAAGATCGTAAAATTTAACACAAGAACTTGAAGTACCCTTTACGTTCTATAACAATCGGCAGGTTGTTCACTAATATGGGAAATATCACCGGGCTTCAATGATCTTCTGTATAAATTCCACCAGACTTTCGGTTTTTAATACCTCATTCAGTAATCTGGAATAATTTGTAGTAGCATTTCATTCCAACAAATTTCGTACTCAAATAACACAATGCTTACAGCAGTTTAGAAGATATAAGCTAATTAACATCTTCTTCCAATTAATGTTTCCTTGACTTGACTGGATTACGCATCAGATGACATTGTAGACATTGTGTCTGTGAAAATAATCAAAAGACGAGAATTACCCTTGATCAGGATGATGTAGGACACAGGTTCTTGTGAAGATCCTTTGCTTTCAAAGAAACGAGATGATGGTATTGTTGGCACAATTTTGCATTTAACTCACAGTTCTTCTTGTTTCCACAAATTGATAGCTAGTGTGAGAATCTCCAGAAGAGGTCAGAGAAGCATGCAAAGGTGGATTTTGCTGGTGTGTTTTATATAGTCGCAGAATTATTTCAAGACATTTGATTTGATCCAAAGGATCGATAGGTTCTAGAAGAAGATTATCAGTACTCAAGACATTTGATTCGCTCCAAAGGATCGGTAGGTTCTACAAGAAGATTATCAGTACTTGCAAATGAAAGGCTCATTGTAATCTCTCTCTGTTTCTCTCTCTCTCTCTCTGTTTCTCTCTCTGTCTCTCTCTTTCTCTTAGTATAGCCTTTCGTATAAGTATATAGAAGACCTCAATATATTTCAATAAACATTCCCAAAAGTGTATATTTGAAGATCAACCCAAGTAAGCAAAGTTGGGGACATCAAAGGAAGACAAGAATTCTATAGTTTTGTGTAATTATATCCCGATCTGTATAAACATAAAAACAGAAAACGAAATGTTTATTAAAATTAAGATTAACTAAGATTCAAAAAACGAAAGTCTTTGGGGTATTCGTATACTGAATGGGATGATTAGAGATTTAAAGAATAAACAAAGAGGAAGAGTAGAAGGAGAACGAATTACTGGCAGTTCATATTTTATAAAATAGAATAGTAGACGCAAATTAAAGTCGCTTAGAAACTTTGAAAGACAGAGAGGACCGCAATGAAAGTGGGAGATTATACACATTCATTGGTGTCATCAATTCTGTCATGGGTATTTCCAAAAGGGAACACTGAATAATTGACTGTGAAGTCTTCAACCGTTTCGAAAGGAACTGATTGATTCAAGGAGGCTGGAAACAAGACACTAAGAAATATGTCTCCACAGCTGCGGTTAATTTGTGGGCTGATTCTCAGATACGGATGAGTCAATTTCCTGTCCAAATACACTTAGTCACATATTCGTATGTCACTTGAGAAATTACTTTTGCATTTAGTCTTCAGTTCCAAGTTTTCATTCACTCACTGACACACGTACTGCGTGTCTGTGAGAATCTGCGCGCAATTTATTCAAATCCATTAAATCGCCGCAATTAAGAATTGCGCCTCTTGAAAATTCGTGCTGCCTTTCTTTGTGGCTGAAAGGCGGCTTTTATAGACTCAGGAACTGCAAACGGGTAGAACCAAATTCGCAATTCACCGATCGCGCATCATTTGAGGTGACGTCAATGCCTTCGAATTTCGTGTTGAACAATTTCTGCTGTCTTGCTTGTTTTCTTTTCTTTTATATTATTTTGTTTTGTTTTAGTTGATTTCCTTTTTTGCGCCTTTAGAACTTTTTTAAATGCGCTTTAATTAACACTCAATCATTGCAATGTATCGAAAGAGTTTTTATGGCACTAATTGCTGCAACATAAACAAAGATGCAACAAAGATGTTCGCGATGGAACGGATTTGAACTTGAACTCTTCCAAGCGTGTGACTGTGTGCGTGCGTGTGTGTGAATGTGCTCGGTGGGCTATTTTAAGGAGAATTTTGTTTAGAATGGAAATTTGCATGTAATGTGCTTGTATGGTTCATTTTCGTTGAGAGTGTTTTGTTTCATTTCATACACTGAGCGGAAACTTATTCTTATGTTTTGTATTCCAACCTGATTTGTTCTGGAGGTTTAGTCTGTTGTGAGTTTGTTGAAGTATTTTATGACTGGAACTGAAGAATTGGAATACTCTTTGTGAAGTGAAGGTTGTTAAAAGGCAAAAAGTTCATTTCGTAACAAGCATATCCAAAACATTCAAACCAAAGTCTGTTTTTATGTTTTCTAAAAGAGTTTTGTCATATAAACTGGGAATGCATGTCAAATGTACAAGAGAAAGAAACTAAAGCTATATCTTATTGCAAGTAATTGAGTGAAAATGGAGAAATGTACTCTCGTTATGCATCTCTTTGGCATCCACCAGACAGTTCGATCAGAGTTCATATGTGATTTCTGAGGACTTAGAAGAACTAGGACTATTCATGGAGGTTATGATACTCCAAAGAGGATTAAGATACTACAAAGACTGGCACATTTTAGGTTGTGAATAACTTTTTCGTGATTCTAAGAAGAGTTCGTTATACTCGTAGACAAAGATAACATCATTGATCAGTGAATAATGGATATTATCTTGATCATAGTCAAGTTCTTAGGTTGACAAGCGATTGTTGTAAACATACTCTGTCAAGAAAAAACCCACCGGTGGTTTCTATTCAAACTGGATTAGCTACCGATTGGTCTTCTAATGACTGAATAATATAGAGTTGTTCCGTTTTTAAAAGATATTGTAGAGTACAAAAGTAGAAGGAATAATACCCTAAGTAGAGATAATCGATAAAAGAGAGAATGAGTATGAAGACCAATAGAGGAGTCTTCAGCGGATAACTTTCTATAATCGAAATCGCACTGTATTGTATGAGCTCAGGGACTTAGGGGAGAGTATTTTTGCGCTAAAATAATATATTGACACCTACATATAATAGATCGAAGCTAACGTCCGCGTTCTTGGCACTCAAAACAATAACAAGTGAGTCTAAAGACCTAAAAGAAAAGTAGTTTTGTTAGTGATACGGTGGGAAATGCTCGCTTGTGACGCTGTTGTCGATGTTTTGACTATGACACTGTTGTCGATGTTTTGACTATGACGCTGTTGTCGATGTTTTGACTCAGTCTCTGTTTAGAATTGATTAGTTAACTCCGTTTTTATCCAGTAGACTATAAAGAACTTGTAATTTGTTCATTATTTGTATATATAAATATTTTTATTATTCTAGTCCACCATGTCAGCACCATTTCAAAGGATCCTTAGATGCTGGAACTGAACGCTTTTCATTTATACACATACATACATTCATATGTGGTAATAAACTGAAATTTCTTCCAGTGTAGTGTTGTCCAAATAGAGCAACTATCCGCTTATTTGGAAATGATGTCTCCGTGTGGCAATAGTCACAATTCAGAAGCCTCCAGACTCGAGACGCTGTGAATGTGAAGGTGAGTGGGAATATTTCCCGAAATTGCAACTGCAGAATGCACAATAAATATTTTAACTCTTAAATATGTTTATATTCATAATTTAGCCATAAACATTTCAACAGACACAGGAGCGCTGTTTGCAATTACCGCGAGAATTTACGTGAGAATATAATCAAAAGAATTTTTGAAACGAACCAAAATATCAAAGAGAAAATCACAGAAAGAAAACAAATCGCCAAGCGAGCTGCAACAAACGAGAAGTGGGAAGAAGAGGGAGAAGATACTGCAGCAAGTAGGCGTGAAGCTGGGAGGAGAAAATGCAAAAATTTATATACAAACTAATCGAGGTACACACAAAACAAAGCAGACGCATCAGCAACCGAACGTTAACTAAGCACGAGCGCGGTAATGATCTTCTAAAAATATTGCGGGAAATGAATTAGAAGCGAGGGAGGAGGAGGAGGGGACGAGTGAACGGATGGAGAGACAGATGAACGGACAAACGTATAAATATACTGGTAAACAGATCGTCGGAGAGGCAAATGGACAGAGAGACAGACAGTCGGGCATATGAACAGAGGGACAGATGATCAGACAGGCATATTAACAGAGGGACAGATGATCAGGCTTCGATCAAAGGGACCCAGGGGTAGAAAAACGGAAGAATAGGCGAAGAGGTGGTCCATCTGGCATCCAGATTGACAGAGGGGTAGACGATCAGGCACACACATTGACAGAGAGACAGAAAGACAGACAAACAGGCTTATTAACAGAGCGACAGACGATCAGACAGGCATAGTAACAGAGGGACAGATGATCAGACTTGGAACAAAGAGACCCAGGAATAAATAAACAGAAGAATATATGGAGAGACGGTCTTTCAGGCAAACAGCTTGAGGGGCAGACCAGTAGGCACACATATTGACAGAAGGACAGAAAAACAGAGAGACAGTCAGGCATATTAACAGAGCGACAGACGATCAGGCAGGCATATGAACAGAGGAACAGACGATCAGACAGGCATATTAACAGAGGGACAGATGATCACAACGGGAAACAAACATAACCGGAGATAAATAAACCGAATAACATGTGGATACGCGGACGATCATATGCGTAGATTGGCAGGGAGATATGTAGTTGTTCAGCCACCAATACTGGCAAATTAAGAAAGAGACAGACATACATACATACATATAAAGAAACGTGTTGACATTGGGACTTAGAAATAGGCGGAGAGACGTTCAAAACGGGAAACAAACAGACCCGGAGAAAAATAAACCGAATAACAAATGGAGATGCGGACAATTAGACGCATAGATTGATAAAGAGGCCGATGATCAGGCACAAATATTGGTAGATTGATAGAGAGACATACAGAGAGATAAACAGTCGTGTTGGCAGTGGTTCAGAGAAATAGATGGACAGACGATCAGATCGCCAAATAAAAAGACCCGGGGATAGATACACCGAAGAATAGGCGGTCGATCTGGCATACAGACTGACACAGGGGTGGACAATCAAGAAAAAATATTGACAGACAGATAATTAGGCATATTACAAGAGAGACAGACGATCAGAATAATTAACCGAATAACAAATGGATATGTGGACAATCAGAAGATAGAAATTATCAGACACAAATAACACAGACAGAGAGACGGACGGACATACAGATAAAGAAACGTTCTGACAGTGGGATGGAGAAATACACGGACAAACGATCAGACTGAAAATAAACATACACTCAGGCATATTAACATAGGAACAGATGATCAGACTGGGAAACAAACGAACTCGGAGATAAATAAACCAAATAACAAATGGGGATGCGGACAATCAGACGCATAACTGGACAGAGAGATAGAGGATTATATACCAATACTGACAAATTAACAAAGATATGGACAGACAGACAGGCTGATCAACAAACGCTCTGACAGTGGGACGTTGAAATATACGGACAATCGATCCGAAATTAACAGACCCAGGGATACATAAACCGAAATAGAGAAGGAGAAACGGCCGATCAGATACCCAGATTGCCACAGAGACGCACAGGCAGACGGACAGACAGCCACTCAGTCAGTCACTCAATTATAATTAGCCATTTATTACAGCAGAATACCCCAAATTAGAGTAAGCCGCCATTTGAATTATGTTTCAATTTTTGCGGCGCTCGAAGCAGAAAAATGCGAAACGGCAAACGAACGACGCGTTGAATCAGCACACAGAGAACAGGCAACACAACATTACAAAAATAACAACAACACCACCAACAAAACCATTAAGAAAAACGCCAGGAGTCAGGGCAGAGCGCTACCGCCAATTCAGCGATCATGAGAGATCTGCAGCAGGGCCTCCACTTGGTGGAGCGACGAACAGAGGAGGAGGAGGAGGTATTAGAGCGACCATAGAAGAGTTAGAAGATTCGCACGATTTAGTAGATGATGAAGATGGAAAACAAAAAACGAAGACAGCGGCGTCGGCGTCGTCGTCGTCGTCGTCCACATCGTCGAGAACGCACGAAGGCAGAAACGGCGAAATCTATTTTGAAAGATGCTCTGAACAACGACCACGACGACGACGTGAAGAAGAGGAAAAAGTAAATTTAGCAAAAGCAGCTGCCAACTTCACGCCGCTCGTAACAGCACCAATAGCAACAACAACAACAACAACAGCACCACCAACAACAGCAACAACAGCAGCAACAACAACAACCACGAACATTGCTCGCAATGAAAATTCAAATTCTAATTCAGCCACAACTAAGCCAAATACTTGCGCTAGTACGAGTACGAGTGGCCAAGCACACGCCTTAAGCAAAAGCGATGTAGATAGAATATATAAAATTGTAGCTGCCACCAGCAGCGGCAGCATCAGCAGCTACAACAACAACAACAACAACATCTCAACGTTTCTTGCGAGGAACGCCGCCGATGATGGGAGCAACGACGGTGTGTGCGTTGTGGAAGCTCACAGCGAGAGCAGTCAAAACGAAGACGCTGAATGGCAGGGACATGTTTCACCGAACATTGGCACCGAACGCAAAATAATTGACAAATCGATTAAACGGCACGTACCACTGCAGCAGTTCAATAGTAGCGATCAAGCGGCCACAATTGCTAAAGATGCTGAGAGATCCGTCGCAGCATCAACAGCAGCAACGACGAGAGGTAACAACGGCAACAGGAACAGCAACAACAGTGGTGACTGCAACAGTAATAGCAACACAGGCACTGGCACAGGCACAGCCACAGCGGATACGGTAATTAACGAAGTCAAATATCGAAATTTAGGTAATTCAGAAACGTCGGTGAGGAAGAAGAATTCCGCAGCGAAACGACAATCGAGGTTATCGTTAACATTGGGTTTGAATTTATACCCAGGAAAAAATAAAAGTGTTAACACAACAACAACACCACCACAGCAGAACGACGACAATTCGGGAACAAAGTCAGTGGCGGTGAAGCAAAGGAAATCTTTTTTCCAACTGAACCACAGCAAAACGAAGAGTAGCAACAAGCAATCGGAAGAGATAGAAACAGGAGCAGCAGAAGCAAAGTCCGTGGAAGTGGAGAGAAAATTGCGCCCTTTGCAAAAAAGTCGAGAATTTTTTAGTGATATTGTATTTATGGCGCGTGGACGTAATAATCACAATCGTAATCGGAACCAGCAACAGCAACAACAGCAGCAACATCCACAACAACAACAACAACAACAGCAGCATCAACAACCTCAACAACCTGAACAACCTCAAAAACCCGAACCACCTCAAGAGCCTGAAGAGAATTCATCATCACAGCTGTTGCCACAACCACAGTCAGCAGCAGAAACTGGCAAGTATGCAGCAGCAGCGACAGTATCATCGCCACCAGCCGCATCACCATCAACAGCAGCGACAGCTGTCATCTTGACGGACCATAACAATCATAATAACAATAATAATAATCGCAGCGACACGACGAATACAATGAATTCTGCTCACAATGAAGATAATAATAACGGCACGAATTGTTCAACACTCTACTCCGCTAATACACACCTTGAGACGATCTCCGACCCCTCCGATGGTTCCACAAATAGTTATCAAATGACGACGTCTAATAATAGCACCAAGAATTTCAGCCAAGTCGCAGCCGAAGCAGAGCAACCACATCGCAGTAATTCAGCAGAGAGCGCGAGCGCTGAGTTCGGAGAGAGCCGACCAACGTCGCCTGCACATGCGCTCTCTACAGACCCAACCAAGGGAGCGTCGACGCCGGCAGCTGGTGAGACGGAAGCTGGAGTAGGCGAAGGCGCTAAGCGGTCGGTGGAGGAGGCGGTGCAAAGCAACGTTGTCGGAGTACTGCTGAATGATATTGGCAGCGATGATGAGCAAAGTTTTATTCACGCGACAAACATCGAGCGGAACGGAGTAAAATCGGTAGACGCCGACAAGAATAGAGTCAATATTTGCGAGCCACACGATCAAGAACACCGCGATCAACAACCACCACCACAACAACGACAACAGCAACAACAGGAGCACGCGAATCAAATCAAAACAAGTGCACGGGAAACAATAATTGCGCACGCTATCAGGGCGAGTGGGGCGGGTAGTGCGGATACGGATGCGAATACGAACTCGACTACGGTCGGTAATGCAACGCGTCAATTGAACGAATTGACGGAATGTGATCGTGATAGCTGGTTGCATGGTGCAGCAAGTCGCGAAGTGACGACGGGCCAACACAGTGACGGGCCAGCCATGGGGCAGACGAACGCCAAACCAAGCGAAGCAACGCCGCCGAGTACGCGTAACAGTGAAACGCGAGAATTTCGCGAATCCCTGGTAAGGGAAAAATCGCCTCTAGTGAACGTACCCATCATAACGGTCGAGGATTATAGTGACAAGATTGGAACGGGTGCGGGTTCAGGTTCCTCGGGCATCGGCAGTCCCGTGGAAAAGGAAGTGTTCTACGATTTCGATGACGTTCAATTTGAGAGGTCCTACGATAAGGGTCTGAGCATATCGGTCGTCGATGAGGACTCGGAAAAGTTGGATGGCGACGACGATGGCATCGAAGTGGATCGTGCATGCGACACGCAAATACCCATGACAGTGCATGCGACTAAATGGTCACCGCAGATGCGGCACAGCTATGCAAAATTGGAGAATGTGCCCGAACAAGAGGAGGAATACGAACAAGAGAACGAGCACCAACGCGAGCGTGAGAATGAACGCGAGCGCAACCTTGACAGTGAACTTTTCCACAGCCACAGCTTTGATAGCCCTGAGCGGAATGCGCTGAAGAGCGCCAACACGAGCGATTCCAATTTGAGTACGGGTTTTCCCGACTCGGGCATTGGAGATTCTCAGGCATCCGCAACGCCCAGAATGCCAAGTGTCGACACTGAAAGTGCGTTGCCCACGCGGCCACTGCAGCAGCAACAGCATCAACAGCAGCAGCGTGTGCCCTTCGTACGCGACGGCTACTCCACCGACTGTGAGGAGACGCTAATGCAGTGTGACGATTTCGATTTTGTGGTCGATGCCGAGGCGAATGCGATTGGTGGTGGTGTTGGTGGGCATGGGAACGGGAATCCGAACGAGCGTTTGGTGTGCATCGAGAGCATAAGTCTGCCGGATGTGGTGGTCGAGTCAACGACCGGCACTTCGGGTGCGAACAATGCTTCCGCTTCCGCCGCCGCTGCCGCCAACGAACAGATTAATATCAATATTAATGGCGCTAGCGGCAACAACATGGGCAATGTGCATTTCATACCTATACACGTAGAGGGCGACAGCAATGCTGGCGGCAATGCCAGTGGCAGCAGCAGCTTCAACAAAATCAAAAGCCACAGCTTCAGCAATTTCAGCCAGAAGCGACGTAGTGTTGATGATAGCGTTATTGGTAGCGGTGGCAAGAATTCCTTTACACTTATGAACGGACATCTCCCCAACACAACAATTGAAATAATTGAGGATGACAGTGAAACGGATCAAATGAACAAATTGCATGGCTACAAAGTGGACAACACGGCGGAGAAATTGAAGTAATGTATCCAATTCCTTTTCGTTTAGCACGTAAATACGCTCTCACCTAAGTAGATAGATACTAACTTTCGTCCAACGTTTAAGCGTTGGTGTGTTGTAACCCGTCAGACCAAACAGTGAGAATAACCGCCGGGTAGTACTAGTAGCAAAGTGCTCCGGAAGTGTGTTCGAAGGGTGATTTAAATAGTGTGCCACTTTGCGTGCTTTTAGCTACTTTCTGCACTAATCATAATTTTATACAACTTTCTGCAGCTGCATAGAACAACTTTAAGTGCGATTTCACAGTTCGAGGATTTCTGATACAGAAAGCCTTGAATCTCTTTTTGTTGCTTTACAGTTATTACGCTCTAAAGGTGGAACCATAATGAACCATACTGTTAGACGAATATAAGGGCATAGTTCCTTCGTTTCTATTTTCAAGTAGATAGACTGTTATTCCAAGCGGTGTTGCTGTTCATCATGGTTCCGCGTTCAGAGTTCTTGCTCGCTTATATTGTTAGTAACCTTTTCTTACAGCTCTATTAAATTTATAACAATTTATTTATTCTTCCACAGCTTTTCAGAGATTCTCTTAATTAACAAAGAACTCATTTGTAGTGAGTGAGTGTGGGTATTAAAGTTGTTGCTTAAATCTTTAGTCTGTTATATACAAACTGTTCTGTTTCGTGGAACTTGGTGGGGATATGTTCCAAAAGGATTTGCGGTGGTCATTTCCTAATTCTGGTTGAAGTGTTGCCTTTTAGAATGTAACATAATTTTGCATATACGAGTATGAGAATATTCAAAAGGCCCTATCGATGGGGCTTTCAACATATAATGTGTCTTTCAGTTCTTTGTCTTTGGAAATTCTGCTTTATTTAAGAAACATACTGGGGAGAAAGCTCCTTTAAAATTAGAATATAATGGTGATTGGCATATAGAACTGAAGATTATATTAGTGATCTGCCATTGGACTCTGTGAATCGGGGCATTGTGCGAGTATCATTCATCAGCAATTCAATTGTTGTGGTAATTCCTCAATCCAAGTTACTTCGATCGTTTGCTTTAGCACTGTTTTGTTTATACCTGAGTTCGTTTGATCGATTGTTCACCTAGATTGAATTGGTGGAATATCTTTATATATACAATTTTCGAAATGATTCAATCCAAATATCAATCGAATTAAATCAAATTGACGAATTGTATAATTAAGTAAGGAAGTTAGTTATGTACAAATCTCTTTGGTGTATTAGTTCTTTGTAGCCGCCCTCTGTGGTCTTGTGGTAAGCATGCTAGACTCACACCCTGAGGGTCGCAGGTTCAAATCCTGCTACGGGCTTGGTCTCCAAAATGCTTCTTTCTATAAAATCCTTTTCTCTTCGAGTCGAAAGCCTCTGTAGCTAGTACTCATTCCCCCAACCAACACCTTGCACTCATAATTAATTATGGTGTAAGATATAATAATACTAATAATAATAATAATAATAATACTAATAATAATAATAATAATAATAATAATAGTTCCTTGTATAGCTTGGGAATTAAAGCTTACGAGATTTCTAATTGAATTGAATTGGGGTTGAAAATCAAAAATTTATTTTCAATGCCTATTTCAATATAAACTTATATTAAACAACAGTTGCTTCTACCATTAAATCTGTTTTACTTTACAGTTATTCTTTCTATATACATTTTAATATATGAATACACAATAACAGAAGTTAGAGAACACTTCCTTCATATCCCCTCTTAACCATGATTTCTCTGTAGTTTCAATATGCTTCTATCTAAATCTTTTTCTCTTCGAGTAAAAATCGTTCCTTCTAGCGAGGTTTTACTTCATGTTTAGCGGTAGCATATATGCCACATTGCTAAAAGTTTGTCAGGGTTCATTTAAGCCAAAAGTGGGAAAGGATGACCATGTTAATCCTGCAGAACTACACGCCTATTAGTATGGTATGTTTTATGCTAAATTGTCTGAAACGATTAGTTATGCTTCGTATGCATAAATTGTTGCTTAAAGAACCCATGCTCAGCATGCTTATCAGATGGGAAAATCTTGCGAGTCGGCATTACATAGTCTGCTTAGCAGAATTGAATATGTCCTCAAAGGTAGGGAGTGTTCTGTGGGTATCTTTTTGTACAAACGGTGCTTTAGATAATACTGCATTGCTGCTCTGCTCATTGCTTAAAGCGTAACCCATGCTCAGCATGCTTATCAGATCGGAACATATTGTGAAAGATACCCGCAGAGTATGCTGTGGGTATCTTTCT
Organism: Clusia tigrina; assembly: GCA_920105625.2. NCBI lineage: Eukaryota > Metazoa > Arthropoda > Insecta > Diptera > Clusiidae > Clusia > Clusia tigrina. The sequence continues at coordinate 215,671,905 of OV050031.1, forward strand.
GGACATAGAGGGTGCTTTGGATAATACTGCATTTGATAGCATATGCAGCGTTGTCATGGTGAAGATAATGTTCTGGTTAATTGGATTCATTCAATGCTAGCCAATAGGGCTAGCCAATAGGGCTGTTGCGAGGGTGCTCTCTTCACTACATTGGTATATACTCATTTACCCAAATCTCCGCACACATAATTAATTATGATTAATAATTATTCAGTATTAAAAATAATAATTAAATTAATTAATAATAAAAATAATAAACATTTTTCGGTCCTCTGAGTTCTGAATGAAATTGAACTCATATTTCCTAACAACCTCTTCATACAATTGGTACCTCTTTGTTTTTCATAATCTCTCACTAGAAGTAAAATGAGTAGTCATTGGCCACTCAGGATCCTTCTACATTCCTATGTTTGCTCATAGATTGTATTCTGCTTTCTATTTTGCTTCGGTAATTGTTCCAGCCTACATAATTTCTCAGATATATGTGCCAACTGTTCATATATTTTTGTACCCCTTTGTTTAGATAATCGGTAACTAGAAGTAAAATGAGTAGTTGGGACAGTCAGAATCCCTCCTCAGAATGTTGCCGTCAGTACTATAGTTGAAATAGTAGCGATATATGTTATAAAAACAACAGGCGGAATGTATTAGAGAATGATCTCCTCCATTCATTCGGAGTCTCTCAATCCACATTGTGCCGAATTTTGCTTAATGATCTTGGCCTACACCCTTACAAGATCAAATAAACTCAAGAACTGAAGCCTCTTCATCATTTGAAGCGCCAAAATTTATCCGATTGTTTCAAGTTTCAAGAAAATCCTGAATTTCATCGGAAAATTTTCTTCAGCGATGAAGCTTATTTTTGTCTTAATGGCTAAGCAAAATATGCGATGTTGGACAGTGCTCACCTCACGTGCTTACAGAATGAATGAATGAATGAAGTAAATAAAGAAGGAAAATGTACCGCGACCAATTTGATCTATTGTACTCCTCCTGCATGCATCTATTAAAGGTCTTCTATTAGTCCAACTATTCTAAGGAAGCTTAGTACTGAATTTCATTGCTTTAATGTCTCTGCTCTCAGGTTCATTGCTCTAATGTATCTGCCCTCGGCCCAGTAATGCCCCAAATATTTCTTCCTACTGCGAGCTAAGGCTTCGCCGTTCATTTGAAGGTGCTCTGGTGTTTCTTCAGCCTTCGTGCAGAACCTACACGTGTCTACTGGTGAGAGTCCCAGTTTGCATGAGGTGCTTCAAGAAACTCCATTGTATCCACAAAAAGTGATGGTATGATGTGGATTCCATGTCGGGGATGTGATTAGAGCGTATTTTCTCGTCGATGAATAGGGTCACCTTGTTACGTTCAATGGATGTCGCTATCGTGCATTGTTGGAAGGCCATTTCTCGCCAGAATTGGATGGATTTGACATCATTGATATGTGGCTCCAACCAGATGTTGCCACACAGCTGGTCAAATAATTGATTGATGAAACAATTGTTATGTCCTTAGTGAAAAACCTTGCACCTTCTGTAACTCCTGGAATTGAATTGATAACACAACCACTTCTGTGGATTTCTCTAACATTGCGAGTTGGAAGACGCCGAAAGGGCTCTACACCAGTACCATGAGTTCTTAGTTATGTTGATAACACAACCACTACCGTGGATTTCTCTAACATTGCGAGTTGCAGGACGCCGATAGGGCTCTAAACCAGTACCATGAGTTCTTAGTTATGAAATGTGTATTCCTTTTTAGATTTTATTTCAAGGGCTAGCCAGTACTCTTAAGGACATTACATGCCATATTTTCATCGCCTTTCTGGTCTATCATCTCATCTTTTGTCATATTCCTGACAGCGTAGCAGTTGGCTCTCGTTAGTAGGTTGTGGAGTAGGGAGCTTCCTGTCCAATAACTGAGCTGATCACATGTCTCCATGGCTTCACTTCAACACTTATTTGAAGATTGTTAATACTCTTTTAGTTCTACCTGGAATTCTGTTACAATATAACATCTAAATTACATTGATCTTTAAAGCAGCATGACGAAAGAGACCCATCACTAAGAGAATGATGCACTGATGCACATAAGAACTAATTCGATTTCTACAGACAACTTTAGCAGCACTAATTTTCAGGGATTTCAGCTCCTCTGCATTTTAGTTACCCGTCGCTTGACCAGCACTCATATTAAAGTGACATTCTAGCACAACTTTCTTGCCTCTGCGAGTATGTGTTCGCCTCAGGCATTTAAATGACTGCTGCAACTCAGCCTTGAAAGCGTAATGATACTCGTAACTTCTTCCTTATCATTTCAGTCGATTTCAATGAGTTTTGCACTCTGAACTTTTGCTGCGTCTGCTACTTGTAACTTTTAACAAACTGTCTGCAAAGCAACTCAATAGTTCAGTTGAAAGAAACATTTCTCACCTGTCACGAGCGACTTTTCCTATTTCAAGAATATAAATTCTCAATGCATAAATTAATTGAAGAAACTTTTCAATTTACACTTTGCATTTTCCACCAATAACAATTCGCCCACATACTGAATATATATGCTAAAATAAAATGATTTCGTCATTCGTGTTCCCACGCCTGTTTTTCTGCTGATGGCATATGCAAAATTTGCAACGTAGCACAGCGAAACGAGACAGCAGCAGAGCCACAAAATAGATAAATTAAATAAAATAAAAAAATTGTTTAGTTAAAAAAAAATATATATACAAAATTTTGCATATGCATTTGAAACATTTTGCAAAGATTTTCGAAAACATTGCTCTAGTTTTCCCGGTTTTTTGCTAAGCACAAATAAGCGAGGAGCAATGATTACTGGCACAACGACACCGCTGCAAATCACATATCGCAAATGGCATGCAGCAGATTAGCAGCGCTCGCATATGCTGCCGCGTTGCCGAAAATCATTTGGAATGCTGACCCCATTTACTGAGAACTCAAAAACATGCATAGTTTCAAATTTAAACTCGCATGCACGCAGATCCGCAGTAGCCACAAAGCACACGCAATTCCAATTCAACTGCCAGCAGGCCAGCAAAATGCGCCGCTGTGCTGCTGCCCCTGCTGCTGCTTTCAATTAAGAATCTTTCAAACTTTGCTCTCCAAGTACGATTCAATTAATTTGATTTAACATTGAACTGGCGGCGCATGGAGACGTGGAATGGTGGCATTTGTGTAAATACTGATGGAGTAGTTTATTCTAAGAGTGTATACAAAATGCTACATAGTTTACCACACATTTTGTGGGAAGCTGAGGCTGAGGCTGAGGCTAACGGTGTGGCAGTAAATTACTCAAGACTTGATGATCAATAATTTCTGTTACTGCTGCTTCTCTGGATACTGGGGATTAACAATTTTGTTTAATTTTAATACAAAGTGCTTTATAGTTAATTACGTAGCAGTATACGCCGATGTATATTCATGTTGGCTCTGTGATTTTGAAGTGATTCGAGTGCCCACTCTGGCGTATACGTACTCTGTGGGCTGTTTTTATTGTACACTTTGTATCCTAGCGTTTAAAAATAGCCCGCATGTGAAATTAAGCATTAAATGCAATATTTTAAAATCTACTTAAAAGCACGAGCGAAGCACCTCAAAACAATGATGTTGCTTAATAATTTATTAATTTCCATTTTATATCATTTAAAACGAATGAGTTTATAGACCTGAGCCTGAGACGTCTGTCTGCGTATGCGCAATTAACACTGCGTGTGTATTTACTTACACAGCTCAACGTCTGCAACTGCGTGTATATTAAGTAAAATATTTTTAGCCACTATTGCGCCGAATATCAGCAGAAATGATTCATTTTATGTGTTCCTTGTCAAATAATGTTTGCTTTGAAAGAGTGTCTCCTCAAAGTGCGAGCGACGTGAATGATCACCACAAATATGCGATGTGCTAATATAAAAAAATTTTCCTCTATGCATTACAAGCAAAGATTGCTGCATAATTCTTCCAAATAAACAAGATATATACGATATATATACGATTATATATACATATATATATATATAAAAGATCAACACAATTTTCTTTTGGAATTTTCTCTGTGCTTGTTTCTACGCACGTGCATATCCTATAGGAAATTTCGGCTGCTCATAGTTACTAAATTAACTCAGAATTTTAATTTGCTGCTGAATGTTGGGGAAGTGTTGAGAAAAATAAAATAAATAAACAAAGTAAAGAAAACAAACAAAAATATAAAAAATACAAACAAAAATTATGTATAAAAAACCAAACATAATAAAATGGAAATGTTAATAAGCGAGAGTGGGCTATGAAACAATTTTTTTGAATGAAGAAAAATATATTTAATTTTACACAAAGCAAGGAAAACATTTTCCAACCAAAAAATAAAATATTTAATTTCCCATATTAAAAAAAAAAAAACCGAATATTTTTAAAACCCACTCTCAATGTGCGAATTTCTCAGAACTCATAAAAATTCAGATCAGCACAAAAATTCTAAATTTTGGTACACTTGGATACAAACATAAATCTCGAGGAGCTCATATTTCCACCTTTTCAGTTATACTCATTTAAAGATTAACTCACTTAACTTGGTTTGAAACGTCTTTGATCGCCATACCCGAGGACGAAACTCAGAATTCATTTCATACTTCCCAAGCAGTTTTCTGCTCCTAATTTCCTTGATAAATATTATTATTATTATCCCACGCCACTCTCCCTCTGCAGGCCGAGCGAGGCGGTGTCCATTTTCATCGAGCATGACGGGAGTTTCTTGTTATATGTTTAAATTAATGTTAGGAGTGTTTATTAATTTATTATTATTATTATTATTATTATTATTATTATTAATATTATTATTGTTCCTTGCACCAAAACTAATTATGACTGCAAGGGTTTATAGATTTGTGATTGCCAATGTGCGATAATCTTGAATAGAACCAGAAAGGATCTGAAATTGGTATTTTTCTCCAAGGTCCTGCCTTCTTATTTCCCTCCAGCGAGTTCTCACATTCAACTACTTTAGGTAGGTTGGGCAGCCGCATCACCAATAAACCAGTGATGCCACTTAGAACACCAGTTGGTTGGGTTGTGAGCCGCGGCTGCAAGGTATGGATACGCTTTTCCCTGCAGATTGAATCAATCTGAGCCTGTTATAAAGCGAAGAAGGTTGTTGACACCTGACTGGTATAGATTATTTATACTTGTCATGAAGTGAGATCCTAGTAAACGTTCCCTATTTCTAACAAAACCTGGGCATGTACAGAAGAGATGCTGGACATATACAGAAAAGTGCTGGGCATTATCAGAAAATATGCTGGATATGCACAGAAGAGTTGCTGGACATGCACAGAAGAGATGCTGGACCATTTCCAGTCCCTCCTCGTTTCTGCAGCTGCGACAGAAATCATCCCAGTCTTCTTGCCTGATTACATATTAGACAATATCCCGTGAAAGCTCCTATTAAAGACCTAATTTGTAGTATATTGAGTTTATTGATTCCTAGATAGACGCAGATTCAGCCTCAGCCATGTTTGCCTGACGATTTCTCAGGTAGTGGCACAGAACCACCTCTGATTTATAGACTTAATTAGTGTCTCCCTTATAAGAAGCTTAGAAGTCGCAAGAGGTATACCCATATGCCTACTGACATTTGGCACACAAGGGCCGTCTCTCGCAAGTTGATCAGCCTAGCAGTTCCCTGGTATATGCTTATGACCTGTTACCCAGCATAAATGGATATGGAATTGCTTACCCATCTCATTAAGAGATCGGCGACAGTCTAAGACACTCCTAGATGTTATTTGGAATGCATCGAAAGCCCTTAGTGCAGTTTGGCTCATGATAAAATACAGATGTCCTTACCTTATTTATCTTCAACCAATTCAAGGTTTCGTGAATAGCGGTTATTTCTGCTTGAAAAATACTGCAATGATCCATTAGTTTGATGGATTCATTGATTGAGAACGTTTCGCAATAAAATCCTGATCCTACACCGCTATTCATTTTTAATCCGTCTGTGTATAACTTGATGGGAGTATCACGTGGTGAATCCCCCTCGAGCAATTCCTGTCTGGAAGGAATCCGCACCTAAAAATTTCTTTTGAAACAGAGGGAAGAAGGAAGGTAATCAATATCACTGGGTATGTCCGTATAGGATTCTAATATGGTCGCATGTCCACACGGAACAGCTTTCCATTGTGAGCTCGCCTTGAGCCGAATGGCGGAGCATGCCGCTAAAAACTTGCAGAAGAGATCTAAGGGTGGGAGATGTAGTATGAAATCCAATGCCAAGGTGGGCGTGGTGTTCATGGTGTCACTTATTGCTAATTCTGCTGATCTCTGCGCCTTTTCTAAGTATTTCGTAGTAGGTCCTTTTCTGCATTGCAGTCCACCAGACAACATTTCCATATACTAGAAGTACTTTAAATATATAATAAATAAAGGACTAAACAAGTGGACACTGTAAGTGCAAATGTGGTTATGCCTCCGTAATAGTTGTCAGAAGGATAATTATTGAAAACATTTTGGGAGATTTCAGAGCTAATTCGGACACTCCACGTCTACTCATCAAAAACCTTACCATGAAAGGCTATTTTTCCCCAAATTAATATTCTGCCTCAGAATGTCTTTGTAGAAAGACGAGAGAAACTCACATATACGCACTTTCAGAGTCAAGCGGCCTAAAGAACAATCAGTCAAGAGCACCTCAAAAATGGTAAATGATTGCCTAAACCTTCTCAATACGTTGTTCCACAGTCTCAGTATTCCAGATCTTAAACAAGGAGACACTGCTCAGTGTTTATTCAGCCTTTTCTACATGAATATGCATGCCTCCATGACATACTCTTCAGCAGCAAGGTTTATAGAATCACTAAAGGGCATCACTAACATGGCCTCTTCTTGCCGAGATTAATCAACTAATCAATCAGTTCAATATAAATTTCTGATAGATAGATTAGATTCGATTTATTTAAGGGCATTATACACCGCGATCTGAAAAATCTATTGTGATCCCCGTATTTATTTAAAAAATGAGGATAGTCTCGTCTATAGATCTTCTGTCAGGGTCATTTCCGACAGGAATTCATGTATTTTGGAGGAATCAAGTTGAGGGAGCATGCTCATATCTAAGATATATTCCCCAAAACACCTTTGTCTTCTGTGTGCCAAAGGTGCGCCGTCTGGGATCGGGTACAGTGAGGTTCCATAACTTTCTCCACAGAATTTACAGATGGCATCTGAAGATAGACTCAACTTATTCATACGATAGTTGAGTCTACAGTGTCTGCTTGAAACGTCTGTGATGATTATTTATTTAATCCGAGGCATGTTAATTAACTCTTTAGCGCTTTTAGGATTAAAGTCCCCCAGAAGAGCTTTGGAGTGTCTGAATCCCGAACGATTTTTCCAGGTTTGCTTTATTTTTGCATTTGCCCTCTTCTTCAGCAGACTTCCAACGTGTAGAATGATAGTCCACAGAAAGGATCAGGGCCGTTGAACTGAGAGGTCGTAGCCTTCTTTGCTAAGCAATCAGCTTTCTCGTTCTAGAATATCTTGTCATATACTCAAGATTATGTATCTGTTAATCTTTTTTGTTTATTGAAATTGCTTCGATCCATTGCAGAAGCTTCGAGAAGATCGTGTAATATCCTCCGGATTATGTATCGGAGCATCTTTTTATTTACTGAAACTTCAAGGGTTGATATCCAGTTCCACATAAGTTTCATTATTTCTGTAAAGCATCCAATTCTACGGCTGGTTTTGTCTCAATATTGACTGTCGAATAATGATTTAGTTCCATTGTTCGGAGGGGCTATAGTCACACTTAATCCAAGTAAAGAATTTTTTTACATCAGCGAGTTCCTGACTAATTTCCATCAGATGATCGACCCCACTTTTGTATGTTTCGTGGATAACTCCAGAGTTTAGAACTGCTTCGCCAAGTATAGGAATTTTATCAAATTGTTAAGTTCTCCATTCAAAATTTCTTCCAGATTGTCAGAGAAAAGTTTTTTTAGCCACATGTTATTTTAATGTCCTGTTTTATGCTGAAGATTTACTCCAGATTGTCGAAGAATGGTTTAATTTTTATGTTTGGTATTTAGTTGTATTTGAAGAGAACCGCATTGCACAGGAACATGACGTTCATAAATCGTGCAGTTCATTCATGCGTGATTTCCTTCAGATTGGTAAACGAAGCATATGTTCGGATTTGTGGATATGATATTGATTTTCATACACTTCATTTCAATTACTTGAATCTGAGATTCACTTCTAATGAGGTTTCTTTCAGATTGTCGAGCAACTTTTCCAGGTATTGTAACTGGGGCGACCAATATGCAAGCGGTTGTTCCACGAAGGTATCCTTTAAGTGCAGCAGTTTATCCTAGGCGTTTAGATAGTTCGACACATATCGTCCTTGTGTTCTTCCCTTCTGTTCTGAATATCTTTATTCGAGCTACAATTTAAGTTGGTAAACAGCGGTCCAAGCCTGAAGTGATCCATTCCTACAACCAGTCGAATCATGAAACTCTTAACCGAATCATGTAGAAAATAGTTTATCATTTGTAAGTGGACATTTTCAAGTGACGAACTACTCCATCATTAGTCAAGATTCGAACACTGATTATAAGACATTCTGTTCTTAAATAATTGTGGGAAGTCTCAGTATCATGACTGGTTCTTTACGGGGAGTCTGTGTATTCATTCTTTGAAGAACTTTTCCTTATTTTAGTTGGTTAAGCAGCAGTGGCAAAGCGTGTTTCTTTTGGATGTGAGTAATCAAATCTTTGATGATTGAGTCTTACGAATGATTAATGGTTGTCTTTCTATATATGTTGTCCTAATAATGTTTGTTATCTATTTCTACCTTTCAATGTGTATTGAACACTGTTCCAAATGTCTTTATAAACATATTTCCATGCATTTTCAGGAGATTTGTTGGTAAATAAACAAGAGATAATATTCAAAAATTGATTTAATATAATAACATAAAAAAGGACCATCTAATTAAATGTGTGCTAACAACGTTTTGCTGTGAGAATTTATACAAAAAATAATTAAAATCAAGCTTAAAATGTGATGTTTCAAATAAAATGACCATAAATGAAATGCAACTATTTAATTTTAATTGAAATTCCTTTCCAGATGTGAACTGATCGAACAGAAATCACACTTCAAAATTCAACTCGAAGATGCTCACAAAAATGTTCACAATCTGCAGACCAAAGTCTTCGAGATGCAGACGAAGATTGAGAAATTGGAGCAGGAACTGTCCACCAAGGCGTGGAATGTGGAAAGTAAGCATAAAATGGCAAATTCCTTACCCTCTACTAACTCAATTCTATTGAACAGGATTACAGGGTGAACTGTTGGCGGCACACAAGGACGATGAATATGTGCGTAAAAAGCTGAAATTACTGGAGAACGAGAAGACGAATCTGCGGCACAGATATAGTGAAAACGAGGAGGAATTCAAGAAAAAATATGGTAAGAGGAATTATAAGGTATCCTTTTAGAGACCATAATCTATTCTCGTCTACTCATTACAGAGGAACTCGAAGCAGAATACCAAGAATTGGCAGATAAGTACCAACAAACTCGACATTTGGCCAGTAATCTGCAAACGCAATTGGCACTGGCCCAGAGTGAGGCTGAAGATTGGCGCCTGCAGGTGGAGGCAATACGCACAGAATTGGAGGATCAAATAAGAATACTGAAAAATGCTCTCGAAAACTCAGAAGCAGAACTTAAAATCTGCCAGGATAAGTGGCAAAAAGAATTCGAAATGTTGAGAACACAAAATCTGGGTTAGTTCTAGAATCAATTTATAATTCGGGAGAAGCAAATATTTTTTTATTCATATATATATAAATTTCAGATCGTGAGGAATCGCTAATGACCGACTGTGAATGGCAATTGCGTCACATGCAAAAGCAATGCAAGGATAAAATGGAAAAATCGGATCACCAACGCAAAACGGCCTTGGAGCAGGCCGAACTGTTGGAGACGGAGCTGGAGGAACGGACACAGCAGGTGGACAATTTGAAGGTGTTCCAGGCGGAAGCGACATCACTGCGTGGCGTTGTCACAGAGCAGGAGCACTCCATACAAACGCTGATGCGTCAAATCGAAAATCTGAAAGCTGATTTGGAAGCAGCCAACGAGAATCTGGAGGAACAGATTGAGGCAGTCAAGAAAATCAAATATCAGTGTGATAAGTAAGTCACGAGACTACGAAAGAGAACCAGAATTGGTAAAATTTTCTTTATTATCTTCCCTCCAGTGCGCTCTGTGATAAGGAACGACATATGATATATCGCATCGATGAAGTACGCAACGAAGCTGCCCTCTTCTGGGAGGATAAACTTTAGTAAGTCGATAGTTTTTCTATTATTGAAACTGGTCTTGATTGTCCTTTTTTCTTTACTTTATTCTCCTTGAACAGTACAGAGATGACAAGACTGAAAACTGAACTCGAATCCGTCTACGTGGATGAGCGCCGTGAGGCTCTTGATAAGCTGCAAGCGGAGCATATTGAAGAGCTGCGAGCGCTAACTACACGCTACACCGCCAACGAGGAGGAATTGCGAACTGAGGTTGGTATTTGGGGAGGTTCTTTTTTTGTGTCATTTATAATAGCCGCGGAAACAAGGCGTCAATAAAATTGTTGTGGGTAGCTTCACGTGATGAAGGAATAACTCGATAGTGGGGAAATAAGTCGCCAGAAATATATGAAAAGAGTCCCAAAATTTTGGAAGGGGAATGAAATACTTGGTTGATGAATCCTTGGTGGCTTAGGAGAAAGCTCATATTGTGGAATCATTATGTTGAAGTTCTCAGTTTCACCTGTTTCAGGAGGAAAGATATCTGGAATCTTTTTAAGATCTGCCTCTTCAATTGGGATTTTATATCAATGACTTTCGTGGATCCAAGTTTTCTTAAGACAGAAATTGATAAGAATTTAAAATTCTAGATGATGATTTCTATTAAAATATTTTAAACATTATCATAGAGATTCATCCCTATTATAATATATTTATAATAATTATATTATATATAAAGTCTCCTGCTATTTATTATGTATTTTTTATATATTTATCCTTCACAATGTCTTTTTTTAATATATGTTGAAAGTCCTTTTGATAATTTTTCTATTTATTTTTTCTAATATTTTGTATTGTTCTCTCTCAGCTCGCTGAACTGCAAGAACGCGTTGATCGTAAGAGCGATGAATTTCTGGAACTACGCGAAAAATCTGATAATGCTTTGCTACAAACTCGCATGCATTTGGATCGTGCTGATCGTGAATATCAGAATGCCATGTGTAGAGAAGAGGAACGAAGAGAAGAGTTAGAAGGTAATTAAGGATAATTAATGAGTTCACATACTGGAAGCCTTCTCTGAACTGTTCCGAGTTGCTTCATTGAAGCTTTAGACTGATATTTTCAATGGGTTCTAAGCAGGACTATCTAAAGAATTGCGGAAAGATACAAGACTGTGAGAAACAGTCTTATTTAAGGAGTCTTGGACCCAGATACAGTAGAGTAGTATACTGATATAAAGAATATCTTCTTTCAAAGGCTACAAGGGACTGTGAAACATTACTGACTTAAGTTGGAGTTCAAACAGAATACTATGTTGTGTATTCTACGGACTCAGGAACATTATATTTTGGACATTCTTTCAGAGGTTTAAGGACTCCCAAACTTATGTCGACAACAGGAGATTAAAGACAGAGGCTTCTATGAACTCTGGACTATTATTCAAATATTCTTTAAAAGCTTAAGAACTCAGAAACTTAAATCGACAATTCAAGATTAAAGTACAAACTGGCTTCTATGGACTCTGGACTATTATTCAGATTTTCCTTAAAAGCTTTAAAACTCAGAAAATTGAGTCGACAATTAAAGATTAAAGTACAAATAGGCTTCTTCGGAATCTAGAATATTACTCAGACACTTACTTTCAAAGGTTTAAAGTCTCATAAACTTAATTAGGCGTTGAGAGAAGAGACAATATAGACTCAGGAATACGGACTCAGGAATACGGACTCAGGAATATTACTCTAATTTCTTTCAGAGGCTTAAGGACTCAGCAACTCGACAATCCAAGATTAAAGTATAAATAAGCTTCTACGCACTCTGAAATATTACTAAGATATTCATTCAGTGGATTAAGGACTGAAACCATTAAAATAAGTTCAAAGATTAAAGTATAAAAAGGCTTCTACTGACTCTGGATTGTTACGCAGACATTCTTTCATAGGTTTAAGGATTCACAAACTTAACTCGACTATCCAATATTAATGTATAAAGAGACATCTATGGACTTAGGAGTATAACTCTCACTTTCATAGGTTTAAGGATTCAGAAACATAACCCAACCATCAAGATTAAAGTATAAAGTAGCTTCTATGAATTCTAAAATATTAATAAGGAATATTTGGAAAGAATTAACCATTGAAAACCTTAACTAGAAGTTCAAGGATTAAAGTATAAAGAGGCTTCTGCTGACTCTGGAATATAACTCAAATATTTCAGGGCTTTAAGGACTCAGAGAATAAACTCATCAAACCAAGATTCAAGTGGTTTCTTTGGGCTCTGGAATATTACTCAGACCTTCTTTCATAGGTTTAACGATTCAGAAACTTAAGCCGACAATCCAAGATGAAATAGGCGCCTATGGACTCAGGCATATTACTCAGACATTCTTTCATAAGTTTAAGGACTCAGAAAATTAGCTCGACAATCGAAGTTTAAAGTATAGAGAGGATAATATAGACTTTGAAATATTACTCAATCATTATTTCAGAGCATAAGAACTATCTAGAGAATCCAAAATTATAAAGGGTCTTTTAAGGACTCTGAAATACAACTAAGATATTCTTTCAGAGGTTTGAGCACTGAGACCCTCTACTAGAGTTCAAAGATTGAAGTATAGAGAGTCTTCTACTGACTAGGAATATCACTCAGACATTATTTCAGAGTTCTAAAGACCGAATAATTTTATATCTTTTAATAAACCTACAAACTACCTCTCTAAACACATTCTTTAATAACATTTCCACAAAGAATATATTTCCTGATCACTTCTTCAACTTCACCTGTAAGGTTTGATAGTATAATAATAGACTAAATCTCTTACCCTATCTTCCAGAATCCCTGCGCAAAGAATTCGAAGTGGAGAAAGAGGATATGGAGGAGAGATTCCGCGAACGCTTAGGCCATGTCAAAGAGGAGTTTGCCAAAGAGCTGCAAATATCCACTCAGGAAACGGCCGCTGCCTACATAAAGGAACTGGGTTTGTATTCATTAATGACCCGAAAAGACCTCGAATCCTTTAACAGTTCCATTAATTTTGCAGAACAACAAAAGCACAGATTCCAAGCGGAGAAAGATGAGGCCATGCAAGATCTCTCTGAGAGACATCGCAAGAAATTGGCAGCTGCCGAAGAACAAATGAAGTAAGTTGAGTTGAGTTCCGTCAGAGGAGCTCACCTTATGTACTCGTACCTTGAGCGTGTGTTGATTCCAAGCCAGACTACTGAATTGCATGCTCTCGTGCCAACTGCCTCTCTCCCACAAAAGAACTGACCAAGTCGGCTTTAAGTGTGTTGCATAACTTAGTTTAGTTGCTTTATTTTGGCGATTTGATTTTAGTGCTTTTAATTACGTACCAAAATAATTTTGCAAATTTATTTTTATTGTTTTTAATTGGCACATAAATTATTGCAATTAAGTTGCTCGCCTTTTGTTGTTTGCATTTTTAGTTTCTATTGTTGCTTTTTTTAGTATTTCATTTTCTTTTTTTAGTTGTTCATTTTTCGTGTGTGTTCTTCTGTTTGTGTAGAAAGATCCACTCCCGTTTTGTGTTCACGTTTCATGTCGTCTATTCAACCGTCTACAATCATGAGTTTAACATAAAATTATTATTTCAAATATGTATTTCTCAACAGCATCTCGTATGAAAATCGTGCAGCTGATAAAAGCTCATCGTTAATTATCACTGCCCTGTATGTGCTTGCAAAGGGGACGTGTCCATACATACCGTCATTATATGTGCTTTACATGACAATGTCGCCATTGATATCGTTAGCATGTTTAGTGTTAAATATAATGGCAATTATTTATTTAAGATATCGTCATTTGTTTCATAAGACTTAAATGGAAATGAAGTGCCAAATTTCCTTCTAAAACTAATTTAATAAGTTTCCTGAAACAAAAATTTAGAAATCGCCTGAATTTGGCACTTCATTGCAGCCTTGTTCAATTTGTGTTAAAATATTGTTTATGCTTAGTTCTTAAGTTGATTTTTCTTTCTAGTTTTTTATTTACAATTATCGAAACCGATTCCGGATTGTAAAAAAATTTTTCAGTTGTTCCTAACACACTCACTCCCCATATTTCCATATCCTTGTGTCCAATTATATAATTGAATTTAATAACTTTTACTTTCTATTTTCCACAACTGAAACCGTCTCCCCTCCAACACCAAACTATTTTTATTTCTATCAAACACTCAATTGATAATAAATTTAAAAATAAACCAAAACAAACATATTTGCCACACCCCCCAAATCCACAACTCTATGCAGAGACATTGAACTTCGACAACACCGCGATCTCCAGGATCTGAAAGCAACCTACGACACCGAGAAAATAGTCTTGGACAAGCGCGACATCAGTAACGCCAACGAAATCGAACAACTCCACAGGAAGTGCCGCTGTCTGACGAATTTGTAAGTACAAAAAATAAAATAAAATAATTATATGAAAAACATTATGGGAGGATTATTCATTTTTATTAAACTATTTTATTTAATAATATAATAGTAAATAATTCTATATAATAAAAACATAAAGAATATTTAAAAAAACATAAAGTAAATTTAAAAATAATAGTAAATAATTCTTTATAATAAACACATAAAGTAAATTGAAAAAAAAATTTTTTTTAATTAAATATCAACAAATCTAATATGGGAACTTTTTAAAATACAAAAAAATTCAATAAAAACATAGGAACCATTAAAAATTTAATAAAATTAAATAAAAATATTAAATTTATAACAAAATCTGATATAAAAATTTTTTTAAATAAAAAAAAATTAAATTATTATAATAAACATTAATTTATTATATTAAAGTAAAAGTAATTTCAATAAATTTAAAAATAATTCTAATAAAAAAAACAAAAAAAATAATATTAAATAGAAAATTATTCAATATAATGAAAAATTAAAAACAATAAAAATAAAAATATGCCCTAAAAAGGAACTTTAACAAATACAAAAAAATAAAAAAATAAAAAGATCAATATATAATATATATATATATATATATATATATATATATATATATATATATATATAATAAAATAAATACACATATTAAATTATAAAAATAATATAATATAAAAAATATGAAATATAAGTAGTAAAATTATTTTTAATACTAGAAATAAATTCTTATTTAAAAAAAAAAATTAAACAATAGTAAAACATAAATAACTCAATAATACCAATGACAAAATAATAAAAACATAAACAAAAAATTAAAAAATAAGTTATTTTGAAATATATTATTAACTTTAAAAGTAATATTTATATTAATAATAATAAAAATAAATAAGATAAAAAATATTAAAAAGCATAAATATATCATATAAAGAGTTTATATTAAAAAGAATTACATTTAAAGTAACAAATAAATATATAAAAAATAAATATATAAAAAATAAATATATAAAAAATAAAATATTAATTTATATTAGAAAAAATGAAACTAAATATGACAAAAAATGTGTTATAAAATTAAAATAGATAAATAAATATTTGAATTTAAATGAAAAAATAATATCTTTATACCATAAAGAATTAAAATATAAATAAAAAAATTTAAAAGTTTAAAAATTAAAATATAAAATATAAAATGTCTAAATTTATATTAGTGAAAATAAAAATTTGTATTTAAATAAACATTTTTTTTCAAATTTAATTTATTTGTATTTTAACTAATAATTTATTTCAAAATTAAATTAGTTTCTTTTTAATAAAATGATTTTTTTTTTAAATTTAAATTAGTTTTTTTTTCTAATGAAATAACATTTTTCCAAAATTAGTTTATATTTTAATGAAATATTTTATTTTATAAAAACATATTTTTAAAAATTATATTACTTTATTTTTGAATGAAAACAATTTTTTTCAATTAAATTAGTTTCTTTTTTAATAAAATATTTTGTTTTATATTAAATTAGATTCTTTATTAATAAAATGATTTTTTTAGAAATTAAATTAAAGTTTTTTTAAGAAAATAATTCTTTTAATTTAGATTACTTATTAAAATTTTTTTTCAATTTAAATTTGTTTGAATTTTAATAAAATGATTGTTTTAAATTAAATTAGTTTCGTTTTTAATAGAATAACTTCTTTTTAGATTAAATTATTTTCTATTTTATTAAAATACTTTTTTTTAATTAACATATTTTCTATTTTAATGAAACAATTATTTGGAATCAAATTAGTTTTTATTTAAATTAAATATTTTTTTAAAAATTTAATTAGTTTGAATTTCAATCAAATATATATTTTTTTTAAATAAATTACTTTGTTTTTTAGTGAAAGATTTTTTTATTTAAATTAGTTTGTGTTTTAAAAATATATATTTTTTCAATTAAATTAATTTATATTTTAATGAAATATTCGTTTTTAAAATTAATCAGTTTTTTTAAAATTTTTTTTTAAATTAAGCTATTTTTTATTTTATAAAATTATATTTTTAAAAATTAAATTAGTGTCTTTTTTAATAAAATGATTTTTTTTAAAATTAAATTAGTTTCTTTTTTAATAAAATACTTTTTTTTTAAATTATATAAAATTTTTTTAATAAAATGTTTTTTTTTATTTAAATTACTTTGTACTTTATTAAAATAATTAATTTTCAATTTAAATTTGTTTGGATTTTAGTAAAATAATTGTTTTAATTAAATTAGTTTCGTTTTTGATAGAATAGCTTTTTTTCAATTAAATTAGTTTCTACTATAATAAAATAATTTTTTTTAAATTAAATTAATTTCTTTTTGAATAAAAATAATTTTTAAATTTAAAAAAATGTCTTTTTTTCAATTAAATCAATTTATTTATTAATGAAATATTTTTTTTTAAATTAAATTAGTTTTTATATTAATAATATAATTTTATTGTAAATTAAATTAATTTATTTTTTATTAAAATAATTTTTTTTCTAAGATTTAGTTTAGGTTAGAACACAAATTTTCTAAAATTTTATAATGTTTAATAATAAATATATTTTTCCATTTTTCATTTATTTTTCCATAATTCTACAATAATAAAATCGTTTTACTTCTTTATTGATATTCCGCACAGATTCGAAGAGATGCGCATGCGTTACGAACGACGCGATCCACGTCCGGAGGACTTGCGTGAAATTGCCGAACTGCGCAGTCGCTGTGAATCACAGGAGCATGATCTGTACCTGCTCACCGACAGATTGCGGGACATGCAAATACAAATGTCCGCATTGCAACGCAATGCCGAGAATACCACCACCAACAACAACAACAACTCGAAGAAGGGTGGCAAACAGCTGAAGAAGCCGCCACCGAAGACAATTGCCACCAGCTGTGATGTCATCTACGAGGAGAACGAAGAACGCGACTCACCACCGCCACCACCAGCAACGGCCACACAACAAAACCACTCCTCGGATGCAGGCCAGTCCGACGGTGAGGAGGCTGAAGACGAGGAAGACGCAGACCTGGAAGAGTCTGTGAAGGAATTGAATGGCAAAAATTTGGATATGATCAATGAGGACGATAGTCACATGATCACTGCCATGTAAAGTGGCCAGTTTGGCATAGGCCGCTCGCACGTCACTCTTCACTCCAGTTACCTAGTCCAATTGCATTACACATAACTCGTACACCCTACTTTGGCGTATTAAGTTTTATACTAAACTTGTTTTTATTTATTTTTAACTTTAACGAAAATGTTTTGTTAATTAGCTTCGTAGTCTCATTTCTATTACGACTCTCCCCCCCTGTCTCTCTTTTCGGGCTCATTAAAACTCTCGTCGATCATTTTGTAAATTTAGCAATTTAATTTTGTAAATTATTTTTATAAACATTTCGAAATTCTACCAAAATAATTTATTTTCTTTCTTCATTTTGAAAACGATCTAAAATTTTTTAAGCGAATTTATTAAATTTATTATGAAAAAATAAAAAAGAATTTCCTCTGAAATATGAAAACTTGAAAAAAAATTGTAAACCAATTTTGAAAAAAATGAATTTTTCTAAATTTATATATGATGAAATTTGAATTATTATTATCGCTGGGAAAGATGTGGGGGAATGGTTTATAAGGTATGTTAAGGAGAACATACACAAAAAAGTAGCCTGATGTGTATAGCATCACTATAAAGGTATATATTCTTATAAGGAAACGAACACTCGTATCGTTTCAGGAACGAATTCGCAGATTTTGAGTATACTGAGTAGTTGAGATTCCTAAAAATCCGTAATTAGACTTTCCAGGATGAAAATAGTTTATGAAAATCGACTGATGTTGAGAGTAGAAAAGAGAGAAAAACGCCACAAAATGCCTCTAAGGACATCATTTAAAAAATTTATTAAATTGAATATAGAATCCTTAAATAATCCCATGGAAATTATCTGAAAAATTTACCATTCTTTTGAAATATCCCCTTATCGAGAAAAAACCGGTTTTAGTACTTGGTAATCGGTACGAGAAATAACAAACTATCGAAGTTGTGAGAGAAACCACGTCCAATTTAAGAGAGTTTAGCATTTTAAGACAGCGGTCACAAAACACGTTTTCCGCCACACGCACAACTAAACATACACTCACACCGCCAGCATCAGTTAGTTTTTAAATGAACCACAGCGACTGAATGAGCAACCTACCTGTAAAAAGACAACTTAAATTGAATCCTAATAATTTTCCTTATTTCTTTTAATATATTAAACTTTTTACTCTTGACAGAAACAGGGTTAAACTACCTAAATATGAGTCCTATATAATGATTGCTTAGTATTAAAATGAGATAATTAAATTTTTAATATTCTGCACACCTGCAGATACGCATCTACGGTCGCACGCACAATCGCACGCACAATGGCCAAGGTTACAAGTTTCGCAAAAACGTTTCCCACACATTCTAATAAGAAAGTTGCGTGCGTGCTATGCGTGTCTTCTCTTAAAATCATACCAATGGGAAACTAAGTTTCAAAGAGCGGAAAGGGAACAAATCAGTGTTGCCAACATTGATAAAACAGTACATTGTTGTGATGTACAACTTGTCAGTTGTGAGTATTCAAGTGAAATTAAATTTTGAATAATTAGCAGAAATTACTCAATGATACCGGTGCCATGCCCTTTATTAAAGTGTTGTTCCTGAATACAATAAATAAAAACTGCCCTTGGGAGCTAGCAGGGTAAAAAACTGGAACATTAACAACACTGCCAGCAATACGTTCCACTATTCTAGGTCCCACTGAGAGAGAGAGAGAGAGAGAGAGTGTCTTATTAAATGGTTTTGTTTACTGTGCGTACTACAGGAACCGGCAAAATTTCATACACAACTAAGCTAAGGTGACCAGAAGTTATTGTGAACAGAATTTCATTTCTTCGTATGAATATTAATATAGAGACGATTCCAAATATTTCAGATGATGGCCCTGTCAGCTGGCTGCGTATTCCTTAATTACATTTATATTAAAGTTAATTAATAATAATAATAACATATATATTATACGTAGTGTTCGAATAATCGGGTTCATGTGAATGGTCATGGTGGTATAAAGAATACAAGCTGAATTCCTTTCTAAGCGAGTCTGAAAAAAACCGACGCTCGCTCAAGATTGTAGTAGTTCGTAGCACTGGTTTTGACATTTAAAATGCTTGTACATTATACAAGGACCTCTCTAGTTCACGGCTTCCAATTGTCAACGACAGAGAAGCCAATATAACGATGAAGGAGAGCCGAATATTTTGGCGAAGGAAAGCCAGTCAGTCGATGCTCGTAACGCGATAGAGAAGGCTGTGCTTTGGACTGGCGTGTGACTTAATTTTGATATTGTTGATTAGATTATAATCGTTTTTGTATTTTATTTATTTTTATTTTGTGGAACATATTAATAAATATCCTGCCACAATTTTATTAGATACAAACAAAAATAAACAATTTCGAATTAGTTTAAAACAATAAAAATATTTATCGACCTCACTTTAAAATGTTTGCTCTATTTCTTAATGTAATTTAAAGATTATTACAGATTTTTTAATTACATTCCTCTTTCATTGATACTCCATTTTGTTTTTTAACCAATTACCACTGTTAGTTGTTAGTTTATTCGGTTTCTTCTTCCACAATAGACAACCAAATATCCTTTGCAGCACTTCCATCTGAGGTACTTAACTAACAAGCGGGTGAATCAGTTTTCAATAAATAAAAAATTGACTGATTATTTTGTATGCATAAGTGGCTATTTTATTCCAGACTCGTTTAGAAAGACCCACGGCTATTATCAAATTTCTTACCTTTATTTCAATACCATCACAAATTTGAGTTTCTAGAATAATTTTTATCTTATTTCATATAGAAATCTTTGCATAGAAAGTAATTTTAGTATCCGAATAACTTTTAAAATTAGTAAAAAAGGAATTTCGTTCATAACCTGACTAGAATACAAGGGTTAAACAATTGCTTTACAGAAACATTTTTAGAAATATTATATTAGAAGCACTTTCAATTGAATTAGTTTCATTGCAGTCAATCGAATCTTTTTGTCAGGAAGCACTTTTAGAAAGAGCATATTAGAAACATTTTTCATTTAATTTGTTCTCATGTAGTGTTTAACATAATTACTTTATAGACTTATAATTTAAACGTGAGATTTGCTTGCTTGCAGAATTAGGTTTAGATTCACATGAAATATGATTTTTTATTTCCATCTCGTGTGAAATTCCAATGCATAAATAATTACTTATATTTTTTTATCATATTTATTATATATATTCTCTATACAGATGCTGATGTCAAATAGTTCTTAACACAATATGCACTATATACAGATTTTCAGTTTAAAATCTTATGAATGTTGAATATTTGTCCATATACTGTCTACTCTAAGTAACTAAATTCCACAGAAATATAGAAAATGATCTTCGACTGTCTACATATTATAATATTTTAATATCAATTAAAATTTCTTCTTTTTTAAAACATCACTAAAACATCATCCTAGCAAAAATGCCAGCAAGATTATACAAACGGTAGTTTTTTTCGCTATTTTTGGTATATAAGTATTTGAACGCTCTAACATTGTTCCTCTTAGAGGGTATTAATTAAACTAAAATTCTTAAAAAATTCGAGGCACCTGGCGAACTCTATTAAGTTCGGCTGTAACCCGATAGCGGGTTGTTTCGCATATTCTGCGAT
Organism: Clusia tigrina; assembly: GCA_920105625.2. Classification (NCBI taxonomy): domain Eukaryota; kingdom Metazoa; phylum Arthropoda; class Insecta; order Diptera; family Clusiidae; genus Clusia; species Clusia tigrina. Next base: position 215,693,374 of record OV050031.1, read on the forward strand.
TAGGCCACGAAAGTAAGTAAGTAAAATTTTTAAATTTATTGGACAAGACTTACGCACTTATTGACTTTACACTATCTACTAAAATAAACATCAGATCACATATAATTTGTATGCATTGTCAGTAGTTTATCACATAAAATATATATTAAATACGGCTTTTATCGGGGTTTCTCACTTATTTCAAAACCTTTTTCTATTAGAATTTTTGTTTCATAGAAGTAAAACTATATTCCCTCAATAAATACTTATGGTCACTCTGATGATGATGCTCTCTGAAAATCGTACTCCAATCAGACACATATGCTTGCTTCCATACCAATTTGAATGCTGCAGCTTGCTAAACAGGTTTGTTCCTTTTGTATTTTGTTTTGGCATATTTGCTTATTTCTCTTTTAAATCTTGGCATCTGTAGCTGCCTTTGAGTTTGTGTGTGTGTTCCTCTTGTGTATTTTCACGTCTGTTCTCTTTGTGCGAAGCTGCGCAAACGTGAATGCACAGTGAGTGCAATGAGTGAGTGTGTGGTGCGTATGAAAATGCTTCGAGCCGCCGTTCGCTGGTTGCGTTCGTACTCGTTCGTTCGAGTCGTACTGTGGTTGTTGTGCTTGTGCGTTGTTGTTACCTTTTTGTTGGTTTTTCACGCGAACCGTTCGGTTCGTTCGTGAATTCGTTAGTTCGTATGTTCGTTAGCTGGTTCGTCATTTGAAATTGTTTGCAAGACGACGACGGCGACGACTACGGCGACGACGACAACGGTCTGGAGAAGCGTGCAGTGCACACAGTTAGTGGCAATTCAGTCCAGTCAGTTCGGTTTTGTGCATTCAGAAGTTAGGATGTATCGCGCTGGAAATTAAAAAGCGTCGTGTGTGTTCCGCTCACAACTCTGGTAACAGCAACAACAAAAATAATAAAAAGGCAAAGCCAAATCGTTCGCTACAGAATTTATGATTTCAGTGATTGTGTGTTGCAGCATCAGTCAAGTCGGTGAAAGGTGCAGTTAAGTTAGTCAGTCGTCTGAAGATAGTGGCTCGCGAAAAGCGTTATCCTTCTGCTTCGGAGGATATTAAATGAAATATAAAATTTACGTGAATTTTTGTGAAGAAGTGCGACCATTGAGCAAAGTGAATGTTGTGAGTGTGCACTGTAAATTCGAAGGCTCAAACAATTCAGCAGATGCGGTCTTCGCTTTACTGTTTAGTTCAATCTCAATTTAAGCCCAATTAATCCAAGCAATTAACTTAGAGTGCTTTAAGGCAAGTGTCAATGAAATCGCTTCAATTCAACTGAGTGTTAGATGTCAGAAAACTGCCAATTGCAGACGCACTTTCCACCACACTCTGAAGAGGTCGTAATAATAATAACAAAGCGAACAAAATAAAAATATAAATAAAATTACGTTCTAAATCAACTTCATCAAATTCACTTTATTGCTACGGTTATAAACGCTCACAGAGCCATTGTCATCAATAGCATTTGTGGCCGTTCGTGGCCGTTTAAACCAATTTTTGTAATCAACTCAAAACGTAAAAATAAATAAAAACACAGCTAATAAAGCGGATTTACAACACACAATAATAACAACAACAACAACAACAACAAAAATAAATTCCAACTCTTCGCCCAGCAACAACAGCAAGAAGGAGTAAGCAGCATCACAGCAGCCCAGCTCTGCTCTGCCTCAGCTCAGCTCTGCGCCAGAACCTGTTTTGTGCGCTTTTCTTTCTGCATTTCCATCATTAACAACAAAACTCACTCGCCTTAAACTTTGCAGCAAAGTCGCCGCTGTGTTATTCTCCTTTCAGTGCTGTGGTAGCAGCGACGCCAGCTTCGGCGTCAGCATCGACGTCTTTCGATGGCTCAAATGTAAGTGTAATTTTTTTATTTTATTTAGTTTAGTTTTTTTTTTTAAAATATATTTCCTCCTTTGGCCAATTTTTTTTTTTTTTTGTATTTTTTACATTTGCTTTGGTTTCATTTTCCTCAACTCGTGTTTCGCAGCGTGCTCCGCATTCTACCCTGTTTTTGTTGTTGTTGTTATTGGTCCTTCTTTTTTGTTTTGTTTTTGTTACATTCTCACTTTAAGTCCTTGTAAAATCCTTTGGCATGAATTTCATGTATTTTGCTGTAATTTCCGCCTTACAGCATATTTAAGTATATCTTTTTTAAGCTGTTTGTATTGATTGCGCTGGGAAATCTGCTGCGACTCCTTGTGCCAGCCAGTGTTCTTCATGTTGTACGGTGTCTGGGATTGTGTGTAAACGTGCAGATCCCTTTTGTACTTTTGTTTTTGGGGATGAAATCTTTCGTGTGTGATTTCCTTATCAAAAATTGCTAGTTGTGTCGGTAGGTGTGTGAGGCGTTTGATTGCACTCGTAAATGGTGGCATGACAGACGGATTTGTCGGCACTGGCAATCAAATTGTTTGGGTTTCCCTAATTGCAAGTTAGATTTCTTGTCTGAGGCTTAAGAGTACTCGTAACTGCTTGCCAAAGTGGCTACTAAATTTGTAGCTACAGGCGGAGATTATGTGTTTAAATTGTAGGAAGGAAGAATAGATAGCAAGCGTAGTACGACTAGGAGGTAGTTAGTTTTAAACGAAGGAAGTAGGCAAGGAAACAACAACAGCAAGGGTTTAATCAGTGAGCTACCAGAGTAGAGCTCCTGCGAACTTTAGCAAAATAATAGTCAATGTGGGAATTAAATAAACTTAGAAGCAGCAATTTTAGGCAAGTTGGCTTTCGAAAGTTCATTTTATACTTAACTTGTGTGAGGTTTATAATCTCTGGTGTAAAATAATAAATGATCTGGAAGACCTTGAAAATAAATATTTAACTGCAAATGCAGTGTTGTCGCTTTCTAGAATTGACCTCTAACAAGGTAGGTAAACTATTTTGTGATTACATTTGCTCAGATTCGAGATAAGTGTATTTATATGTAGTTTGTCTTTGTAGTCAGTGTGCTCAGCCGTTGGTGTTATTAAATTGGAATATGAACTACAGTTAAACCTAGATCGAAAGGTATTTGCATTGGCAGGCGCTTTCCTCATCAGTGATTTTTCCACCTTCTTTGCTGGTAGTACTTAAAAGAAGCTTGAAAAATCACTGAGGAGGAAGAACGTCTACTTTTGCAAATGCCTTTCGATCTGCATTTAAGTTCTGATGTTATTTGTATAACATCAGAACTTAAATACAGATCGAAAGGCATTTGCAAAAGTAGACGTTCTTCCTCATCAGTGATTTTTCAAGCTTCTTTTAAGTTCGTGTTGTAAAAGGAATTATAGAAAAATAATGCTTGATGCAATTTTCTCTCCAGATTGAGTTCTATTCATGTTTCATATTTCGATTTTCTTCGACTGGAGTTGACTTAAAATCCTTTTTGGATAATTCCTGTAATGGAAGTAATATAATAGTCTTTTGGCGTTTTGGTATCAATTGCTTGGACTATATTCCTCTAATATATAAAGTTCTTATTCTTATATAAATTTCTTATTTTTATATAAAGTTATTCTTCTTATATAAAATTCCTTTTCTTATATGAAGTTCCTATTCTAATGCAAAGTTCTTATGCTTATATAAAATTCTTATCTTTATAGAAAGTTCTTATACTTATATAAAGTTCTTATTCTTATATAAAGTTCATATTCTAATATAAAGTTCTGTTCCTTACCATCTGAATTAGCTTGCCCATATGGAGCTTGTATATTCTTATAAAAGAAATCCTGGATAGAGTAATAATTTTGTTATTTTGTTAAGTATTTTTCATGCTTTCTGTTCAGTTATTTTTGCAGTTTAAATATTATTTCATATACTGAGAGGAAGTAATAATCAAATCCAAGCATGCAAAGGGTATTTAGGAACTTATCAAACCAATCAAATGCAAAGTGGCACTTTCTTGTTGAGAATTTTAATATTAATATAAGAATAATAAAATTTTATATTAAAATTTTCAATATTTATAATATTGTGTGTTAAGTTTAGGATAGTCACCAATATTTATGTAATTAATTGACCGAATCAGAGCTAAATATGATAAACCACAACATTTACAACCGAGAGTTCCCATTGTTAGTGTCGAATAAATGTCTTGGAGACTCATCGAAAATGTTTGTGTAATCTTTTAGCAAATAAATATTTAAAAATCATTTAAAATACAATAAAAAAATTTATAATAGCTCTGATTTGAACTTATACGCTTATATTTCATTCTCTTCTTCATTTAATATAAGCAAATAATAATTAAAATATTAAAACAAACAAAAAGTAATTCAAATATAAAAACCAAAAAAAAAACAAAAATAGACACAATTATAATTATATAATAATATATACAATAATAATATAATTATTAAAATGCATTAATTAGGAATTGGACTTGTAAAATTAAGAATCATGTCAGACAATTTGAAAGAGCAATTCAACAGCTTCCTATCAGCTACAGAACACTCCTTGTAGATAGCCGACTATGTATATGCGAATTTTAAGCCCAATATTAGATTATTATTAATTTAATAAAATCTAAATTAAATTTTTGTTGCTTGCATTTCATTGTCAAAGAACTTCATGAGCAGAGAAATTTACTGCTGCATTCAGGACCCAAACGCCTACGAAAGAAATATATACAGGGTGATTACCATGGGGTTTAAAAATTTAATAACTTTTTCATTTATGTATTTTTTGATTTTTTTTTCAGATTATAAAATATACAAAATGTAAATTTTTTTACACTAATTATGGAAAATAATGTCACTTAAATATAGATCTTAGCTAACATATAAATCTAACAATGAATTAATTAACTATAAATTAGCATCTTTTTTCAAATATTTGTTGTTAGGCAAAAGAATATTTGAGTTTAATATTAGCTTCTAAGATTTCATAATTTATTGTTAGTTCTTTCGAAAGATTCAATAAATAATAATTGGAAGAAAAAAATTAGCAGAGATTGTGAAAAGTAATGCGAAAGGTTCTGCAGATGTGATGATGTACTCGTATATTAATTTGTGCAAGAAGAACAGATTAAGAAAGTGCTAACTTTAGAAGGGATTGAAATTTTATCATGTTACTCAAAATTCTATTGAAATAGTCTTCAAATATTGTTATACTCCTCTCGTAATATTGTTGTAACGGTCCTAATAATTATTATAAAAAGCAATGATTTCAAAATTGATGACGACATTCAGAATGTAGTGTTAAAATAGACTACAAAACACAATGAGTGACTTTAAACTTTCATTTGAATTATCAGCTATAAATTTATAATTATACACGTAAGTAATTTAACAACAAACACATCGGTTGTTTAATCTGTCAGTTGCCAGTATCGTTAACTTGCTTAATTGAAAAGCAAAAGGACAGAGCAGTCAGTTTATTTTCATTCGTAGGCTGCAACTGCTCCTAATTGAATGATACGTATTTCATATGGAGTGCAAGCCTTCAAAGATATGCTCCTGCAAGCCACCAACGATTTACCGCTGCCAGTCACCAAAGATTTGCTCCTGCAAGCCACCAACGATTTACCGCTGCCAGTCACCAAAGATTTGCCACTGTAGACCAGCAAAGCTTTGCCGCTGCTAAATTTTATAGTCTAGGCTAGAGTTTCCTTATTCCACTGGTACATCCGTTGGCAATGTTATCAGTCGATTCAATTTTGTATCCTACGGAACAAAATAACTTTATACAAATTGCATATTAAGTTCTTCCACTCTATTTCGAGTCGACTTGTATACTATTAACGTGCCAAGTATATTCACATTCCTTGTGAAAGCCACATTTTTATAACAGCGTTTATATATAGTGTTAGCAAGATAATAATAGCGTTAGCAAGATCGTTAAAAGAACTTTGTAAGGAGCGCTACACAGAGCGGAAAACATTGTTCAAATGATCATGCATAATTGATCGGTATAATGGTTTAATTGGAACAGTGTAGATAACAATTTGTTATCAACTCCTTTCTGTGTAACTAACACTGTTGATTTTATTAGCTTTGTTTATGAAAAATTCAATAAATTCTATTATATAAAGTTTTAAGTAGCACCTACTAGCACTGCCCCATAACGACTTCTGTCGCAGCTGTGGCTTTGAGGAGGAGGAAGAAACAGTGCTTCATCTCATGTGTCAGTGCCCAGCTCTGGCCAGGCGAAGATTAAAATTTAAAGGCTCACCATTCTTCACTACCTTAACCGTACTATCTTCCATCAACATTAAGGACATAGCCAGGTTCATTTCGGAATCACTGTGGTTCCCAAAACTCTAGACGGGGGAGTCGCGTCGTCTTAGTGTGGTATCACAATAAGCCATTATATGTGCTTAAATGTGCATTTGCCTAGAAGGCTGCCACTCCTACCTACCTACCTAAGTAGTACCTACACTATTGATATTAGCTTTCATCTATATACATAGTTACTTAAATAAGCTACATAAGTATTATCTTATTCTTAATCCATTTAATATAAGCAGGCCGAAATCCCTGGCAACTAGTGCTCCTAAATTTGTCTGTAGAAGGAGAATTAATTCTAATTTTTCACTTTAGAAATAAATAAACACAGTTTAAAGTAGATTTAGATTCAATAACTCAGGAGTACTAGGAGTAAGGACCTATTGTGCTAACCCCTAGATGGATAGAACTGGGGTAGGCCGCAGAACCGCCGAAGAAGGAGCTCTCCAAGCACTCAGGCATTGATGCCCATTGTACTAAGCCTGGAAAAATATTTGAGGGTATCCGCTTTGCTATCGCAGTATATGCATTCCTATGTTTCACTCTAACCTTTTTATGAATTGGAGCACTTTGGAAGGTTTAAATTTCCAAATTGTGGGAGGGTCTGTGCAGAACTCTCCTAAAAGTTTTAAAGTAAATTCAAGCGCATGTCCTCGAATAAATTTTGCTTGTTTTACGAAAAGAAATTTTATGATGGGTAGGTAAGGCGGCCGCTCGCACTTAGGCCATCATTGACCCCTTGTGATACTCCATGAGACATCAGATACCATCCCTTTCAAAGGACCAGCCACTATGAGCTTTTAATGAAGCAGTTGATGGAGCTAATCTTTTTATTTGAGATATCTCCCAAAGAGTCCAGAAAGTAGTCGCCTAGGAAAGTACGCATCCTTCTCGACAAAGCTGGACACGTACATAAAGGTGTACAATGGACTCTTCCTCCATTTTATGATAACTACCTGAAATTTTTGAAGACCCTATAATAATACTATAATAACTTCCTGATAATTGTTCAAAATTGTTTGATCACAACATACAAATTAAAGATGCAAATATTTAGAGTATCTTAGAAAGAATTTTCATCGGAAAATAATGAAAATATTCTCCCTAAGAAAATAGATTGAATATATGAAAAATGAAATGATATTAACAGGGTGAAAAAGTAGCAATTGTCTAATTAACTGACTAAGCAAAAGTGAAAGACAAATTCCACGAGTTTACCAATCAGGCATCATTAGAAAAAGATCATATAAATAATATAAAGAAGCAGCTCAAAACAATTGTCTAAATGACTGACTAAGCAACAGTCAATATAAGACAAACTCCAAGAGTTCACATTGTGAATGGCATCTCTGGCTCTACAAAGACCAATAAGAACACAACTGTTTCAGAAATTGCCTTCAGCGGCACTGATAGTGTTCACGGTATATGATAAAATTTTACCATTGGCACCTGAAGTCAGTCTCTGAAACAGTTGTGTTCTTATTGGTCTTTGTGGAGCCAGAGTTTCCATTCAAAATGTGTACTCTTGGAATTTGTCATTCATAGTTATATTCACTTTTGCTTAGTCAGTTAATTCACAATGTGGACTCTTGGAAATTGTCTTATATTGACATTTGCTTGTCAGTTATTTAGACAATTGTTCTTCTGTTGTTCTTGTTGCTTCTTTATTTTGTTTATATTATCTTTTTCTAATGACTTCTGTATTCTAAGTTCGATGAATCAGTTTCTCACCTTGTACATTGATTGGAACAAATAGTGCAGAATTTTTAGCATATTTCTCCTATTGTCTTGTTGTTCTTATATTTATTAGTATCGTTGAACATATGTTCTGGCACATGTGTCAGCAATCGCTGTTACTGCAAAACACGATGAGTAACTTTAATCTTTCATTTGAATGAAATGTTGGGCTGATGTAGAGTATAACAGGTTATTATAGAGCACGATAAGCGATCAGTAGCACCAGTCTATTCTTCAATCAAATATTATTATTCTTTGAATATGTTACCTCATTAGCTTGGTAAGTTCTCATTTTGCCGTCGGTATTTGTGAAAGGTAACAATTTAGTTTGTGAATCTTAGTAAATAATCTAAGTGAATTATTTAATAAATGAATTAACATTCAGCTGTGAAGAATCAGTTTCAGTTTATTAAACAAAATAATTTAATTTACGAAGCCAGCCTCTGTCTCTCAGGTCCTTCAACAAGCTATCCGCGGTACTTGTGTTTATTCAATGCTCTTTAATTTACGGTGTCTTAGGTCCTTCCTCAAGGTTTCCGCGATACAAATGTTCATTCAATGCTCTTTAATTTACAATTAAACGAAAATTATTCGAACAAAAGTATTTGTTAGCACATTTGGTAGTAGAAACATCATCCTTTCCTGCTTTTAGTTAGGGGAGTCCCCTAAATGCTAATTACGAACGAATAGTTCAACAAGAAATGGAGCAAGCCAAGTTAAATGTAGGATCCAAATTTAGTAAATTTACTTTAGTGTTAAACATGCTAGTCTCACAGTGGTGGGATTCCGGATTAGGAGCTGAGTGCATAATTTCGAAGTACTTCTTTCTAATTACTCATCTCTTTTAGTCGACAGCCTTAGTTGTTGGAGCTCTTTTGCCCAAATCCTTGTGGATTCTGGTGTGATTTTGAATGATAATTTCTTGAAGAGTCATAAAAACTCTCTTTTTATAAAGCTATCATGTTCATATTCTAGAGTACACGTATAGCAGGGAATGAATATCTGTTTAAGTACAATTCTTCTATTAAATATTGCACTACTATTGTTATTACATCAATATTTCTCTTTAAATATCACAAGAAACAACATTGAAATCTGAAAGGGATTCTGCCATTGCATTGCTTGAACATATCATGAAATAGTCTTCATACATTATTTCGCTTAAAATTTATAATGATTGCATACTTATTTATAGCGGTAATTAAAGAACCAAGACCACTCATCAATTGCTGCATTAAGTCCACGGTATTACGGAGTACGGGAATGTGCGCTACACATTACAGCAATTGATGAGCAGCATACCAACTTAATCTGCGGCGAATGCAGCGCATACTTTAGCAGCTTAGCAGTAGTAGTCATAAAATTATGGCAAAAAGGAAAATAAGAGAAATAGCAACAACTGCAACAACAATAACAACAACAACGACGACAGCAGCAACAACAAAGAGCAGCAACAAAATGAGCATCTCACGTGACTTAGTGGACAACATGCTGCTTAAATGCAGTGCGGCTTGCAACTTTTGTGCAGTCAGCGCATGCAACTCCAGCAAGCTTAGTTATAAATGTGAGGCAAGGAGTGCAGCAGAACGCCATTACCATCCACATCATAATCATCAGCATCATTATGATCATAATCATCATGGTCATCGTCATCGTCATCGTCATCGTCATCTACTGCTGCATAAACTAAAGTAAAAATGTTGCAGCAGCAGTGCACTTTGCTTAACCAACCAAACAAGCAGCAATTGCAGCAAGGTACGAGTGCAGCCAGGCAGGCAGGCAGTCGCTCAGTCAGTCAGTCGGTACAGCAGCGGTGGGTCCAACCGCACGGACTGCATATTTTCGTTGGGAGCCAGTTCTGTTCTTTTGTTGCTGCTTCGTTGCAGTGACTTTTGCTGTGAATTTCTACAGTTGCTCGTGGTGCTGTTGATGCTGCAGTTCGTGCTCCTGCTGCTCCCGTGGCCCTTTTTAAAAATCGATCCCTGACTCCGTTTGCCATCATCATCAGCATCATTCCGTGGCTGCTGGGTTGCTGGACTGCTGCCCTGCGTGGCTTTTTGTCGCCGCATTTGCTTTTAATATCTTCTTAGGGGCTTTTGACTGATTTTATGCTTTTGGCCCAATTGCCCCTCGGTAACCACCACCACCGTCATCGCCGCCGCCTGCTGCACTCTCTATTAAGCGACTATTCAAGCAGCCAACAGACCGGTTTAACTCTCAAGTCGTACTCCTATAGTGGCAGTGAGAGTGAGGTTCCTCCTTGCAGTTGCTTCAAATCAGTTTATATTGGCTCGGACTCTGACTATGGCAGCAATTGTTGTTGTTGGCCGCTTGGTCCGCTGCTGCCTCTGCCTCTGTCTCTACAGCGACGGTCGCATTCACATCGACATTTTCTCATCCTTAGCCGCGTCTTTTGCTATTTCCCTCTGCAGCTCATTCGCATTCAGTTGGCTTCTTTTTGTTGAATTTTTTTGATACGTTTTTTTTATAATTTTTTTTTTTTAGCTGCGCTGTTACAGTCTTTATTAGTATTTCTCTCCAAGTTCTTTCAGTTTTTATTAAATTTTCCCTGCAATGCAATGAAAATTACAGAAATTACTTAAAACTTGCTCGCAATGAGTTTTTTGCTGGCAGTTGTAATTCTTAAGTTTATTTTCTGTTGCACTGCGTTGCAGTTCTTATTCGAAGGATTATGTGGATTACTCTGCGATGCACGCGAGTCTGTGTATGCTTGTTTGTTTGTTTGTTTGTTTGTGTGTTTGTTTGTGTGTTTCTGTGAGTATCTTCATCCGCATTTATCTGCTGGATAAATAGTTTCGCTTGCTGCATTTGTTAATGCTTTAAAAGGAGCATGTTCTGTGCTGGCATTCCTTGGCATTTATTTTTACTTTTCTTCGCTGTCATCATCACTGTCGTTGTCGTTGTCGTTGTCGTCGTTGCTACTCGCAACTGGAAGTTCCCCGAGCTGTTGCGGTGGCTCTGGCTCTGACTGTGGCTGTGGCTGTTGCTCTTACCAACTTAAGTGTTGTTATTTGTAATTGGTGGCGAGTTCATTTCACATATTTGTCATTATTTACGCACACTTGCTGTGCCGCAGTGATGATACCCACCAACCAGGAACCACTTCAAGTCTCTAGAAGAGGTTCTTCTCGTGACTATAGGGGGATTTAGATAATAGAGTTCAGCTTATTTCACATTCTTTAATTCGTTCTACCAAGCAGGGTTCGAAGTCTTTAAAGTTTAAACCCTATGAAAATAGAGTAAAACGACAGTATCAGAGATGACCGAAATTCAGTAATAGAGCCATTGAAGACTTTGGTGTAAAAATAAATGGGGGAGGTCACTTGGACTGTAAGAGTTAACAAGTTCATCGTTTATGACTTCAAGGATATCATTTATGACTTCAAGGATATCATTCCAGAAACGCATTATTGCATATTTACCAATCTGAAGATGCGAACGAACTCCTTGGAATTGCAGGAATTTGCCCTCTTTCTCGAGGATACATATTCTTGATATTCAAGCGGCATATCAACGTGAAGTTGTCCCTTTAAATACCATCGATTCATAATCCCACAGAATAATTAACTAAATGTATGCCCACTCTAAGCTGAGCACCTTTTACATCGGGCTCAATCACTAGAATGCTATTGGGCAAAGCGCTTAATGAGTTTACTTCAGCCTTTGACAAATAATTGACTCGCTAATGAAATCAAAGGCTCATATTTAACTAATTTCGCCTGCAGGTAATTTCCAATACTGCCAGTCGTTGAGCTGTCCCTGCAATTATCCAAGCACCTGTTTGTCTACGTATCTGGCCGTGGGGTTTGGGAGTCTGTTTAATTTTCGGGCACTGCCAGGACAGACTCGGGAATAATGTAAATATGTGGCAGCAGATATTTAAAGGTAACAAATTTAGAAGCTATTTACTAAGTAGAGTGAAACGCATTAAGAGAAAGTGAGTAAGTTTAAGCATGTTTTTATGTAGCAATTTCTTTTCATATTATCCTGTGCTTAAATTCCTTAAACGAAAGTTATATTCGAGGCGCTGGTAAGTGAGCTGTGGGCCACTCCTTTACATAATGAACAAAAAACACATTTGAAACTCGGCTTCTTTCGGATTGCCAATTGTTAATTGCTGGGCTTTAGTAAATTGTTTAATGTCCTGGAATGTTCCACTGAAGAACAAAACTATCGTTACTTCTTACTTAGCAGTTTTCTTGAATATTACTCCGTTTTCTTATTGATAGTTTGTTCAGCGCCACCACGGGAACATGAAAACATGAAATTAATGGCTTGTTCTACTTTTTTCTACACTTTATTCTATGATTTCTTCTGCTTTTTCTTCTAAGCTTTCGACATTTTCCTCCTCGTTTTATTCCATTAGTTGTTTTAAGATGTCTCTTATAGTTTCTCCTCTATTTTGATCTATGTCCATGAGCTGTTCTCTACTCTATTTTTCAATTTCCTCATCGTTTTCTTGCACTATTTGTTCTATGATTTCTCCTATAGTTTCTTCTACAGTTCTTTGTTCTATGCCCAGAAGCTGTTCTCTACTTTGCTCTACACTTTCCTCTTCGTTTTATTTCACTGGTTGTACAATGCTTTCTCCTACAGTTTCTCCTATATTTTATTCTATATTTTGTTCTATGTCCATAAGTTGATCTCTACTTTGTTTCACACTTTCCTCATCGTTTTCTTCCACTACTTGTTCTATGCTTTCTACTATAGTTTATTTCGTACTTTGTTTTATGTCCATAAGTTGTTCTCTACTTTGTTCTACACTTTCCTCTTCATTTTTTTCCACTGGTTGTATAATGCTTTCTCCTATATTTTATTCTATATTTTGTTCTATGTCCATAAGTTTTTCTCTACTTTGTTTCACACTTTCCTCATCGTTTTCTTCCACAACTTGTTCTATGATTTCTACTATAGTTTCTTCTATAGTTTCCTCTGTCGTTTGTTCTATGTCCATCAGTTGATCTCTACTTTGTTTCACACTTTCCTCATCGTTTTCTTCCACTACTTGTTCTATGCTTTCTACTATAGTTTATTCCGTACTTTGTTTTATGTCCATAAGTTGTTCTTTACTTTGTTCTACACTTTCCTCTTCATTTTTTTCCACTGGTTGTATAATGCTTTCTCCTATATTTTATTCTATATTTTGTTCTATGTCCATAAGTTTTTCTCTACTTTGTTTCACACTTTCTTCATCGTTTTCTTCCACAACTTGTTCTATGCGTTCTACTATAGTTTCTTATATAGTTTTTTGTCTGTACTTTGTCTATGCTCAGAAGTTGTTCTATATTTTATTCTTTGATTTCATCTTCGCTTTATTCCACTAGTTATATAATTTCTCCGATAGATTCTTCTATAATCTGTTCTATTTCCACAAGCAGTTCTTTGCTGGGTCCACATTTTCCTCTTCGTTTTATTCCATTGGTTGTTCTTGGTTTTCTCCTATAGTTTTCTCTATATTTTCTTCGATATTGTGTTTTATGTCCACAAGTTCTTCTCTGCTTTCTTCTACATTTTCTTATATACTTTACGTTTTCTTATATATAGTTTTATCCTTTGTTCTTATATTTGTTCTGTGTTTAGTTCTCTTTTTGTTATAAGTTTTGTTCTATTCTATGTTCTTCAAGCTTCTGTATATTTTCTACCATTATTTCTAATTGTTTAAAATAAAGTTAGTTCTACAGTTTCCTCTTCCTATGATTGGTTCTACATTTGGATCTACGACTTCTTCTATCCTACTAAACTTTATTCTACTCTTATTCTACGTTTTCATCTTCCTTTTGTGTACTCATGGATTCCCGTTTAGTTATACACATTTTTCTACGTGTTGGTCATGTGCTTTGTTTTACATTTTATTATACTCATTTTCATAAAGCTTCTTCTTCTGGTTGTTCTACAGATTGTCCTTTACTTTTTTCGACGATTTGTGCCAAGCTTTCTTCTGCGTTTCCTTCTACTATGTTGTTCTGGACTTCTGAACGTGTTGTTCTTGACTTCTTTCTTCTCTCTCTTCTACGTTTTCTTCTTTTGTTTTATGCTAGTATTTGGTTGACGGCTTGTTCTATACTTTTTTTCGCGGGTTGTTTTTAGTCTTTATTTTACACTTTGTTTTACACTATGTTTACCAGATTGTTCTATATTTTATTCCACACTTTGATTTCCAGATTGTTCGACATTTTATTCTACACTTTGATTTCCAGATTGTTCGACAATGTAATCCACAATTTGTTCTTCACTTAGTGCTACACTTAGTTCTGGACTTTGTTCTCCTCTTAGTTCTACACTTTGTTCTTCATTTAGTGCTACACTTAGTTATGGACGTTGTTCTCCTCTTAGTTCTACACTTTGTTCTTTACTTAATGCTACACTTAGTTCTGCACTTTGTTATCCTCTTAGTTCTACACTTTGTTCTAAAGTTTGTTCCTCTCTTTTTTCTTTTTTTTACAGTTTGTTCTACACTTTGTCCTACATCTGGTTCGACACTTTGTTCTACACTTGGTGCTACAACTATTTCTTCTATACCTTTTTCTATGCTTTGTCTTTACCCTTTATTATTCTTTCTGTGGGGTTTTCCTACACTTTATCTTACACTTAATCTAAGCTTCCATCATACCTTTCGGTTTTTTCTACGCTTTTCTTACTGTCAGTTCTACACTTTGTTCTAAGCTTTGTTCTACACTTCACCTTTTTTCTCCGAATATATCGAACTCCACTTCACAAATTATAATAAGCAGTATATACCCCAGGTTATAGAGTTGTTACAAGTGCCTGTAGAAGTGTCTGTATATATATAAAATTTGAAATCTATTGGTCTCCTATCTCTTGCTTGAGATTTTAGGCGTTTGTGGTCACATATACAGAGTTATGATGTTCTATTTTCACTCCTCAAAGAAGCTTTAGTGCTGATCCAGTACTTAGTTACCGAGGATCAGTGCCCTCCAAATCCGCTCTCTAATTTATCAAAATCATGAGTGTGCCTCCTGCTTTCTACTGCTCTTCTAGTGACTCTGCCACTCTAGTTGCACTTAATTATTTTCACAAAATAATGCGTTTTAAATGAAAATTTTGAAAGTTCAATTCCAACTTTGACTGTTGCTGCGTTGGCATGCAACGTATGGAACTGCAACATGGCAGAAACGCTGCACCAGTCGAAGAAGGGGCCGGCTTCAAAGCGGCTCCAGCCAACTGCTCCATAATTGCTTTGATTATAATCCAACTCGCTGGCATGAAATTTCGTCACAATGCGCAGCCAAACAAATACGCCTGCTGCTGCTGCTGCTGGAGCTGCTCATTTTGCGTTCACAGTACAGGGCCACCTTCTCTCACCGGGTTCCAGCTCCCACTGCTGCGCGTCCCACTCATCTCTGCAACACAATAATACACAAGAACTTAAAAGGCACAAAAAGAAGCAGCAAAATTGTTTGACTGGTAATTTTTGTTGTTTTGTTTTTGCTGTAATTTTGATAATGTTGTTGTTGTTGTGCGTGTGGTTGTGTTGTTGGTGTTGTTTTTGTCCTATCTAAGCGCTCTGGCAATGGCAATTGCAATTGCAGAAACACAATAACAACAACAACCAGTTGGCAACTGTGACAACTGTAATGCATCCTTTGCAATGCAATCGAGTCAAGCAAATTTGCATGCTGATTGCAAAAAAGGAGCTCACATTTTTGTTTTCGTATTCTCCTTTCCCCCCCATTTTTTTATTGTTTTTAATGTTTGCTCAGCAGGGGGGGGGGGTGTGGTGAAGTTAAGGAGCAACGGATATGAGTACGTAGGCTCGGCACTAGAAGCGCTCGTTCGCCGGGAGTAGCTTCAGTACTAAGTTTTCCTTAATTATTATTGTTTCGTATCGTCTGTCAAGCTCAGGTTTGTGTTTTTTTTGTTGTGTTGTTTCTGTCTCGTTGCGTTTCATTCATTTTCCGTTCGTTTGTTCGGCTTGTTCGTGCCTTGGTTGCATTTTCATTTTCATTTTCATTTGACTCCTTAACTTTTTTGGCTTTGTAAGGCGATTTTGCATACCATGTGTACGAAGTTTACCTGCAATTTTTGCCAACACCAAAAAATTACTGCACTTGCATTTCTATACAAGTGCATTAGTGCTGCGCCCCCTTCGCTGCATATGTGTGCTTATGTGTGTGTGTGTGTGAGTTTGTGCCGCATAAATTGCATTTTATTTTACAGCGAGTTTATTTACTTCATGGTTTGTTGGGCCCTTGCCATCGCCGCCAACCAAGCAGCCAACCAGGCAGCCAACAAAGCATCCGACCAGACAGCCACAGTAATGCCGGTGTTGGCCCGGCCCTGTTTGCTCTTGGCTGTTGCATTGGTTACCGTTTCAACCGTTTTGGGATCCTTAAACTCTTCTTCGCGGTTTGCTGCATCTCCCGTCTCCCATTTCTCAGTTCGCAACTCGCATTTCGCGTTTGCCGCATTTGACATACGAAATTGGCGCTGTGCTTGCAGGCTGGCGTACTGCTGAGATTTTTACACGTTTCCACCGTGTTCCGTGCGCAGCGAACTGTGCGTCACTTGCACAGCGTTTTAGGTTGCATTCCTGGAAAAAGATTTCTTTTTGGCTTTTCGACTCTCCAACTCGGCCGTCCAACGCCCTGCGTCCCTGCGTCCCTGCGTCCCACCATCTGTATTTCTGTTTGCTGTGCAGTTTTGTTGCCCGCGGCTAAACACAATTCGCATCAGATTTCTTTGTTGACTGTTTACGTTAAGTGCATTTATTTGCGCATGAAGGATTTTTCAATTTTTGTATTCATGCTGCGTCGCATTTTCAGAGATTTTATGGGCGTTCTTCCCAAGCTGCTTTGGCCCATAGAACAACATAAAAAAAACCATAATATAAAAATGAAATAAAAATATACACGCAATAAAATAAACATTAAACCTAATTAACGCATATTATAATTGCTCTCAGGGCAACTGACACCAGAGAAAGGCAATCGCACACTATTTTCAAGTTAGTTTTTTTAGGTATAGTCTTTTGAAAGTATGCTCTTATGGAGGAGTATGCTCCCAGAGCGAACATTGCCTCTTAGGTAATAATATTAATTAGTTTCCTTGGATTCACGGAGGAGCAAAGGGCCAAAGTGCCTCTTAAATACGTACTAGAAAATTCTTGTCAATAGTTAAGTAAGTTAAAATCAAATTCTAGAAGGAGAAATCATCTCAGCGGGGGAAAACACCTTAGAAGGGATCTCTGCTAATTCGGTTTCTCACTTATTTTTAACATATTAATTGTTTTCCAAAGGATGTGATTGGCTCCTCCAGAAGTTTCTCAATAGTGGCACTAAATATGAAACCTTTCTCAATAGTTAGACACAAATTATGGTACTAAATATGAAACCTTTCTCAACAGTTAAACACACAAATTAAGGTACTAAATCTGAAACCTTTCTCAATAGCTGAACATACAAATTATAGCACTAAACCACCCAAGAGATTAGAAGAAATTGAATATTCCATACCTCCTTTATCACGGTTTCATACTCAACAGTTATTTGTTTTCCCTTTCCCTTCTATAATTGCTGTTCCCTCATATTATTGATCGCACAAAGGAATTTCAACTCTTTGGACCTACCTTCTTTCTTGCTAAACCCAATACTCAATTCTTCCTAATGTACCATATCTTCCACATGCTTATTTTTCTTATCTAAATTGTTATCTGGAGTTCTTTAAAACTATTGAAAGGATTCTATACTCGCATATCCTAATTTGCTTCATTTGCCCATTCTAATTATACGCTTTAATTTTCCAGTTAATAGATTTTGACACTATTAGATAGAGTATGTCTAATTTCTCCTCCTTCATTTGCCGGTTATTCAGTACAATTTGCGCTGCTTTGTCGTTTCAGTAATCTGCTTAGCTGGTAATTCCTTTTTGCATTCAATTCTCCTGTTCTTCTATTCAGTAGTTTCAGCTGTGCAGTTTTGTGGATTTTCATACAATTGTCGGATTTTCATACAATTGTGTCCTCCGGCTAGCACAGGTGCGTTCAGAATCCTCACAAGTGCCGATTCTGTTTGTCACATAACCAATTAAAGTATCTATTAAGGAACTTTCCTTTGAAATACTGAGAGATCCTGCCTTTGCCAGAATGATAAGGTTGTTTTGGGAAAGGACAACGTACATTCTTTATCCCTAGATATACTTCTAGTAGGCAATTAAGTTTGAAAAGGTGTAACTTCCCTTTCACTATCATCTATCTCCCACTTCCCCACAATATATCTATAGTACAATGGGCATCAATGCCTGAGTGCGTAGATGTCTCCTTCTTCGGCTATTTTCCGAACTACCCTACTTCTAACTATATATCTATCTATCTACCACAGATCCTGCTAAATATTAATTCTTCATATAGTTAATATAGTCCTATAGTTTATACTATAATGAGCATCAATCCCTGAGTGCTTAGAGACCTCCTTATTCGGCGGTTCTCCGCCCTACCCAACTTCTATCTATCTATCACAGATCCTGCTGACTATTAATTCTTCATATAGTAAATATAGTCCTACAGGTTATAGTCTAATGGGCATCAATGTCTGAGTGCTTGGAGGTCTCCTTCTTCGGCTATTCTCCGACCTAGCGCACTTCTAACTATGTATCTATCTATCTATCTAACAAAGATCCTGCAGATTATTAATTCTTCATAGAGTAAATATACTCCTACAGGTTGTAGTAATATGGGCATCAATGCCTGAGTGCTTGGAGACCTCCTTGTTAAAAGGTTCTCCTGTCTACCCCAATTCTATCTATCTATAACAGATCCTGCTGATTATTCGATATTTCCTATCCTTGATCTCGATAATGATGATGATGATGATGATGATGATGCTGATCTCCTTTTGCGTGATATTTGATATGAATAATAAATTATTTCCAATTTCATTCCTTGAGGGGAATTCTACGCTGTGTATTTGGCAACTTAAACAAAATATTACCATTCCTCCATCCATTCAGCTCATTAGAATAGGCCTCAGTGTGTCTTCTGATCGATTATCTGTTCAGCCACTTAAACCTAAATATAAACTATCCACCTCTCTGTTAAATACCAATTTAACTTAATATCTTTAAAGTTTCTGATTCCCCTTGCATACCAATATATTCGTATTTCAAGTTCCACTGCTGATTTTTGCTGGAGACTGCCTACTGAACGACCTCTGATATACCAAACAAACCACTTGAGCTTCAGTTATCGATCAGTTGAATAAATAAGAAATGCTCTAATCTGAGTTTGAGTTATACAGAAACATATTTGAAGTCATATCTGATGGAAGATCTAAAACCGCCACGGCTTGGTCGGAGTATTTGATGATAATGAGGCACCCAAAAATATATAAAAGAATATATACAAAATATATATATATATATAAAAACATATTTAAAAAAACATATTTATATATAGAAAGTATATAAATATATATAAATTTTTATACATTTATATACATAAAAAAATTAATAAAAAAGACATTGTTGTATAAAAAAGGAGTAGGTGTTAAAATCACTTCAGCATTAACACTTGAAGCATGTTTACATAAATTTTATTATCAAAACAACAACAATAAATTAGTCAACTAAACTTTTTATACGCCGACAATTCAAACACACCAACAACGAAATCAGATCCAACAAAAAACAAAAAACAAAAAACAAATCAAATTGAAGTGAACAACATTGAAAATTAATTTAAATTATCGCGTTAATAATTTACGCCGGACAAAGTCGTCTTTGCTCCGTGATAAAAAATAATCAGTAAACATAAAAAAACAAAAAAAAAAAAAACAAAAAAAAACAAAAAAGAAACAAAAACATAAAATAATGCATAAACCAAAATATATGGAAAAATATGCAAAAATTAAAGCATTAATTATGCAGAGACACATACCAAACAACTCCAACAACAACACGAACAACACCAACAACTAAAACAACTGAAAACAAGCGAACCGAAGTGCAACCAAAGAACATATTTTATTTGTCGAATTATGTTCAAAATACTCGTATGTTGAATTATATTTGGATAATTACAAAATTTACGACTTGGTTCATTTTGTCCGGCTGCGCTGGTTGGCAGGTGACCACCACCAGCTCACTGCCTGGTTAGAACTTAATTGAGTATGGGTTATAAAGTGGGGTGGTAGAAATATTATAAATTTTCAAATTTATGTTTATTACGAATTTTACGATAACTTCCGCAGCAGGTCATAGTTGGTGAATGTGTGAATGGGGGGCAGAGCGCCCTTGAAGCAGACACAAATTAAACGCACATTTAAATGCAACTAATCGGCTGTCAAACGGGCGGCAATTATGAATGAACGACTGAATGAATGCACAGCGAAGCGAGGCGTTCAACTGAGACAGACGTGAATACGCGAACGTACGCATGGAATTTCCACATACACACAAAAATAATCGTGCATAAATAAGGGGATATTAATTCTATACAACTGGAAAAGAATCCAGAAATTCGTGATGGAATAAACTCGAACTATAAGCCACTGAAGATGCGAAATATGCTTAATAGTGGTTATGCCAGGAATTGCTTTACAAAATCGAGATATTTTTAATTGATTAATATCATGACATACAAAATTGGTATCATTCATTGCACATTTTCTTCAATCAGGTGAGGAAGATGCAGTCTCACAAACTGTTGACTTTGAGAGCGATGCTGAGCCCTTACTACTTATGTTAGGCTAGGTTAGGTTTGGTTATCGTGGTAGCCGATCTCCAGACAAACTCACTCAGACCACCATGGGTCCATTGTGATACCACCGCGTAACAACGCACCTCTGATTTACTCGTCAAAGCTCTAATAAAGCACAGAATTTGTTTGACCTTGGCGCCAGACACCTCTGTAAGAGAATTAAAAACGTATTTGCCTAAAGAGTCCGCTCTGCTTCTAGCTAGAGCGGGGCACCTACTGAAGAGATGTTCCACAGTCTCTTCTGTAGGTGCTCTCCTACAGAAGAGACTGTGGACCTGCCTCCTCCTCATCCCCACAGCTTCTGCAGTATTCATGAGACAATACTCCCAGCCTGAGAGCATGCCTACCGAATAGCCAATGACCAATTATACAAGCCACGACCTTAGAGATATCTTCCCTATTCTGTTACTGTTATCCTTTTCAAATCCGGGTGAATATTACTACCCACAATAAATATATTTTGCTATGTCTTCTGTCCGCAAATCTTCAGTTATACAAGCCAAGACCTTAGAGATATCTTCTTTTGACAGGGCAAGCAAGTCTCTAGGTTTTCTCCTATCCTGCCACATTAGCCTGGTCGTTAAGCAAGTGCCCTCGTGTGCCCAACATCCATTGGCCTCACGCACGACCCTATCCTTCAGCATCAGTTTACACATGGCAATTGGTATTCCAACCTCGCATCTGTCCGTGCATAAAGGAGGGTTGGTGCCCCGTCTGGGTAACTCATCAGCCCTACAGTTCCCCTAGCATCACAATGGAGCTTTCAGGTCGCAGTGCATAATACCCTTAAATACAGTTCCTCTCAATATCCCTATGTCCCGGAACCCATATTAGACGTACCCTAAAAACGGTGCTGATATCATTTAGGACTGCCCGGCAGTCCTGAGCCACCTTTGATTTCAGTGCCACCGAATTCATTGACTTGACCATCAAGGTCGCCTGGCTATCCGAGTAGATATTTATAATATGCTTTGTTACAGCGTGTCTACTTAAGTAGACGGCTACCTCCTTTATGGCTAGGACCTTTGCTTGATAAACACTGCAGTGGTCGGGGAGACGGAACGAAAGCTTCAGTCCCAAATATTTTAAGAAAACTTCAAAGCCGACTCTATCGTCAAGTTTGGATCCGTCGGTGTAGAAATTCATTTCCCCCTTTTTCCATGGAATGAGTGTTTGCCACTCTTTTATAGACAGAATATGTGTCTGGAAGTGCCTATCAAAGTTGAGATTAGATATAGAGTGGTCAATGTGTTGGATAAATCCACTCCAAGTATGCAAGTATGTTGTATGAGTGACCAATCTGCCGATCACGTCGTAGATTTCAGCCTGAGCGCTGATGCGGCGGCCACTGGTTTCACTACCTACAGACCTATTGTAGGTAGGTTGTGTATCGCCCTTACTTACTCTTATTGTCCAGTAGTTCTTTGAGAGCTTCTTCTGATCGATTGTCAGACATTGTTTTCTACTTGCTTAAATCAGGTATGTAAGCTAATATCACTCAGGTGTCCTCACTCTTAGTGGTTTATTTAATATATAATTAAATAAAGACTGCATCAAATCCTTCACACTTCATTTCTTCTATTAGATCTGATAGTAAGTGGAAAAATTGAACACATTGAGGACAGCGTTGATATACTGAATTAATGAATCTATTTCCTTATAAATGGCATCCTTTTTGTGTTATTTTCTTTTATTTTATTTTCCCCCCTGTATACTGTTTCATGCTCTCACCTAAGAATCGGTGAAGATAAATTATCACTTTACAATAAATTTGTTGCATTTACGAACCTTTTGCTTTGAGTGTAATCTATCAGCAGTTGCAAAACAGCGACATACCCAGTGGCTGCCGTGTACGCGCTGATAAGCAGCGACAGTGTTGGCGGATGGGCATGGCGCAAATGTGACACTTCTCACTTGCTAATTGACATTTGAATGATGAGCAACGCCGACTTGACAGACGAAGACCTGCAACAATTTGCATATGTCAAATGATCAGCAAATGAGCGTTGCTCAAAGGTGGGCGGTAGGTAGGGGTGGTTGCGTGCGTGTGAAAACGCTTAATTAGAACATAATGGCAAATTTGTTTCGTACATGTCAAAATTGCTGCCTGGAACAAGTCAAGCTGAACAGGGGACGGGGACGGGGACGGGGACGGACACCGGCAGTTGGCTGCAGCCTGCAGTTGTTCACAATTTCACTGACGTGACAGTTGTACCTTCATTTCTGTGTGAGTACATTTAATTATAATAATTTTCATTAACAAAAATTCGTGTATAATCGGAGAACGACCCTTTTCGGCAAGTGAACAACGTTGCCCGGCAGGTCTGCGAGGCAATCGCTGAAACGAAGGGATTATTGAGATATTTTCCAGTCATGGTGTATGCGTTTCAGCCAGCACAAAAAGGATGTATATATGTGATCCTCTCCCGCTCTCGCTGCACCTCACTCCGTCCTTCTGTTCGTCTGGCTGTCTGTCTGTATATCTGGCTGTGTATCTTGACTTGTGTGAGACAAATTATATGCTGGGCTTGTTGCCGCTCTCCCCGTTGCTGTTGATGTTGCTTGCTGCCTTGCTGTGCATACGTGACCTATAATTAATAACATGTTCTGGTTATGGTTTTTGGCTTGAAAATTGTTTTCGTATGTTGCGCTGCACACTTCCAGCCAGCCACATAAAACAATCAACAAAAAAAAGGAGAACAAAAAATTATAACACAACCGGGGAAAAAAGGGTTAAAATGCCAAAACACAGCAACTGCAGAAACTTCAACAACAACGGCAACAACTGCAACCACATATGTTGTGCATTTCTCTTCGACGACAAGAGCCTCACATTTTTGTATTGTGTAACATTTCAATGAGCCCCGACAGTGCCCGAGCAGCGTCTAATTAGCGCATAATTATCACAAAGTTCACATTCTGCTGCAAGAGATTATCATTAAAAATTGTGCATCGCAGCACAGCACAACACAGTTGGCAATCACAGTTGTGCTGACATGGTAAATACTCGTAGCGTTTCTCATCATTCTGGTTGTTAAAGTTGTTGTTCAACATTTGTGGTTGCCTGTGGCAGTCATCAGAGTCTCCAGCTCATATTTTGTCGTGTATAATGTAGGCGTATTCAGTGGAGCCTCTAATTTACTACTCACAATTCCTTTATAACCGATCACAATATCAACATCATCGCAGCTTTGTGGCATCACTCCTTGTATGCGACTTTAATTATCAACAGTTTGTCAACACAATTCGTCTACGCTCTGCTGGATGGCTTCTCGAAAGTTGCTGCATGACTTTCTCTACGCTGGCATTTCGTATTTCATTGTTCGCTGCATCTCTGTCGCCAAATCGTTTAGTGCCTCCTTTTATAGGCTGCTCCTCCTACAAACGAATCCGCTTTGGTTACAACTCCTTTAATTTCGATTCTATGTACACGTACGCTTCAGTGCCGTTGGCTTATTTCACACGATTACGCTTCAATGACACGCACATTAGCTTTCCTAGAACAGCGAGAAGCGACGAATTCATGCAAATGTCCTAAGCTGAAACTTACACGAGTAAGTTTTACTGCTTGAATTTGGCGTTCCTTTCTATTCATACTCTCTTTCGGTTCGTTTCTCTGAGAGTAAACTTTTGAGGATATTTTTAAATATATTATGATGAAAGGATATTTAGGGATCTTATGCACAAGGAAACAGTTGGAAGAGTGCGTTATTAAAATTTTCATAGTTTAACGGAGAGCAGGTTACCGAAGTATTCTATGGAAAATATAAGTAAAGGACTTTTAAGGATTTTATGTATGAGGACACAGTGGGAACAGTGAGTTATTACACCTTTCATAGTTTAACGGAGGGTATTTTATGGAAGAGTATTTTATGGAAAATATAAGTAAAGGACTTTTAAGGATTTTATGTATGAGGACACAGTGGGAAGAGTGAGTTATTATACATTTCGTAGTTTAACGGAGAACAGGTTACTGAAGTATTCTATGGGAAATATGACTAAAGGATCTTTAAGGATTTTATGCACGAGAACACAGTGGGAAGAGTGAGATATTATACATTTCGTAGTTTAACGGAGAACAGGTTACTGAAGAATTCTATAGGAAATGTCTATTTGTTAACCTATGTATGTCTCTCTGTCTCTTTTTTTCTCTCTCTGTATCTCTCTCTGTCTCTGTTTATCTCTCTCTGTCTCTGTTTATCTATCTCTCTCTATCTCTGTTTATCTCTCTCTCTGTCTCTGTTTATCTCTCTTTCTGTCTTTGTTTATCTCTCTCTCTCTCTGTATTTGTTTATCTCTCTCTCTCTGTATTTGTTTATCTCTCTCTCTCTCTGTTTATCTCTCTCTCTGTCTCTGTTTATCTCTCTCTCTCTCTCTCGATCTCTGTTTATCTCTCTTTCTCGCTCTCTGTTTATCTATCTCTCACTGGCTCTGTTTATCTCTCTCTCTACCTCTGTTTATCTCTCTCTCTCTCTCTCTCTGTCTGTATTTGTTTATCTCTCTCTCTCTGTCTCTGTTTATCTCTCTCTCTCTCTCGCTCTCTGTTTATCTCTCTCTCACTGTCTCTGTTTATCTCTCTCTCTACCTCGGTTTATCTCTCTCTCTCTCTCTCTGTCTCTGTTTATTTCTCTCTCTGTTTAGCTTTCTCTGTCTCTGTTTATCTCTCTCTCTTCATCGCTGTTTATCTTTCTCCTTTTATCTCTATGACATTATTCTCTTTCTTCGTCTAGTTCTCTATATCACGATAGATGAACAATTTCTACTATGACCAACTTTTACCATGAAGAACTTCTATTAAGCTTCTAGGTAGAAAGAAGAAGAAAGAAAGAATTGTAGATCAGGTGGCAAAATAGGGTTCTATGCAGCACTCAATCACTTTCTACATCTCTTTCTATATCTCTATTAAAGTCTATCCCCTTCTATATAATTCTATCGAAGATTTAATCCAGTGATTTGAATTATAACTAATTTTCATTACACAATTCCACAGTCTTCTTCTCATATAAATTGATTGAGTACTGCAGAGAACCCTATTTTGCCAATTTTTTTTTTATCTACAATTATTTCTACATGGAAGCTTGGTAGAAGTTGTTCATGATAAAAGTTGTTCATGGTAGAAATTGTTCATTTATTCTTGATCGGAAGACCAGTTCTTATTTTAAATAACAATATCAAAATATAGTAAATGAGGCCTCTGGAAATTTGTCTGCTGAGCCATGAGCCATGCTTGCCGTGACATTCACTACCGTTCATGTGAAACATACACTTCAAAGGGTTATTAAAAAATGTGATGTTGTTGCTTTTCAATACAAGATCTATCGATGATTTTATTGGGTATTCTTTATTACGTTTAACAGGTTAAAAGAGTTTATTATACTTAGCAGCTTAAACGATTGAGTGACTAATGGCTGAGTAATCAATCAGAATCTCCGTTGGGAACAGCGAACATAAATGCTGGTGACTCATATTCCAAGATTCCATTTAGTTACTTAAATTTAACATATTTTTATTGATTCGTGTTGTTAATACAGACTACGAATTGCAGTATTAGGTTTGCATACTAATGTGCCGGTGCTCTCCACTTAAAATTCCACTTCTAGAGGTACTTCGCTTCTAAATGTTCTGTGCTTCTTTTACTTCCAAACAATATTCCTAAATCCTCCTAAAAGAGCCTCCATGCATCTCCTTCTCATTGGGTTCCTACACCAATATACCCACGAATCACCAACTAATTGACAGTTCATGTCAATGAAGTGCTCAGTGGATGTTTTATCTCTGACTAAGTGGGAATTGTAACACTGAATAAACTGCACCGAAGCAATTAATTTCTGAAATGCAAACAAGATAAGCACACAAAAACATATTTGTCGATATACCGAAATGATTTTGTGTGGATGTGGCTTCATAACCGACGACTGCCACTTCATTTGTAACAGTTTCCAATAATGACTTGACTGCTGCAAGAACAACAACAACAACAACAACATCAGACGAGCAGCCAAATTGTAAATATACACAAAGCATTTATGATGATTGTCAAATAGAGGAGATACCGTATCTGTAGCTGCATCTGTTTATGAAGTATCCTCAGAGGTGCTGCCGCTTGGCCAGAATGTAAACAGTGGGTGCGAAAAGCGCCGTCTCCAACTGGCTCTGGAACAAGTAAAATAAAAAAAAAAAACAACAACCAACCGAAGCATGTGTGAAAGAGTTCAATGTGTGTAAATAACAGTTCAGGAAAAAAGAAAAGAACAACACCAGCAGCGTCGGCAGCACCACTGAAAATGCACACAACTAAATTAAAACTTAGAACTTTGTGCGGAACATACAAAACCCCTGCCTGCGTTTGAAGTTTCAAAACTAATAAAATACAATACAACAAATAATCAAAACGAAAAGTACAACAACAAATAAGCTGTGAAGGCGATAAGCGAGCGGGAAAACTGAACCAACCGAAGCAGAGTGCGAAGACACCAGACATCATCATCATCGTGCCAAGACAAATTTATGGCATGACGTTCACATAGTCACAGTTTGCAGTCAGTCCGAGAAATGCTGAACGCCAGCACCGCTGGGGAACACTGGGGGAGGAGGGGTCAGTGCAATTATGAGCGATAAAGTGACTGCATGCACCCAGATAGAATCACGCCGATTAAGATGGCTGTGTGCATTGCCATACTCCTTGCCTCGTTCACACTTCCCTTCTTTTTATGAGGTCATTAAAATTGTTTAACAATTTTCATTTGAGGCACGAAAACAAACAAATATAAATATAGACACGATGTAAAAAAAATTGAATATAAGGAAAAAAAAAGTTTGATGTGCTCCCAGCTCCCCTCCTCCCGTGTGCCTGTGTTAAAGCGTGCTCATTGTTTATGAACTATGATTTTAACGATTTATGCGCCTGCAAGTATGTGAAAGTAAATATCATAAATTTTATAGTCGTAAATTCTCCGAAAATACCAATTTCAGTTCAAGCTGTACGCGAAGATATTGAATAGTTTTTTAGGAGCTTTTCATTGAGATTTATGACCTTTCCAATTTACGACCCTAGAGTGGAGGAGGGCAGACATAACTCGATGTAGAGTTGTGAACTGGAAACTTATTGGCTCATTTTCTGTCTATTAACGAAGACTTTTATTTGACCAAAAGTGACCCCAAACAAACTCAGAGATTGCTATTATTATTAGTCTCAGAGTTTGTCTCTGTGATTACTAAAAGTTTCCATCAGAGTCGTTATAGGAGCTGATTGCATCATAATCTTTTTTCCTTATAGAGTTTTCGTCATTCAGATCGAACACCGCTTTATAGCCTTACATAATTCCATCAGTTCTTTATTATCTTGCATGCTATTATAGGAACCCATCACCACCTGTAGGTAGATCTGTAGACATTCAGCTGATGGTTCTTTCTAAACTCAACATTACTATTGGATTGTCCTCCCATAAGCATTGTAGATGATTCAATATAGATTAGCTGATCGTCGGACATTCATATGCAAAGTGTTCTGTTATATCACTGACCCTTCAACAAGAGAAGGAGAGAAAAGTAGAGAGAATTAGAGAGAAGTAGAGAGAAATAGATATAAATAGAGGGAAATAGAGGGAAAGTAGAGATAAGCAGAGATATGCAGAGATAAGTAGAATATGAGTAGAGATAAGTCGACAGGAGTAGTCTGGAATATACAGGAGTAGACAGGAGTCGAGAGGAGTAGAAAGGAGTCGAGAGGACTCGAGAGGAGTAGAGAGAAGTATAGAAGAGTAGAATGGAGTAGAGAGGAGTAGAAAGGAGTAGAGAGCAGTAGAGAGCAGTAGAGAGCAGTAGAGAGCAGTAGAGAGCAGTAGAGAGCAGTAGAGAGCAGTAGAGAGCAGTAGAGAGGAGTAGAGAGAATAAGAAGGAATAAGAGAGAATAAGAAGGAATAAAAGAGAATAAGAAGGAATAAGAGAGAACAAGGAATAAGAGAGAATAAGAAAGAATAACATAGAATAAGAGAGATTAAAAGAGAATAAGAGGGAATAAAAGAGAAGAAAAGACAAGAAAAGAGTAGAAAAGAGAAGAAAAGAGAAGAAAAGAGAAGAAAAGAGAAGAAAAGATAATAAAAGAGAACAAAATAGAAGAAAATATGAGACAAGAGAAGAGAAGAAAAGAGAAGAGAAGGGAAGAGAAGAGAAGAGAAGAGAAGAAAAGAAAAGAAAAGAAAAGAGAAGAAAAGAAAACAGAAGAAAAGAGAAGAGAAGAGAAAAAAAAGACGAGAAAAAAAGACGAAAACGAGCGAAGAAAAAAGAAGATGAGAGAATAAGAATAAGAGAGAAAAATAGAGAATAAGAATAAGAGAGAAGAAGAGAGAATAAGAATATGAGAGAAGAAGAGAGAATAAGAATAAGAGAGAATAAGAATAAGAGAGAATAAGAATAAGAGAGAAGAAGAAAAAATTGGAACAAGAGAGAACAAGAGAGAAGAAAAAAGAAATAGAAACAAGTAGAAAGGAAAAGAGAGAAGAAAAGAAAAAAGAGAGAGGAAGAAAGAAGTAGAAAGAAAAAGAGAGAAGAAAAGGAAAAAGAGAGGAGAAGACAGAAGAAGGAACAAAAGAAAAAAGCAGAAAGAAGAAGAAAGAAGAAGAAAGAAGAAAAAAGAAGAAATAGGAAGAAAGAAGAAGAAAGAAGAAGAAAAAAGAGAAAAGAGGAGAAAAGAAGTAAAAAGAGGAGAGAAGAAGAGAGAGAAGAAGAGAAGAAGAGAGAAGAGAGAAGAGAAGAAGAGAGAAGAGAAAGAAGAGAGAGAAGAGTGAAAATTAGAAAATTGAGAAAATAGAGAAAATAGGAAAAACAGGTAAATGATAAGAAGAGAAAGACAAAAGAAATAGGAAAAAGATGGAAAAGAGATATAAAAATATAGGATCTTTTCATAA
This sequence comes from Clusia tigrina, assembly GCA_920105625.2. Classification (NCBI taxonomy): domain Eukaryota; kingdom Metazoa; phylum Arthropoda; class Insecta; order Diptera; family Clusiidae; genus Clusia; species Clusia tigrina. Next base: position 215,722,961 of record OV050031.1, read on the forward strand.
GAGAAGCAACAAATGGAAAAAAATAAATAAATAGAAAGAAATAGTAGAATGGGTGGAGATAGAATTGAATATAGAGATATGGAAAGAAATAGAAGGATATAGTAGAATATAGAAGATGGTTATGTATATTTATGGAAGGATATAGAGGCATATGATAGTATATGAAGGGATATGGAATTATTTGGAAGTAATTGGAATAATATGGAAATAAATTGATGTATATAGAAGGAGATGAAAGAGGATGCAAAGGGGTAAAATGATATGAAAGTGAAAGAGTAGAAGCCGAGGGGAAAATTTGGATCGCGATGGAATGTAATGGAAAGATATAGAAGAACTTGACAAGGACGATCGCAGAGAAGTAGTCAGGAATTGTTAAGGTTGTCAATGGAGTAAAGTTCCAAGAGTAAAAAATGATGTTAAAACTTAAACTTTCATTGCCAATTTCAATGTAGTCCCATTCCTTTTTGTAAATATTTCTTTTTAATATTTGGTTGTTAATTTTTTGTTGGTTTTCTTTCGTAATGAATGGTTTTATTATTGTCTTTTTTAATATTTGCTCTTTCGACCAACGAGCCACTTATAAATAATACTATCAAATTGGCAACCATGGCAAACTTTTTCATTGCATTTGCCGGCGCAGTTTTTCATATAAACACAACAACAACACAACAACAAAATAGCTCAGAAGTGGATGTCCTGCTTTTCCTACACCACTCCACGCTGTTCGGGCGTTGTTCTTGCTGATGTTCTTGTTGTTGTTGTTATTGTTGTTGTTATTGTTGTTGTCAACGATGTCCTCTGCTCCATGCATGTGTGTACATATGGCAAGTGGTTTATGTGCTTTTCTCATTGAAATCTGTAAAAGGCAATTTTATTTGCATTGATCTTTGGATTTATTTTTTCCGGATTTCCATCATCATATTTTTTTTGTTTTCCAAATTTTTTTTACGTTCTGGCATGCAAATAAAATAATACAACTTTGAATGTGTGTGAGAGTGTCCCTACGAGCGTGTCTGTGTTTGTGAGGGAGTGTGTGTCTGTGCGTTTGTGTGTGTTTGGTTGCATATTTTATGCTGCTGCATGTGTTTTGTAGCGATTGCAAATGTATTTTGGCGCGTGAGTATGCACAAGTTTAAAATATTTTCATTGCATTGCAAAAGGATAATGCTGAAAGTTTGCTCATACTTTATGTGTGCGAAATTTTATTAAAAAATGGTTGGTATCTCATGCAAATTGCTCCAATGAAATTTATATCTTTGGTAGCAATTTCACAAAAGTACTAGTAAAATAGTAGGTTGACATTATTTACTGTGCTGGGGTAAACACTCCAATTAGGGTCTAGCTTCAAGTGGATGATTCACATTTCCTACGTATGCAGTACCAGTTCACTGAAGCTCCTAAAGCTTCTGATCCTTTTGAAGACACAAAATATATGTTCTTCTCTATAAATATTGCAAAAGTTTCAGTGTTTTCCTTGCTGATGTTCTCCTCTGTTATATCCCGATGTTTTGTTCCCATCTCATTCTTAGACTTGGCTAAGATTTTATACTAGGTTCCCAATAAATCTTCATTATCATCAGTGTACCTAGTTTTGACTTTCATAAGTCATTGTCTCCAGTCATCTGCAACAGTTTCAGCCTTCTTCTTGCTGATGTTCTCCTCTTTTATCTGTCGGTTTTTTGTACCCATCTCATTCTTAGACTTGGCTAAGATTTTATACTAGGTTCCCAGTAAATCTTCATTATCATCAGTGTACCGAGTTTTGACCTCCATAGTCTCCAGTCATGTGTTTCGCCAAGAAGTTTGAAAATGTGTAACTTCCTTACCCAAATCCTCTCTCCACCTTCCCCATATATAAATATTTCCAGACTTTTAGTACGATGGGGATCGATGCCTGCGTGCTAGGAAACCTCGTTCGGTGGTTCTCCGTTCTATCTATCTCTTATTTGTTTTGGGCATGTCTTCGCATTCTGGAGTTTTGAGTCAATAAATTGTCTCCGTTAGTGCTGTCCTCTCATATAGTTTTTGGCTTTCCTTCCCCATATATAAATATATCCAGACTTATAGTACGATGGCCATCATTTCCTGAGTGCTAGGAGATCTCCTTCGGTGGTTCGACGTTCTATCTATCTTTCATTTGTTTCGGACTTGTCTTCGAATTCTGGAGTTTTGAGTCAATATGTTGTGTCCGTTAGTTCTGTCCTCTCAAATGGTTTTTGGCTTTTCTATCATGCAATCGCCTCATATTTTATTCTTCACCTACTGCTACTTTTATTCTTCATTACTCTTTGGCTATTTGTGGTGGCCTCCAATAATTTATCTTGTGCTTTTGTTACTGTTTGCTTGTTTATAAAGTTCCCACAGTTACGACGTCATAAATGTACATTTTACCTTCAGTCTACACCTTACTTTCAATAGTTTGCATTTATAGTTCCCTCTCGAATTTCACATCTCCTTTTCCATGCTACCAAGTTTTCCTTCTTAATGTGCTTTTGTAATGTAACAATATGAACGGAATATGAAATGAACAAGGAAATTGCTCAATATTGCGTAGACTAGGAAGTCCGAATCATGGACATCTGAACTAAGTGATAGGAAACATTCATAGAGGAAATTGCTAAAAATTCCCTAAACTAGGAATTCTGAATGGCCACCTGAACTGCTTTGCTAGGAAACATTCATACCATAGTAAAGCAATGTGAGGAGCTATTCCCAGCACATGACTGATCCTTCTCAATCACTGTTTTTCTGTTTATATTATCAATCTATCATTTAAATCATAACAAGACAACAGAATACTCCTTTTCATATGTAGCGTAATTTAAGATAGTCTTGCAAGATTTTTCAAGGACCCTTCATACTATTACTGAATCCTTAATTGAAGCCTGCCATTTTTTAATTTAGGGCCAAACTCAATTTCACTACAAACATTTTATAACTCGAATTTGCTGCTGATTTGCTCATAGGGCCAAACGACGCTACATAAATGAAATTATTCCATCGTTTGGGAATTTCCATTCTGACCCATTTATTTGCGGCTCCTTTATGTACCAGCGTAGCTGTGAAAGCAACTTTCTCTGCATGGAAAGCCAGAAATTGTTTCAATAAAACCGATGCATAAAATATAAATTTAACATGCTTCACAGCATCAACAACATCGACAACAACACAAGTAATCCAATAATTTATTGGATACTTTCTGGAGAATTCTCAAATTTGTAACTCAATTGAATCAATTTCATTTCCATTTGTGTACTTGAGTGGCATTTCCCAATATAATTTGCTTTACGAAAGTTTTTCATTGCTAATCAAACACAGTAATTGGCATTTGGTATTTTTATAACTAAATAAACCAACATAGACGGACACACACATGCATACGAACACACATTCGCACACATGCAAGCAACTAACTCACATATAAATATGCACATGCATTCAGAAGGAGTTGACTGCTGCTTCCTTGACTGCTCGTAGATGATGAATTTGTGGCTGTTGTTGTTGAGGCCAGACATTCCCATGAACTGTTGGTAATGTTATCCGCAAATAGTATGATAATGCAATTTAAAATTTCAGTTGATGTTGCTCTCAACAACCAGGAGCAACAACAAAGCAACATCTTTGCATAGAAATTTAAGTATACATCAGAGACGCAATACAACTAACTACCTATGAAGACAAGTGTCTAAGCTGAATTAAGTTCATTTACATAGACACTATAGTACCCTATATTTGGGAAGAAAGTAATCAGTTCGGTAAGTAAAGCAAAAGTGGCAACTTAGTTTTGTAGTGTGATTGATCACCCAAGTATGTTATTTCTATACTCAACCTATTTTGCTATGGGAGGGCAGGATGCAGGATTTTCAGGAGGAGAAATTCAACTTTAAAATGTGTTTAGATTTTTTGGTATATAAGAACAAGTGAATAAACTTCTAGTGTCCTTGGAAAAGGTTCTTCGTTATTGGCTTCATTCTTGGAATCGCACCATGGAAGTATTATTAATATTGTTACGAAATTGCCCTCCTGACAATTTGCTCTAACTCTCAATACTTGGATTCGCACCACTGGATTGTGTAGAAATCAAACAATCGCAGGTTAAATTAAAATAATTAACTTTATTTAATTATTGCTATTTCCACACTTAATATTAGGCTTAAAGTTTACTTTATTACAAATTGTACTTTATTTAATAATTCATTAATCACTCTATTACTTGTTAATATTGTAACGGCTACAAGTGAAATGCACGATGTACACACTGTTACTATTTCTGCTCAACTGTGTCTCGATATTAATTGTGTGGTGGCTTATATACCTTCCGAATGGTTGAAATAGAAAATTCTTTAATATTCACTACATTATAAAATAAGTTTGTGGAATATTCTCGAATCTTATCTACACTTATCGAACCTTATCTCTCGAATATTATCCACACAATAAAATAAGTTTCTGGAACATTTCCGAATCTTATCTACACTTATACAATATTATCTACACTTCGAAAGAGGGTTCCTGAGTAAGCTTTTTTCGAATAGATCGTTTGTTGACTTATATACACTTCTCTCGTAGTAACTGAGCTTAATAGACGTATCCTAAAAGTATGCAATCATTTATGTTTCAATATTTTAGAAAAAGTAAATGAACTTCTAGAGTCCTTGCAAAGAGCCCTTCTTGGATGGCCTGAGTCTTCAAATCTCATAATGGAAATATTATTAATATATAAAAAGTATTATATTAATTAACATATGCGAATATTTGACAACTGTGGTATTACTAATACCTTCCAAGGTGATATTCCCATACTGAAGTCATCCAAGAAGAGCGTTTTGCAAAATTGTATAAATTCCGATCTCCATGGAACACAGGTTCCTGAAATTTTCTGAAGTCAGTGTTCATTTATGAACTGGTTCTTTTTTGATTGAGCTCCCGTGTCCTTGCTTCTATTCATAGACATATCTGCAATGTGGAAGAAGATCTAATATTATTCAATTTTACAATTTCATATAAGCTCCGATCTTCCTCGAACACAGTTTCTGAGAATATGTTTAAGTCCGTGTTCATTTCTGAACTGGTTCTTTTTTGATTGAACTCGCATGTCCTTGGTTCTATTCATAGACATATCTGCAATATGAAAGAAAGAATATTATTCAATTAATTTAGAAAGTGGCATGGAAAAGGAACTTACACATATTTTTATATATATTTCCACACCTGTCACGCTCCCCTTGGCCAAAACTAACCTATGCACCAAGTGAATACTTTCCTTGCACCCTTTTTTTATTGTATATGTCATAAAAACTCCTGCAGAAGGGATAACATAAAATTTCAATTTGCGTAGGGCTAAATTAAATAAGGGATACAAAAACAATTTGCGTATTTGTTGTTGTTGCGTTTACAATTCTGTTAGTGCAGAGTATGTCATATTGGAATTAGGCTCGTACACACATTTCTGGCGGTAACCCATCACCCTCATTCTCCTAGAGAAATTATGTACTTAACATTGAGTTTTATAAATGAAATGAGAACGCGAAATTCATTATTGAAATGTGGTTGTAATATGTAAGGTAAGGTAGTAGGTAAGTGTTGCGAAAGATGCAGGATTTTATTATGAGGGAGATTTTAAGTATATGCAAACTTATATTAACATTTGAGTTACTCAATCCGTGGTTCTTGATGGTTCAAATTCTGATAATTGTTTATATTCCTGTTTTGCAGAATTTGAATAAGGCTTTTCTATTTACTACTACTATTAAACATTTGTTAAAGAAAGTCTGCTTTAGTGAGAAGTATCAATCATGAGGTTAAAGGACAACATCCAGTATCATATCAGCTAATATTGTTTGAGCAATAAGAGTTGTTAGTTAGTGTTCCAACACGAAGAAAATACATCTGACTAAATGTTAATAGTGTCTCTTCTTAATGTATAAAACTTTAAGGTAATGATATCTCCAAATGACAACCTGCACTAAGAACATCATGTTTAATATTCAACTAAATCAATAGGTAAGAAAGCTGTGAAAGGTAACTGATTTTGTACGAACAGTCATAGAAGTGTTTGAGAATATTACAGATTTAAGACCCCTTGTTTACCAGTATATTAAAGAGGCACATATTTATATCATTTTAGAGGCAACATGATCCTGCTTAGATAATGAATCAGACAAATTAAAGACTTGTATACTAAAAATTCAGTGCTACGAGTATAATTTTATATATTTTAATAAAGATCTTCAAACAATTTTATTTAAAATAAAATCATATAAAATAATCACCAAAAATGGGGGTAATATTTCATATGCAATAATACCCAAAATGCAGTCATTAAGGTTTTTACTTTATTACAGTTGTGATCAGATTGGATTCCAGATCGTCATTTAATTTCTTGATAATTTTATGGCTAGTCCTCGTGTTGCCGCCGGCATTGTGTATATGAGCCCCGTGGCCTGCATGAAGTGCAGGGCATTATTTTATTTGTTGTTGGCTTTGTGTGTGTTTACTTAATGGAGGCAATGGAATTTATGCTTACTCCTTTCATTTCATTTCATTTCACTTCATTTTATTTGTTTTTTTTTGTTTTATTTTATTATATAATATTTTTTGTATTGTTTGTTGCTGTAAGAGCGACAATTTGCTAAATTATGAAGGGCACTAGCAGCACTTGCTGCATTGTTCACCACACAGCACTGCACAATAGAGCAGTGGTCAGTTGGGGGACGTTAGTGGCATGGTCACAACGACTTGCGACTATAATGTTGTAGTGGCACTGCCGAGGAGAGGGCGGGTGCTTTTAATAGTCAAATTAAATGGCTGCGTTTATATCAAAGTGCACATTGTTTGCTGCATTTGCTGCCCTGCTCAAGTGTGTTTATAGAAAAAAGTTATGAACAAATTTAAAACAAACAAAAAAAAATCTTGAAAAATCTCCTGACATTTAAATCGTGCCCTGACAGTTTTGAAATGTTTCTCCGCGCTGCATTGTTGCGCTTTTATTTCGCACAATCCGAACACAGAAGTAGTAATTTTTTTCCAACCTTATGAGACTGGAAGCCCGCTACGGTGCCGTTTGCGCTTTGTTTTAATGTTAAAGAGCCGAGCGACAGTTTTTGCTCTGCCACTGGCGGCGGTATTTGCTGCATAAACACTTTCTGCATTAACACTATCGTACGCATTTCTGCCGGACTTTTCGTTTTAATTTCTTTTATCTACCTCGCTCTTACACTTTTCTTCCTCGACATTGCCTTTTACTGTGACTTCTTGCCAGCAATTCAGACCCAGTTCGGTTCAGTTTATTTCTGTGCCATGATTTTTTGTTTCGTTTTATTCGCTTTGTTATTGTTTTTGTTGTGTAATGTCCACACAGGTGACACTTTCATGTCACCTGACAGAAGGATATTTTATTGCTTGTGCTGAAAAGGCAACCAGCGAGCAACACATTGCAACATTCTTTTTGCTTACGTTCGCTTTTGATGTGCTTGATGGGCAGTTGGGGAATAATAAGTGCGAAAAGTTTACTTGATGGCTGTCCAGGCTCATTCCCCACTATCTGCCCTGCTCACCCTTCTCTGTCCGCCTATCCATTGCTTTTTATAATAAATTATTTTCTTAAATATAGCACACAAACACACACACACACACACACACACACACATTTCACTGGCAGTCTTCGTTGCGTAAAGTGCTGAGCAACGCGCTGCCGGTGGAGAAATTAAACTAACTGAAACTTCAAGATTTGTATGCGGAAAGTTTCAAGCATGACACCGCGCCGCTTTTCATGAAAATACAAAAATAAAACAAGAAAAAATAAATTACGAACTTTCTAACTCCAGCACTAAATAATCCCTGAAAAAGCTGACAACCAGCTCAAATTTTTTGCCTTCTTTCTAATTGAAGCGTTTTTCCATTGAAACGCCGAGAGATACTCGAATACATGCGCACACAAGTAGCATGCGGGGGGGAGGGGGCTCTTAAATGAGAAATGAGAAATGCGAAAGCTGCTGCCTCATGCTGGCCAAGTGAAAATATCTTTACAAAATTAATTTTAAACTCTTGCCCGGTTGCAGCTGCCGTTGTGAGCAGAATAATGTTGTACCAGTACCCCTTCACTGTTCCTGATGGCGGCCGCCCTGTCACTGTCACAGCCTCATAAGATCGAAGTGTAAGTTTGTTGTGTAAACTTATTTGGCATAAATAAAGCATCCAAAGTAAATACTTAAGAGAGAATCACAACAAACTACACCGTACCTATTTTTAAATGTGGGCCGGTTGGCTGAGATGGCCCTGCAGAGAAACTGATTACGTCGGAACTAACTACACTAAAACAAAACTAGTTGGAAACTGACATAAATCGTAAGGACAAAGAATATCGTACCTACAAATGTAGGACAGATAGGGAAATTGATTAGTTTGGAACTAATATAAAACTAGTTGGGAATTAATATAAATCGTAACAACAATATATACCGTACCTATACATTATTCTTATTATATCTTACTCCATAATTAATTATGATTGCAAGGAGGTAGGAAATGGGTACTAGGTACTGAGGCTTTCAACTCGAAGAGAAAAGATTTTTTAGAATGAAGCATTTTTGACACCAAGTCCGGAGCTGGATTTGACCCTGCGATCCTCTGAGTGTGAGCTTAGACTGTTTACCACTAGACCACAGAGGGCAGATATACCCATATATAAATGTAGGCCTTGAAGGGAAACTGATTAGTTCCGATCTATCTTAAAACTACTTATAAACTGGCATCATTCGTATCTAATATAAAACTAGTTCAATGCTGGGTTGGAACAGACTTATCACCAGTTGGAAACCAGGGAAAAAGTTCGGAACTAACTCAACATTAACTCAGAACTAACATGAAACTAGTCTGGAACAGACATGAAACTAGTTTGGAACAGACATGAAACTAGTCTGGAACAGACATCAAATTAGTCTGGAACAGACATGAAACGAGTCTGGAACAGACATGAAACTAGTTTGGAACAGACACGAAACTAGTCTAGCATTAAAGAAAAACCAGTTCGTAACTAAAGTAAAACTTTTATGTAATTGTAGTACGGTTGGTTAGAAGCTAATTTAAAATTCCATCGGGACAAACAAAATTAAAAAAAGCCTGTCACACCTAATATGAAACTAGTATAGAATGTAAATCGAAACTGTTTGGACCTATATCACAACTAGTTTGGATTTGAAATAAAGCTATTTCGGGATTGACGTTACATTAGATCTGAATTATTAATACCAAATTATAAGATCACTGACACGAAACTAGTGTGGCATTAGTGTGAAACCAGTTTGGTCCAAAGTAAACTAGTTCGGAAATGGGGTAAAATAAGTTTAAAGTGTATGTATTGTTAGCTAAGAACTTATTGAAGCGTAGTTTCGATGTCCACCACAACAAGTAATGAACATCTTCAAGTAATAATGTATAACTTATTCGGTGGCAACGGAAAACATGTTCAGAAATATATTGTGAACTAGTTGAGAACTAGTTGAAATTTTATAAAGTAACAACATGTAAGTAGTTTTCAATTAGCGTCATGAACTAGCATCATTAGTACTTCTAATTGAATATTAGAATACTTTCTAAATAGCCAATAGTATATTATATATATAGTATATAATAGTATATTGGTCCACTTTTGTCAAAATACTGGTTTGAAGCGGTCAAATAGGTGAACCACAAAATTGAGAACTGATGTAAACTTATATAATTCACAGTTAGGCTAAGTTGATATCTTAAAACATATTATTCAACATGAGTCAATGATCAACAATCAACATCAGTTCATATTAGTCAACATTCAGTCAACGTCAGTCAGCATCCTTCAACATCAGTCGAGAGGAGTTAACGTCATTTAGCATCATTCAATATCAGTCAATATTTATCAATATCAGTCAATATCAGTACACACCATTCAACATGAGTCAATGATTAACAATCAACATCAGTTCACATCATTCAACATCCTTCAACATTAGTCAGCACGGTCAACATTCTTCAACATCAGTCAAAATTAACAAATATCGGTCAATATCAGTACATATTATTCAACATGAGTCAATGATCAACAATCAACATCAGTTCATATTAGTCAACATTCAGTCAACATCAGTCAACATCCTTCAACATCAGTCGAGAGGAGTTAACCTCTTTTAGCATCATTCAACATCAGTCAATATTTATCAATATCAGTCAATATCAGTACACACCATTCAACATGAGTCAATATTTAACAATCAACATCAGTTCATATCACTCCACATCATATAAAATAATTCAACATCAATCAACATCTTTCAACATCAGTCAATATTAATCAATACCAGTCAATATCAGCACACATCATTCAATATGAGTCAATAATCAACAATCAATATCAGTCTAGATCATTCAACATCTGTCAATATTAATCAATATCAGTCAATATCAGTTCACATCATTCAGCATCATTCAACATCAGTCAATATTAATACTCAATATCAATATCACTCAATATCCATTCACATCACTGAACATCATTTAATAATTAACAATCAACATCAGTTCATACAAAATCATTCAATATCAGTCAACATCAGTCAACATTAGCCAGCATCATTCAACATTAGTAAAAAAAAAAATGTATCAATGTCGGTCAATATCAGTACATATCATACAACATGAGCCCATAATTGAGAATTAACATCGGTTCATATCAGTTCAAGTAATTCAAAATCATACAACATCAGTCAACAGCAGCTAACATCATTCAACATCAGTCAAAATTAATCAATATCAGTGAATATAAATCAACATCATTCAATATCAGTAAATATCAGTGAATATCAGTCAATATTAGTCAATATCAGTCAATATCAGCCAACATCAGTGAACAGCATTTCATCAGTCGACATCATTTGACATCATTCAACATCATTCGATATCATTCGACATCATTCAACATTACTCAACATAATCGAAATATTGTTGTTGGTTTCTGTGTTACTGTGAACTGAATCCAATATTGTTGTTGGTTTCCGTGTTACTGTCAATTGAACTCAATCTCGTAGTTGGTTTCGCTGTAACTGTCAATTGAATTCACAGTCTAAACACACCTAACTACGCCTCAGTCATAACTGAGGTATGAACAAGAATTTGCTCGCTTGTGACTGAAGATGTGAACATAGCCTAATGGTGGGACTACGAGCATAATAAAAGCATGTTGGAAGTAAGTTAATGATGACGAAAAGTAAGTTTTGTGGGTCGCATAAATGAGGACACTATTGACCTTCTTCATTAGAGTACAATGGGCATCAATGCCTGACTGCTTGGAGACCTCCATCTTCGGCGGCTCTCCGGCTACCCCATTTTTACTGTTCACATCTCTTCCATCTATCTAACTGTGTGACAGTTCATATTCTTCTATTTGAAAGTTATATAGAGAATTACAGCCTTATTTTGTTCTCAAAAGGGCTCAATAACCTGTTTAATATATTGCTTAAATCAACTAATCATCTACAGTCATTCACTAGTTTATATTCCAGCACCACTTTCCAATTTCCCTGCACGGGTGCTTGGTAAAGTGATGCAGGGACAAAGACAAACTTGCAGCGTCACTCAGTAGAAGCCGATCGAGTCAGGGAAAGCATACTTACTAAAAAACCGTTGCACCATCAATGACAACAGTAACAACAACAACCAACTCACAGTTTCAATAATGCCACAAAAATTCCACACACACACAAACACACTGACACATTCATATAAGAACTTTCAATTGTATTAATACAGTGTGTGTGTGGAGTGCTGTGATTGCCGCAACATGGCCACCAAACAATCAGGCTTTCATATGGGGCCGTATGTGAGCGTACGTGGACTTGGATGTGTCTGTGCATGGCTGTATTTGTATGTGTGTGTGTGTGTACATGCATGTGCGAGGGTACGTGCATGTGTGCATGTGTGATATACTTCCCTCCCTGCCATAGACGTATACGCAACATTCATTAAGAGTATTAAACTGTCCTCCGTTGTTGCAGCAAAATGTTGCAGTTGCATTTTTGCACTTGAGTACTTTGTTTCATTAAAAAGTAGTGGCGTAATGGAGTAACACTCAAGTGCTTCCCAGCGCTCAGACTTTTACGGACTCGTACTGCGTACTACGCAATTTAAGGACAGCATTTGCTACGGTTTCCTTTGAGACGCAGGGATATTGGAGATATTGTTTTGTGGATTTGTGCTGGCGTTACTTTTCAAGTTTTGTTGGTGGGTTTTTTTCTGGGTTTTTTTAGAATTTATTTTTGTTACAACATTTCCTTAGCGTTTTTCCTTGTGTCTTTGTTGTTGTTGTTGTTTTTTATTTTTGCTTTTTGGTTTCTGTGTAAATGTCTTCAACAATGTTGCCGCAATTTTTAGTTTTTCAGTTTTGAAGTTAACTGTTGCTGCGGTTTTGTGCAAAAATTGTTGCCAACAACTTTGTACGAAATTAATTACAAAATCGTGAGGTCAATCGTTTTTCGGTGATAATCGAGTGAGTCCGGAGTAGCGAAGCAACTTTTCTTTCCCGCCAGCTTGCTTGCAACGATGAGTTTTGCTGCTGCTGCTGCAGCTGCTGGAGGAGGTGGCAGACGACGGGGCAGGTTTACTTGCTTTGAACTTTGTTTGTTTAGTTGCATATTTTGAGCAATTTCCTTCTTGCGGTTTTATGCTTTTGGGTAATTTGTAGTCTTCGTATTTTTGTTGTTTTCTTTTATTTTTATTTTGTTGATGGTGTTTTATTTTTGTATTGCTGTGAAATTACTCGTGTACTTGGTTGGTTTTTGCGGTTGGGATGCTTAATTTGCATAATTTTGTTGCAAGTTGTATTGCTGTCTGTCTGTCTGTCTGTCTGCCTGTATACGAGGAGTAACTTTGAAGTTTCCCTCTAATATTAGTTTAAAATTTATTTGGCTTTTGTTTTGTGTGCTGCTGCTCGAAGTTAATAAGCCACATTCTGTTTTAGTGGCCCAAACTCATCTACTGCCGTGCGCCCAGTTACTGTTGCAGGCAGGCTTACGTGGCGGTTTTCTTGGTCCGTTCAATTTAATCTGAACTCACTGGTCTAATTATAAAGTATTTTGTGCTCTGTATCAGGGAGTTAGTAGCTCAGCTCGTCTCAGAGTTGTTGTTGTGGAAATAAAACCTGGAAGAGTCGGTTTCATAAGCGAAACTAAAGCGAATCTCATAGAGTCGTTGATTTGATGCTGTATCTGGAATTAAGTGGCTACGAATGAGATCGATATGGAATCAGTCCAGTGATGATCGCTGATAGGTACACGAAAAGTGATGTTGAGGATCAATTTTGGTCGTGTTAAGTACTTCAATAGCTGGTTCGAGCTAGTACAGTTGATTTCTTTAATTTAAGGCAGTTTTTTATGACCTCCCCAACATAATGCCAAGCTTCAAAAAGGTTGTGTGGGGATTTATGACGGAGTTCTAGTTCTGTGAAGTAAACAATCTTCATTTAAACATTTGTTACTGCTTCATTGAAATTCGTATTCTTACAATACTTCTTTAGACCTCAGGGGTTCCAGTGAGTCTCCACCGAGGCTGCTAACCTGCTACTGATAGTTATATGAATGATGACGAATAGGAACATCTGCTGATACTTCGTTTGGAGAACAATTGTTGAATAAACAATAATGTTAGTTTGAAGAACAATTGTTCAATAAAAAATAATCTGACGGAACAACTCCTTCTCTGTAGATATTTTTAAACTGTTTTTAGTGGCACTTTAAAGTTGATGTTTCTTTTAACCTTCTGAATCTCAACTCTACATCTGAGAAGAAGAATGCACCTCATTTTTCTGTCGGCCTTGATCCAGGTCTTGATGATTCTTCTAACCTTGTAGTATGTCTCAATCTCTGCTCTAGATCTGAGAAGAAGCATGAACCTCATTTGTCAGTCGGCCTTGATCCAGCCCTTGTTGATTCTTTTAATCTTACAGTACATCTGAATCTCTGCTCTAGATCTGAGAAGAAAAATGCATCTCATTTATATGTCAGATTTGATCTAACCCAGGATGATTCTTTTAACCTGGTAGTTCGTCTCAATCTCTGCTCTAGATCTGAGAAAAAGAATGCACCTCATTTGTCTGTCAGCCTTGATCCAGCCCTTGATAATTCTTTTAATCTTCAAGTACTTCTGAATCTCTGCTCTAGATCTGAGAAGAAAAATGCATCTCATTTATATGTCAGACTTGATCTAGCCCAGGATGATTCTTTTAACCTGGTAGTTCGTCTCAATCTCTGCTCTAGATCTGAGAAGAAGAATGCACCTCATTTGTGTGTCAGCCTTGATCCAGCCCTTGATAATTCTTTTAATCTTGCAGTTCGTCTCAATCTCTGCTCTAGATCTGAGAAGAAAAATGCATCTCATTTATATGTCAGACTTGATCTCGCCCACCAATCAATACGCTTACAAATAAGTTTTATTAATAGAAACCTGAAGAATTTGCATCACGTGCCAGAAACTAATTAATCAAATCAAAACAGGAAGCAGGTACATTACACTGAATAATAACAAAAGTTGAGAGGAAAAAAGTAGAGAAATAAAGCCATGAAAGTCAGCAACAACTCCAACTACAGCAGCTCGCATTAAAAATTAATGGATTTTATGATTAAACTGTGAGGGAGAATCAACCAAATCGACATACTACCACAACCAGAACAACAACAACATCAACTACAACAACTACAACATCAACTACAACAACTACAACAACCTGAACAACAACGACGAAGAGTGTTCGTACTACTCTGGAAGCACAAAAGGTAAAAAGCTTATTCAATTATGAATGAGATTAAAATTACAGTTAACTCGAATTTTAGCTACACAGAGCACGCGCAGGTTACGTACACAGCTACTCGCATACGCAATGGCAGGCACACACACACACATATGCACACACACAGCAATGGTGCTGAATAATTGGATCCAGGCAATTCGAATTGAATACATGGCAGTGTGTGATGGCTGTAGAGTGCATACGGCAACGCAATTTCGCAGACAATGGAGGAAAATTTTATTTAATTCCGCTTTTCAAAGGTGAATTGCCAGAAAGCAGCAATGCAAGTGCGACGGAATACAGGTATATCTGCCAACAACAACAACAACCACAATAACCTCTGCATTAGCATCACTAAACCCTGAAGTCAATGGAGAAACGTCGAAGAAGATGATGCCGCCTGATGAACTATTGTTCTTTGACATTCATTCCAACGGAATGGAATTGGAGTGACGAAGCTGCATAAGTTGAGACGATATGGTATTATTGGCACACAAAGGCGTTCAAATCAAGCAAAGGAGTGGCAATTTAAACACACTTTGCCACACTTGAATAAATACCCCAATCGGAAATGATAGGAGAAATCTTCGATGAGATAGGATGGGAGATATCATACAGAATCATAATGAGACAAAACCTGGTGTAGAAAGCCAAGCAAAATGCTGAAATGTTGGAGAAGAACTTGTTTAACTTGTTGTTCTGAACCTGTTAATGTTAGCATAAAGAAACGTCCCTACACAGAACTCAGAACAAATTGACTAAACGTCCTTGGAAAATGATTGATTTTCTAATTCCTTTTGCAGCAACTTTAGCTGACAGTGACTATAGTCTTTAGTGTCTTTGAAGACATTGCCGACAATCTTCTCTGTATCTGGGAAATTTCCTACTGGGTCTGTTGCACGTGAATTCATGTAAATACTGTATAGGCCAATGTGGCAACTTGAGCGTGGGTTTAACGCTGCAATAACGTCTTGTCTATCAATGTGGCTTGTCGGCGTTCACAAAACGAAACGCTGTAGAATGAAAGTGACGCTGTTTATGTCAAATCACAAAACGCAAGGTGTAACGGCTGTCGGCAGACGTTGCCTGTAGGGTGGGTAGCCGCCTGACAGAGAAATTAGAATGCTGTTTATAGCTGAATGCCTACGCAAATGTCTGTGTTGTCGAGTGTGAATGGGCTGCGGTAGCTGGTAAATTTTCATAACAAAGCGGCCTGGGCTGCCGTTTGATATGTGCGCTTCCCTAACTTCCTCAAGGTGCAGTTAGCTGAGCTTGCGAATTGAATGGTGGGGCTGAATGACTGAACGAATGAATGAATTTGAAGGAGCGGAGTAGCGCAAATGCCTCTTCAGTGGCACCTTGATAGCATTTTCAATTCTAATTTCCATTTTGCATTTCCTTGCTATGTTGAATTGAAGAAAAGACAAACAAACACTTGCGTGTATTTTGCGTGAGTTTCTACTTAAGTGCCTTTTTGTGTGTCTGTGTGTGTATGTGTTTATGTGTGTGAGTGTGTACGTGATTGTGTGGGTGCGTCTGATTGTATATGGTGGGTGCGTGTTTATATTTGCGCTATGTTTTATGCTCCAATTCGTAATTTCAAATATAATATGCTGAAACAATGAATGGGAAATATTCACATATATAGGTATACACGCACCGGCCACCCAGCAGGGAAAGGGACTAGTTCGCAAACCAATGCTGTTGAAATTTTACGAAAAAAGCTTTTATGGAACAGAAATAAAATGGAGTTATACAAAAAATATTCAAGAAAATGTTCTTATTGACTGCGATTGAGTACTGAGTTTTAGCAAGTGTTATAACAGAGTTTCAAAGCAGTTTTTTCAAGGATCTGTAACCATTTATGTACTAAATTTCAGTTACTGAGTGTTTAAACTTTATTAGTAAAGTTGCAAAAATCATCACAAAGATATAAATAATAATTATAAGAAATGAATAATCTTGTAAATTATATAAATATAATTTTAAGTAAATTAGTTGATAATTTTACTGTCGAAATTACAACTTATTTTTAGCAATTTACTTCAACTGATTTTTAGCAATTGGCTTTAACTCATTCTTAACAATTTCTTCTTAGCATATATTCTGTTCCTCCCTTCTCAGCTTCCCGTGCCACTCTGTTGCTTTTCCTGAACCCATTTATCACGGCTCCCAGTTTCCTTGCTGGGTTAAGGCTGCTTTTCTGCGTTTGTTTGCACGGCACAAATGCTGAATGCGAAGGTTTCTCAATACTTAAATGCGGCTTATATAGCACGTGAGTGTCGCATTGGTTGCACGTGTGTATGGCTGGGTGGGTGTGTATGCCTACGTTAGCGTCTCTATGAGTGCGTGTGTGTACTTTACATATTTATATTGGGATTAGGGATATGTTTGTGTGACTATTGCTGCTGCTGCTGCTGCTGCTTGTGCTCCTCCTGTTTGTTATTTGTGTTGGGCATTGAGGGACTGAACTCTGCTCCAGTGTGCCCCATTCAACATGTGCGGCAGTAGTACTCGTACCTGTGTGCGTTTAGTGGCGGTTGCTTCGAAATCTTTTACACACATTTTTTTATAATTTCAAAAGTGCTTTTCCAACGTGCGTTTGCGTTCCAGTATCCTGAGCGGGGTGGGGGAATGTTATTTAATTAAAGCCATTAGTCCTAGTTTTTGTTTGCATATCCTGTGTTGTCATGTAAAACAGTTCAACAACTCTATTCGAGTGACTGTGTACGTTTAGGTGTGGATATGGGTGGATTGCAATATGCGCTACAGTCATTCCGATAGTGTACATGAATATGATAGCTGGCATTTTTTAGTCACTAAAGTGGGCGGAATTTAAGGGGTATATTCTGTTGCTCTTATTGTTGAAGCTATTGTTCGTATACAATGGTGGGCGGCTTCTATACAAGCATTCAGTACAAGTCTTTATTAGGAATTTACTGGGATATTTTTTCATATACATATATACTTCCTTATAGTTATGCGACTATATATAAGAATTGACTTGGAATTGGAAGAGTTGGAAGGACCAGACATCTTTGCTGTTACAATAGTTTTACTTCCAATGCTTTTACTTATATATATCGCCATCCCTTTATCTGCTGTGTTGGCCAATTGTGACCGACTGTAGGTCACTTGTCTCTTTCGCTTTAAACATCAATTGAAGTATCAAGGATTTTATCACATACTCCTTTGTAATTGGAACTCAAATCCTTGTGGTATACATTTTTGATAGTAATGCATTTCATTTTAGACCTAAATAAACATCTCCACCCTGGGGAAAACTCATCTATCCCTTTATTAATTAAGAATTTAAACAATTTACTTTTTAAAATCAAATCGCATAAATATGAAACACAATTTCAACCTTCCCCAGAATTGACTGAATTATTAACTCTACGCCATTCGACTGAGTGTTGTAGTTCGGGGTGTTTAATAGAATATGCGGGTTTAGTTCTGCACAACTAAATTATCTCCCATTACTATTCAATTGGGTTCAATAGACATCTTTTCTATAATACGTGAATTTTTAATATTTTCTTATTAAATCTCATAATCAGAGTTGCGCCTGCTTCCACAAATGAAAACTTGGCAGAAACTTCATGGGCAGAAACTTTGCTCAAATCAGAATGTGAGTAGATTATTCCTTACCACACGGTACTCAGAACATGGTTCAACTATGATTTGTACTCTAAAAAGTTCTCAGTTTTTATATTACTGTGAATATTTAATGTGATGATTTGTATACGCCTCAAGGACTTTTCTTTCCTAACTAAACTTGTCAGTCTAATCGCCACTGACATCTGCAGCTTATTACTACGCATCTCGTGTGTTCTCTCACCAGAAACCTCTTAAATATTCAATACGGATTAACATAAGTTGAAGTCAATCTTCTCAATCTGCCATCATATAAGAGTGTGTGTCTTTTGCTTCACCAGCACCACCATCATCGCCACTAGGAAACTCATTGAACCGTAGTAATTTAGTAATCTTTTCTCATCTAGAGCTCGTACAAAAGCATCTGACAAATATAATACATATCATCAACCTTTTCACACACCGCATTTGAATGGAACTTCTGGAATCCAAGCATACAACAAGGCGAACAAAATCAAATCACGCATCCCAGTAAACTAAAACATACATAAACAGCAGCTGTGTCCACAGGCGAACGTCCGCACACATTAAAGTGCGAAGGAGTAGTTTGACCCCACGAATGTGTAATTCCAAATATTCGCAAACATAAAGCAACGGCCACCGAAGCCAAACGGGAGGCTGCTTCCAAACGAATCAAATCAAATGAAGTAACAGCAGGAGCAGGAAAACGTTAGCAAAACTTTCCGTCATACCATGACATTGCCGAGGACTGCATGGCAATGCTTGGAAATCTTTAGGACCCCCACCTACGAACATCATCAGGATTGCTACTACTACCTATAGCATGAATACTACTACCACTGCCAGTGCCACTGCCACTGCCACTGCTACTGCTACTGCCACTGCCATTGCCACTGCCACTGCCACTGCTACTGCTACTGCCACTACCACTGCCACTGCCACTGCCACTGCCACTGCTACTCGTCTCGCACTTTTCTTCACTACCGTTCTTACTTACAAATGTGACGCTCACTTAATTGTGGCAAATGGACAACCGTTGTTGCAGGACACTTCACGTACATACACACACCCACCCACCCGTGGTAGTCGTCTGTTCGTGCCTCGTATTTACATGTGCTCATGTGTGTGTGTTGTTGTGTTTGTGTGGAGTACCTTTTTGGACACATTCCATTTAATAACATTGTAATGACGACGGCAAAGCTGCTTGCTAGATTTTTCTTCAGCAAAAAAAAAAAAAAAAACAACCACAAAAAGTCCTCTTTACCAGGATTATTACTCGCATACTTTTCTCGTACTCTATCAGCTCTTACTCGGTTTTGCTTCAACTAAGCCAACAAATCGTAGAAATTTTTGTGTTGTTCTGCTTTGGCTTTAATACTTTTTTAATGCCGTTGTAGTTTTGGCATGTTCTGTGGTTATGCTTGAGCATGTTTAATTTGCGACTGACTTCAACTCGCATTTGGGTTGTCATTCTAATGACAGCTATTAGTATCAGGCGTTGTCATGTCAGGCTGGGTGAGTGTGTGTGTGTGTGTGTAGGATCTGATGTATGAGTGTGTGGGAGTATGCGAATGCGTGGTGCGGCGTATTAGTGTTATCCTCATTTATTTTTCTAGCGACCGAAATCAATTAGCACACTCATTCGGTTTAGATTTCCTACCAATTTTACTTAAATAACTTTCGGCACAGCTCCTGATGAGCGAAACCAAATCCTTGCCCGAGGTGCGAGAGCTGTAAGTTTTCTGTAGCATGAAAGAGAGAGGAGTGGGTGTGGTATTTAGTTAAAGAAAGCGATTAAGAAGCAAACACATAAGAAAGGTAGTAGGGAGAGGTGGGAATTGCCGTAGGAACGGGTTACCTTAGCCTTGGTGGGCGTGGAAATTATTCCTTTAAGTCTGTGAGTTTAGAAATCAGTGAAGTTAAGACATAGACCAAAAATCTGGTGAAGTCTTTGGTAGAGGGCTGTCCGTGCGCTGACTATCACCATCCCAAGTAAGAGAACTGTTTAGTCAGTGCTTGAACGGCGCACACCGTGGTATCACAATGGGCCATTATGTGTGCTCAAGTGTGCTTTTGTGCAAACTGGGCGGCCACTCCTACCTACCTACCTACCTTGGTAGAGGTATTGAAAGGGATCTTAGGGAGTAGTTTATTATTATTAGTTAGTTCAGTAGAACTCGAAATCGATTGGTTCCCGTGCTTCAGAAGGCGAGAAGGATATATTTCGTATAATTGCTTTGACTACAGACAGTCCCAAGGAGTGCTCAGTTAGAAATGCCTCTGATTTTTAATTTATTATTTCAAGATTTACACAAAAAAGGTGTTTTTCTTCGATAAAGTATTTATATATTAAGATCTTTTAACGCAAAAGCCCTTGGTGTAGAAATATCTATTGCCTGTTTTAGTTCGCCACGAGAGTTTATAATAAAACACATTAATCAAACATCCTTTCCACTTTATATATGAGCGTTGAAATTATATACTTAAGTCTGTGAAGTTAAGATATAGGCCAGAAATCTGGCGATATCTTTGATAGACGTATTCAAAGGATGCTTAGGGAGTAGTTGATTATAATTAGTTAGTTCAGTAGAACTCGAATTTGATTTCTTCCCTTGGTGGAGTCAGCGAAAAATATTTATTTCTGTAGATACTGACTCTTCTAATTGCTGTATATACTGACTCTTCTTTGTTGTATTCATCCCGAAATACCTCTGAATTTAACTCAAGATCTACACTAAAAAGGTGTTTCTCCTCAGTAAAGTATTTATATATGGAGATCTTTCAAAAGAAACACTCCCATGGGGTTGGTTGGTTGATTGGTTCAGGTCTCTATGCTCCTTGTTTATAAGATACCTTGACCATATTGTAGACTGGCCAGGTCGCCCGGGATGTATTGCACGTTGGAAGTGCCCTCCATCTTTTACCCGCCAAGGAGAGACAGTGCAGGTAGATGCCCCTCTTAATCGCACCCAGAGAAACAGATACTAATTCCGCATAGGTTAGGTCAAGAGAGGCCCCCTGCGCGCTAATTCATCAGCCTTCTCATTCCCATCATTCCCATTCTTATGGCCGTGAACCCAGATGATTGTAATGTGAGCATGAAGACTTAGTGCCCTAAGTTCATCCCTACACTGTCTGACCAACCTGTAGTTGATGGTGTTTGACTGTAGAGCCTTTGTAGCAGCCTGGCTGTCCACAAAAATTGCAATCTTGCTTCTATGTCCTTCTCTGATGTATTGGGTAATTTTCCGACACATCTACCTAATTGTGAGTACTTCCGCCTGGCAAACTTTAGCCTCATCAGGTAGGCGTGTGCAGTAATTGATGTAAGCGTGTGATGAAAATATCCCAGCGCCTACCCCAAGATCCAATTTGGACCCGTCTGTATAAATGGGTATAACGTATTCCGTTTCAAATTTTCGCCTGGAAGAAACTTCTCTTCTCTTGAAGGGAATATAACCGTGAACCCATGGTGTAATCAGTTCGAAATGCCTATGAAATTATTTCAAGGACTACACATAAAAACTTGTCATCACGTTGATCCAGAGGATAGGACTCAAAGATGAACTTTGAACCTCTGATTGAGGGCACAATAGATCGAAAGGTGGCGGTGCTTTAAATCCCCTACGCACAATAATAATAACACACATAAAAGGATTTTCTCCTCGGGAAGTATTGATATATTGCTATCTTTGGCTAGAGACACTCCCTTGGGGTACTCAGGGAGAATTAGTTCTAATTTTTTTGTCAAGATTTACACTAAAAATACTTTTCTTCTGTAAGGTATTTATACATTGAGATCTTGAAACACAAAACACCCTGATATAGAAATGTTAACTGCCAGTTTTAGTTCTACACCAGGACAGAGACTGTACTAAAATATATTGACCAAACACCCTTACTGCTCTATATACGAGGCTGGACCAGGTATGCAAATATCCTTGCTACTTTATATACCACAATGGACCAAGCAAGCAAACATCCTTACTGCTTTATATACCACAATGGACCAAGCCAGGAAACATCCTTACTACATATCTACCACAATGGACCAATCATTCAAACATCCTTACTGCTTTATACATCACCGAAACTTTATGCTAATTTAGTATTTTAATTTCTCACATGTCCACCACATTTTGACATTCCAATTGCTACTCTTACCCCCTCGCCTCCCTTCCCTCATTGGTTTGTTCCATAATAAAGTACGTTAAATCAGAGCAAGCTTATTAGAAAAAGCTTGCTCTGATTTAACGTAGCAGAAATTTTTAAATCGTTTACCATGGACGAAATTAAGCTTACAATTGTTATCCTTGCGGCTATTTTGCTTCGTGATTTATTTACAGTTTTTTACATATTTTTGTTTTTGAACAACTAAACGAATACACACACACACACTCAGACGTACATGCTTATGTGTGTGTGAGTGCATTTAACTAATTTCCCAGCTAACGCGGAGCAAAAGTAATCAAAACGCAGCATACGTGGAAAAGTTCGAATGCAAGCAAACACAGAAACGAGAGATACAAAAAATTCAAAAAAAATCAACAAAATTAACAACAAAAAAAATGAAGAAAAAAAATATACGAAATGATTTCGAACAAATTTGTGAAATTTAAACATTTGCAAATAACTTTTTCGAGCCCGCAGGTGATGTTATAATAAATTTTCACATATGTGTGTGGTTGGCTGGGGGAAAACGAGCACGGCAGAGCAGCAGACACGGCCACGGCTACGGCTACGGCCACACTTGCCACACTCCCCGCGACTGAAACGAGATAAACAATTTCCTTAAATAAACAAGAAGCTGCAACTTTACACACGCTCCTCCCATACCTATGCCCATGGGTAGAGAGGTATTGTGCCTGAGAAGGGGTGCATGTGAGTGACTGGGTTGCGGTTAGCCGCTGGGCTCTCTGGGCTCTGGCAGAAGTTTCCAGCCTTTAAACCGCATTTGCAAAATAATTAATTATTGCTACGTAAAATCTACAAAGTTGTACTCTCGTATTTGCATACGCATAAAATTGCTGGGGTCGTTTGTGTGAAGGGGTGGGGGGCGCAGAATCTGAGCTGCTCCTTGGTCCAGCCTCGTATATCAATGCATGCCGTAAATCTGCTATTTCCGCTGTTTTATGGCTTCGAATTTAAAATCTTTAAACTTTATTTATTTATTTTTGTAGTTTCTCTTGAGTTGTTTGTGCAGTCTTTGTTGTTGTATTTGTTGTTGTTGTTTGAGGGCAATGCATGCGTTCACTGCTTCTTGGCATTCACTTTTATTTCGCACGTTTGCGGCAATTGCGCAAATGGCGAAAATTTCAACCAAAGTAATAAACTCACACACACCCATGCTTGCACACCCATACGCACATACACATTCATAAACACACATTCACACACACACACACATACACTTCTGCTTCCATATATGAGTCTGATAATACAGCCATGTGAATATTTTAATGTCGCTTTCATTTCTCCCACGATATGTTGGACATGATCCAAGCCCCATGGTCCAAGCGAGCGAGTCATTAGTCATCTCCGCTGGCGTGCGCGGGTTTTTCCTGTCGTTTTTTGTTTTCTTTTGTGTTGTTTGTGTGTGTGTGTGTGTGTGCGTATGTGGTGGTAATACGCCAGTGATTAGAGATTTGCATAAAACTGGCATAAATCTCATTTCGGCTGTTCGTTGCTCTGGCTTGGTCCGGACGCGTTGGGTGTGTGGCGTCTACTCAGCCAGTCTACTCCGCCACTTTACTTTGCCAGTCTGCTCTTGATTTCTTTTGCATGCCGTGCCTGACTGTTGACATTTTTATTAGTTTTCAGCGCTTTGTCGATGCTCTGAAATTTGATTTAAAAAAATATAAATTAAACCCTTATCAGCAATGTGATAAATTTCGTGTTTGTTCTGCCTGCCAGCCTGCCTGACCGTGTGTGGGTGTCGAGAGGAATCTTGTCCGCATTCTCGTATATCGTAGACGCATCCACAAATGTTGCTATGCTAATGCCAGCGGGAGTATTTGTAATGTTGCCAAATGGCTTCCTCCATAATGGAAATCTCATTTGAGGTTGTGGCTACAGTGTGGAGACCACAAATCAATTTCTGGTTGAGTAGTTAATTTGGTTGGATTCTTGATTCAGTTTAATGCATCTGCTTTGTGAATGTCAGCTGGCGACAGTGTGGCAGTAACAATTTAGCTATTTTGGTTAGCAAAGTCACTTAATTTGTTTTAATTACACAGGATTCCATGTACTACACTTCAATGGACTCAGAAGATTGTGCAATGATATTGAAACTGTTATCATTGTTGATGCTGTCAAGGCAATTTCATTGTCTATTGATTAAATTATTATTAATATTGCAACTATACCATAATTAATTGTGCCAGGAAGGGGTTTTGAAAATTAGTTCTAGTAAACTAAGGCTGTCGACTCTAAGAGTGACGGATTTAGAAAGGGGCATTTCGGGGCTGTTTGTGTGACAGTATTACAACTCATTCTCTCACTATCTAACTGTGAGACTTGTGTACTAATCTTAAGACCATTGAGGCCTTGCAGTTATTTGATTGGTAGTGTATTCACAGCTTCGTTAGTTTGTTATCGCTTCTAGATCGGTTCTATAATATAGACTTGGTAATTGAATTATAATCAGAAGATGGAATATCCTTCTCTGCCTTATAAATGAAGCCTTCACCTCGAATGCTTGTAGAGCTTATTCGTAACTTTATGTACTTGTCTTCTTTTTTCATTTAAGAATCATGGAAATTGTGTTTCCAAATTTGAATTGAACTTCTTTCCTATGGTTTTGTATATAGGGGCATCACAATAGATTTTTCAGGTCGCAGTGAATAAATCTAATGGTTTTGTATTCTAATGGTATTCTAATACTTCGAAAGTTTGGTGCGACTCCTCTTATCTTCATATAGTGATAATTGAGTCTGGTTTCAGTGGTTTTGTAGTCAACTCGGTTGACTAAATCTTAAAGGCTACTATAATCTCCAATTGGCAGTACTTTCGGCTTAGGCCTGATTCTCGACCCGAAGCTTAATTGGAAAGCCAATCTATCTGAGAGGGCACGTAAAGCAAAAAGCGCTGTAGAAGAGCAGTTGGAGCATGATGGAGACTTCGTCCTCGAGTCGTGCTCTGGCTTTACACGGCCATCGTCGAGCCCAACCTGTTATACGGGTCGGTCTTTTGGTGGCAAGCTCTCGAAAAAGCCTGCAATTTGATCAGGGAATTCGACCTCACTATTCCAAGCAGAAATGACTGGACTTCAAAAGACATAATCGTCGGTGAAACGGTCGAAATCTAAACCGATGCCAACTTTATCGATTACATGTCGGTCTATCCCGATTTGAACAGGGAGTTCTACCTCACTATTCCAAGCAGAAATGACTGGACTTCAAAAGACATAATCGTCGGTGAAACGGTCGATATCTATATCGGCGCTTCCAAACTTGGAGGTATAGTCGGCACCGGTATCTTTTCCGACAAACTGGACTCAAACATCTCCCTACGTCTCCCTGACCATTGAAGCATCTTTTAAGCTGAGATCATGGCCATTTATCACGCAGCCAAATGGATGTTGAGTAGCGATATCGGCGCAGTCGACGTATCTATCTTCTCAGACAGCCAACCCGCCATTAAATCTTTTTTGTCTCCACGGCACCCTCAAGACTCGTTCATGAATGTCGAAGATCTTTAAATCAGCTCGCAAATTACTCTCGGGTGCACCTAGTTTGGGTTCCCATACATAGCGACATCCCGGGCAACTGCGAGGCGGATGAGCTTGCCAAGGCAGGCACGCAACTGCACGAAATTCAGCCCTCCGTAAATATCGGAATCCCACTGGAATCTAACTGGCTTTCTTTCATTGATCATTTTACTTCATTCCCAATTAGGGATCTTGGGAATTGCTGGAATTTTAAAGACAACTAAGTTATCAGTGCCTTGCGCTGACTTTCACTATCGCAAGTAAGAGAACTGTTTAGTCAGTGCTTGAACGGCGCCACACCGTGGTATCACAATGGGCCATTAGGTGTGCTCAAGTGTGCTTTTGGCAAACTACGCGGCCACTCCTACCTACCTACCTAAGTTATCAGTGCAATGATCGCTAGACGAACTGGTTGTTCCACACTTACTAATGTTTTCCGCTTCCTTTTCCCCTTCTCATACCATAATTCTCATACTTTCTAATGCCACTTCTCACGTTCCTCGTCTTACTTCATTTTAGCTCCTTACCGCGGTTATTTCTTGTCCCCCTAATAACAGTGATTTTCATCTTGCAGCTAATAAAAGGTCTCTCAAAATATTCTGCAAATACACCGGTCACCCTACACAGTACACAGGATCACCCTACATTTTATCTGTAC
The DNA here is from genome assembly GCA_920105625.2 of Clusia tigrina. NCBI lineage: Eukaryota > Metazoa > Arthropoda > Insecta > Diptera > Clusiidae > Clusia > Clusia tigrina. The sequence goes on from OV050031.1 coordinate 215,749,757, forward strand.
AACAACAACAAAAATAACTGATACTTGATCTTATAATAATTTCCTTCCATTATTAGAACCATTTTGAGTGCTCAAGAGTACCCTCATGGAATTGTTTCAAGTTATATTTCGTTTCGTAATTGGTGCCTCTCGCACGGACAAACAAACAGAAAGGCAGAGAGACGGACTTAAGTGCTGACAATAGAAACAGCAGCTAATTAGAAAGCAAGAACAGTGCGGTCATGACATGTTTTATTGGGGAAAAGTGCTCGTAATAAGCAACAAATTAACGCCTAAATTGATGCTTTTAGTCGGGAATGAATTGTAAGCGCTCATTAAAGTTGAACGCAGTAAGAAGAGTCATTAAAATGCATTGATTGGCATGGGGCTTCAAGTGGCAAGGAAGTGGTGAGGTTTTTTAATGCATTCTCATATGTGCAGCAAGGTTCCAATTGTCCGTGATACTGGTATTTACGTCGAGAAACTTTAGGAAAACATTAATACCCCGTTTTACTAAAGACTTCAACTGGTGATCCAGTGTTTATACTAGGAAGATTATGCCATGTAAAGGCAACGGACATAGGAAGGGAGTCATATATAGTGAGAGAATATATAACTAATAATAGATGGAAGTATTTGTGATAATAATAAGAGGACACTTTCGTGACTCTTTCTTGAGAATAAAATGTGTGATAAGAGAAACAATAATGGATAAAAGTTAATTACGCGAAGAAGGGTCGAAATTACCCTCAGAAACCATTACCTATAATTGTACGCTTGTAAGTCTCTGACTTAGTTTGAGAGAATCGTCTCTATATAAAATGAAAGTATTGTCAAGGGAGATACTGACGAATATGATTATCTGATTTCCATTTCTGTTGGGGCGTTTGTTTTATAATGTATTCGGAGACTTTTCAAACACCACTCAGAGATTATTATAAGACTATTCCAAGACAATTCACAAATTATTCGCATTCTTTGGATATACTCTTTAGAGAATATTCAAATTATATTCAAGTACTATTCAAAGACTTTTCGCAGACTTCACAAACTTCATAAGACTATTCGGAGACTATTTAGATTCTATTCATAGACCATTTAGAAACTATTCACTAACCATTTCGAAATTATTAAGATACTATTTATAGACTTTTCGGAAACTATTTAGAGACTTTTCGCAGACTATTCCAAGACTATTAAGAGACTATTTGAAGACTATTCACAAACAATTTCAAAGTATTAGGAGACTAGTTCGAAACTATTAGGCGACTATTTATATACTTTTCGAAGACTATTTATAAACTATTACTACTATTTAGACCCTAATTAGACGACTATTTATAGCCTATTCGGAGACTATTTAGAGACTTTTCGCAGACTATTTAAAGACTATTCTAAAACCATTTCGAAACTATTAGGAGACTATTTATAGACTCTTATGAGACTTTTTAGAAACTATTCGGAGACTATTTGAAGACTATTCATAAACAATTTCGAAAGTATTAGGAGACTATTTCGAAACTATTCGAAGACTATTTATAGACTATTCGAAGACTATTTAGAGACTATACGGAGACTATTTAGAAACTATTCGGAGACTATTTAAAGACTTTTCGCAGACTATTTTGAGATTATTCACAGACCATTTAAAGGTTATTCTAAAACCATTTCGAAACTAATAGGAGTCTATTAAAGACTATTCGAAGACTATTTAGATACTATACGGAGACTATTTATAGACTATTCGGAGACTATTTATACACTATTCGGAGAGTATTTAGATACTATTCGGAGACTATTTAATGACTTTTCACAAACGATTTCGAAACTATTAGGAGACTATTCGAAAACTATTTAGAGACTTTTCGCAAACTATTTCTACAGTATTCGGAGTCTATTTCGAAACTATTAGGAGACTACTTATAGACTATTCGAAACTATTTAGAAACTATTCGGAGACTATTTAGAGGCTATTCAGATACTATTCCAAGACTGTTCTGAAAGTAAAGAAGTATTAAATCTGCTGTCATACTGCACAGCATTTTTTTCATCACCTCACTCCGAAGAGACAGGCGTAGTAATGATGAGTGACAAATATTTCCTTATGTCATTTTGTACAGTTCACACACAGTATCTGGTCATATTCATTATTTTAACGTAAGACTGAAGTTGTTAACTAGTGTTCTTTTCAGGGGTTCCACACTAATATTCGAAGTGTGCTGTATATGAGTACCTCTAAACTGATTTGGGGTCTAGTGACAAGCATGTCACTCTGCAGTCTGAAAGTCTGTTGGGTTTTTATGCTCATGTCATAATCATCCAATGCTTCTATAGTTCTTCTAGCATGGAACTCCTTTTTGTGTAATATTCTTGTTATAACTAAATAATTACTAGTCAGCATTCTGTATAATTCAACAGAATATTTCATATTTAAGAAATTAAAGGAACACTTCTTAAGTTGATTGCTATTTACAGGCTCCTGCATGCTCATATGTCTCAAGTAAATTGATGTTTACAACAGTCATCTTCTCATTTCGTAAGATTCCTTTTCTTTAATTCCTTCTCCTAATCATTCCGTTGAAGCTCTTAATTAGATAATCTCCCCCTCTGCCACTCATTATTTAGTAAACTCCTCGCTGGTTCTGTCTGGTGTCTAAAACGATAAAAGCTGAAAATAAACCCGAAAAACACCGACAAAGTCTGCTTAAACTCTTTTACAGCAGACGGACTCTAATTGCATGCATCCTGTGCGTCATAAAAATGCAAGAGCTCAACTAGGAAGCTGGAAAAAATCTACTAAATCATTTCTTTGAGTATTGCCAGTGAAGCAGTTGCCGTGGCTTCTGCAACAAGCCCAGTTAAGCTGCAACTTACGACACGAAATAAAATTCCACAAAAAGCTAGAAATGATATACGAGTGTAGTATGATGCATGACGCATAAAAAAGCAGTCTGGGGGCATGTAACAAAAGTCTTCTAATTGCAAGAAGATAACTGAGCGATGCACAAAATCCGAGAGCAATAAAATCAAATAAAATAAAATGAATAAATGAGCAATGGCAGGGGCACTGCTATACATATTTGCTATACAAGAGCTTTGGAGTACGTGGGCATGTGAGCTCGCTCGTATACTGCTTGCTGCGCCATCAACGCAGAAGAATTTAATTCCTATTCTTCAGCAGTAGCACTCCATGAATAATTCCTACATACTCTTTTGTGTGAGGAACTTAAGTAATTGCAACAGTCGTCGTGGCAATCGTTGTTGCTCTGCTGTTGCTTCTGGCTGACCTCAGCGCCCATTCTGAATGCACCAGAGGCACCAGTTGAGGCAGTCAGTCACTCAGGTGCAAGGTGTGAAACATGCCCATGTATGCGCCCTCGTGGTGCTTGTGCGATAAGAAAACGAACAACAATTAATAGGAAGCTGCTCGCTTGTTGCGCCACTACCTTCTTCGACGACGACGACGACGACGACAACGACTGTTAATGATGGCTCTGTGCCATTAAATCAAGTGGCAACAGCAGTTGCAGTTTTTGTGGCCTCTCGCTTAAGTTCTTTATAGATTTCTGTGGCCGCTCCATGGGCGCCCATTTACGTTACGGTATCTCTTCTGTTTTTTTTTTGTGCACTTTTATTTATATTTATTTTATTTTTTTCTTTATTTCCTTTTATATTATTTTCATATCATTTTTTGTACTGAAGTGCTACAATCTCTCTCATCATTATCCACATCAGCAACACAGCAGCACAGGGGCAACAGCAGCAACAGCAGCACCAGCAGCACCAGCAGTTGCAGTGCATCCACCGACCGTTCAACCGTCCAGCTTCACTGCTGTAATCGCATAACACATCAGCTTGATGGCATTAGTATCCATTCCATTCCTGTACGTTGGCTGCATTTGCAACATTTGCTGGTGCGGTGTTGAGCTGCGCTGCTCTACACTGTCCCGTCCTGTCCTGTGCAACAGTTGCATTCTGGCATCAGTGTCAGCGCATATCTCATTATCTTTCTCATCAGTTTGGCATCAATGTTCCTTGGTATTCTTTGGTCTGTGTAGCGCTTCCAGCACAATCCAGCAGCATGCATTAAGCGGGAAGCACTCCGCTGCGTGGCACTCTGGCCACTGTTGCAGCAAGTGTCAGTCCGGTGCGTTGCAATATTGAAGCGATTTGCACGTTTTTATATTTACTCCAATTGATGGTGCGGTGTGTGGATGTGTGCGTGTGTGTGTATGTGTGTGTGTGTGTGTGCATGTGTGCGAGTGCGTCTGTGGGTTGAGTGAGTGCATGTCCGTGGTGTGTTTGAGTTGGGTTATCTATCTTAATGTGATTCAGTTGTGCTTCTGGATTTGCTCTTAAATTTTTCCATTTGTTCCGGCGAGCATGCGTTTATCTTCTTGCATTCAGGTACTCAGAGTTGCACATGGTTTGCGGCAAAATTTTGAATATTCACTTTGGAAGTGTGCGACCTGTTCAGATGTGGAGATAAGGATTCTATGAGTGTTTGAATCGGATGCACAATTGAAGTTCAATGTGAAACTACTGGGAAGCTGTTAATATTGCTTGAATAATTCATGGAGAAGCGCCATATCGGGAATGGTGGTAGTGATCGGTCTGAGTTGGTTTATTGATGAGTCTCCAACATTTCTATTAGCTATCAGCGACATAAATTACTACAAAAACTTATCAGTGACATTAGTCTCTGTTCGACTCACTGCAAATGGCATCGATGCGGAAGTTTATGGTGCCATTAAAGGTGACTTGAAGGACACTATCATCCAATCGCTGGTTACAGAAAAGTTGCTATACTCGTATATTAGAAGACTCTTTGATTACAGCTGCGGCAGATGAGAGTCGCTAAGGTACTCTAAGCAGATGGAATAATTTGAATACTTGAAGTAACTGACTCTAGCTCTCCCTCACTCTCTCCTCTTTTCAACTCTCTCTGTATATACATTTATTACACACTCTTTATATTACTCTCCTTCATTGTCCTTCATGTGCTAGAAGAATTGTCCTTATTGTAAGTCTGACCCCACTTTTCTGCGTATAACTTACATGATTTTAAATTTTACATGAATTTAAACATTTGAAACTTCAGGACATTACTACGTGGGCACAAGATCCTTTTCTCCATTCATCTTTGAACATATTTCTTTTGTCATTTGCTGATTCCCCTCTGCCGGACTTTTTTGATTTGGCACAGAAGTTGGCTTCAGGCGTGTTAAATGATTTTGACCTTTTCATATTTGTGAGCCTTTGACCTTTTCATGAGAAGTCAGTAGTCATTGGCATTTGTTTATATCTTGAATATTTATATACTTGATTATTGTGGGTGCTTCAGTAAAGTATCTGGGACATTAAATTTATGTTTTGCCAAATATTACCATTAGAGACAGACGGATATGAATGAGAATGTAATAACAAATTCCAAAGTTTGTGTCATATGCTTGGATCTGGGTTTCTTATCAGAAGAATACTAGGGAAATACTTATAAATATATCCTTGTAATGATGTCTTTGGAGGCGATGTATTTATAGGGTTGAGGGCAGTAGTTAGTCTGGCATTTCTTTTACAAGCGGCTTACTGGCAATGTTCCCTCTAATTTTTTCGCTGATTGCGCGGTACATGTGAGTATATGTGAGTAAAAATGTTCAAAATGCATGTAAATGTGTGTTGGGGAGTGTCCTTTGCCTGTTAGGATTTCTGCCATTTTTAGATGCAATTCTTTTATAAGATTATCTGAAAAGTAATTGGGATCAAGCCAGAATATTAAAACGGCTGCGCAACTTTCGAAAAATTAGTGCGCACCCGCGCAACTTCGAGAGAACTTTGGTTACTAGTGTGTTGAATCAAACGTGGCTTAGATTTTCTCTGCACCAGTGAGAGTTGTTCCTAATGTAAAGGTCCTTTCTGTGTTTTCTTTTCCTCACACGAATCAAACTTGTTCCCCATGTGAAATGTTCCTTTATGTTGTCTCTTTCCTTAACACGAGCGACACCTGTTTCCGATGTAAAATCGTCTTTTCTGTGTTCTCTTTCCATCACACGAATGACACACTGATCCCAGAGCAGAATGAAACTTTCTGTTGTCCCTTTCGTTCACACGAACGCGGCTTCTTTCGAATGTGGAATGTTCCTATCTGAGCTCTCTTTCTCTCACACAAATGACACTTGTTCCTCATGTGAAATGTTCCTTTATGTTGCCAGTTTCGTTCACACGAGCGACACTTATTTCCAATATAAAATGGTCCTTTCTGTGCTCTCTTTCGCTCAGACGAATGACACTGATTCGATAGCAAAATAAAGCTTTTTGTTGCCTCTTTCGTTCACACGAGCGACACTTCTTTCCAATACAAAATGGTCCTTTCTGTGCCCTCTTTCACTCACACAAATAACACACTGCTCTCAGAGCAAAAGAAAAATATCTGTTGTCTATTTTGTTCACACTAGCGATGCTTCTTTTCAATATAAAATGGCCCTTTCTGCGCTCTCTTTCACTCACACAAATAACACCTGTTCCTCCAGTGAAATGCTTCTTTATGTTGTCTCTTTCCTTAACACGAGCGATACTTGTTTTCAATCGTCCTTTCTGTGTTCTCTTTTCGTCACACGAATGACACTAAAGCAAAATGTAGCTATTTGTTGCCTCTTTCGTTCACACGAGCGACACTTCTTTCCAATACAAAATGGTCCTTTCTGTGCTCTCTTTCACTCACACAAATGACACTGATCCTAAAGGCAAATGAATCTTTCTGTTGACTCTGTCGTTCACACTAGCGATGCTTGTTTCCAATATAAAATGGTCCTTTCTGTGTTCAATTTCACTCACACAAATGACACTGATCCTAAAGGCAAATGAATCTTTCTGTTGTCTCTGTCGTTCACAAAAGCGACGCTTCTTTGCAATATAAAATGGTCTTTTCTGTACTCTCTTTCACTCACACAAATGACACACTGATCCCAGAGCAAAATATAGCTTTTAGTTGCCTCTTTCATTCACAGGAGCGACACTTCTTTCCAATACAAAATGGTCCTTTCTGTGCTCTCTTTCACTCACACAAATGACACTGATCCTAAAGGCAAATGAATCTTTCTGTTGACTCTGTCGTTCACACTAGCGATGCTTGTTTCCAATATAAAATGGTCCTTTCTGTGTTCAATTTCACTCACACAAATGACACTGATCCTAAAGGCAAATGAATCTTTCTGTTGTCTCTGTCGTTCACAAAAGCGACGCTTCTTTGCAATATAAAATGGTCTTTTCTGTACTCTCTTTCACTCACACAAATGACACACTGATCCCAGAGCAAAATATAGCTTTTAGTTGCCTCTTTCATTCACAGGAGCGACACTTCTTTCCAATACAAACAGGTCCTTTCTGTGCTCTCTTTCACTCACACATATGACACACTGATCTCAGAGCAAAATGTAGATTTTTGTTGTCTCTTTCGTTCACACGAGCGACATTTCTTTGCAATATAAAATTGTCCTTTCTGTGCTCTCTTTCGCTCACACGAATGACACTGACTCTAAAGAAAAATGTAGCTTTTTTCGCTGTAAAATCGTCCTTTCTGTATTCTATTTCACGAATGACACTGATTCTAAAGCAAAAAGTAGCTTTTTGTTGCCTCAGGAATGACACTTATTTCCGATGTAACATCGTCCTTTCAGTGTTCTCTTTCCCTCACATACTTGTTCTCTATGTAAAATCTTCCTTTATGTTTTTCCTCTGTCCTGTTCCTTGCTCTCGACATTAAGTAACCCATTTTGGTTCTCTCCTTAAATGTAAAAAATTTACTTTTAATTTTCTCTTTAAATTTCACCAAAAATTTATTCAAATGAATTTAGGAAAAAATCTGTTTTTATTTAAAATTTTGTAATTTTATCTGCTGCATGTTGAGCTCTAAGCTCGCAGCTGTGGCAGATGCCACTCTCTTTTGCTGGCTGTCAGAACCGACACTTACATTTAATATGCAGCAAGTGAAATGCCATCCCGTCATTGCCCAAATTTTTTACATTGCGTTTCATTTCATTTCGTTTATTTCTGGTTTTTTTCTTGTCGTAATTTAAATTTGTATAAAATTGTTAACGTATGTGGAACAAATGTTGTAATTTTTGTCAGTGGCACATTTCGTTGGCGCGTACGTATTTAATCTGACTTCTCAACAGGTGGCGGCAATTATTCAATTTGTGCGGCTTAAAGCCAGCAACAATGTCGCTCGTTGTCCCTCGTCCGCTTGTCAGTTACACCAACACCAACACCAACACCACCACCACCGCCGGCGCCTGCTCTTACTCTTGTTGTTGCTGTGGTTGCGGCATTTTTGGCACTTGTTCAGCATTCGTTCGGCTGTCTTTGGCGTTGTTGTTGGGTTCTTAAAACGATATTATTTACAATTAAGCCAAGAATGCTTTGTTGCATGGGCATTTAACAGTTTATTGGGAACTTGTTCGCCGTCCAAAAATGTGACCCGTTGCACATTTGACACACTTACCGTGTGAGAACGCTTTCAAATGTGACAAACGAGTTAAAAATTTTACATAAAATTTATGCATAATAAATTAAGAATTAAATTCAAAGTAAATAAATGAATTTTCTCTGTTGTTTTTTCCAGGTAAGCCCCCAATAAAATGGATTAATTTCGTTTGTGTTTTGCGTAAGTTTTTCAACTGTTTTCCTCATTTCCATTTTACATTTCCACATTTTGCATTTCTACATTTTCCATTCGTATTCATTTCATTTATATTTGCTATTTACAAAGCGCAAAAATTGCATTTTGTCACTTGTGATGAATTTATTAAAAAATGAAATGAAATTATTGTCAACACTGCGCGCGACTGTGAAATAGTTTGAAAAACTTAACTTCATCCTGTTTTTTATCCCTTAGAGTAAGGGAGGAGGGCCAGAGCGGCAGGCGTACAAAGCAAACACACAAAAAGTGTATTTAAATATGGCATGCACAAAAATTACAGTAAAGGTGTTAATTACAGTTTGACCGAAACAACAGCACGCTACACTCTGTCATGGCCTCAATTAGTCTGATTGTTGACTCAGGTATTGATCGGAATATTTGGAGTAAGCAATCGTAAATTCAGACCCTGATTTGCCTGAAGCTTCAAATTTCAATGAAAGGAAAATTAAGTGATAATGATGATGTGATACTTGACTTAATAATGATGTACCACTTCAGGAAGATTTGTGACTTCAGCACAATTTGTGACTCAAGAACGATTTTTGATATCAAATAGATTGGTGGCGATTAGTTTCTTCCGAGTTATTTGGGATTTCGGATCGATTCATGATTATTGATGAATTTAGAATGATTTTCGGCCCTCAGAATTTTTTTGTGACTTTATTATGATTTGTTACCTCAGGACATTTTGTGGCCTTACAACGGTTTTTCATATCGAAACTTGTAGTGAGTGCGGTACGGTTGGTGACTTCAGAAATATTTGTGTTTTCGTTTTGATTCTGCCTTTAGAATTATTGATGACTTTTTTGTGACTTGATTATGATTTGTGACTTTCAATGGTTTTTAGCTTATTGAGAATTTTGGTCCTTAAACCAATTTCAGAATGATTTGTGACCTCAGGAGGATTTCCGACCTCAGTACGATTATGGATTTCAGAATTTGTGACTAAGAACTGGTTGGTGAGTTGAAAGTGAACTGTGACTTCAGATCGATTTGTGAACTCAGGAGGATCTCCTATCACTGTACCATATTTGACTTCAGAATTTGTGACTAAAGACTAATTGGTGTCTTAAAAGTGACGTATGACTTTGGAATGATTTGTGACTTCGGGATAATACGTGACTTAAACATTTTTTTTAATATCAAAACATTTGTGACTGCGGTACGATTAGTGACTTCCACTTGTACCATTTGTGCTTTCAGAGTTTTTTGTCACTTGTTTGTGAATTGTGATTTTGGAAAGATTTGTGATTTTACAATGATTTGTGCTTAATGAAAATGTTTGTTCTCAAATCGATTTGTGACTTCAGATCGATTTGTGATCTCTTCAGGATTTCCGACCTCAGCACGAATTTTTACTTTAGTATTTGTGACTCAGAACTTGTTGGTTTTATGAGAGTGAAGACGAAATGTTGGGTAAATTTCAAAAAATGAGTTATGACTTGACTTCCGAATAATTTGCGATTTCATAATTATTTGCGACTTGTGTATGACTGCGGTATAATTAATGACTTCCGATTGATTTGTGATTTGTGACTTTAAACTTATTAATGATTTGAGAATAGCTTTTTCACTTCAGAATAATTTTCGTCTCGAGAGTGATTTGTAATTTATAATCTTTTGTGACTTGAGTATGATTTGTGACATTAGTATGATTTGTGACATGCAAATTATTTGTCACTTTAAAATGATTTGTGACTTAACTCGGTTTTTGACATCAAAACGATTCACGGCCTCAAATCGATTTGTAACCTGAGAACGATTCTCGACTTTATTATGTCTTCTGAAGGATTAGTGTCGTGAGACTCGTTTGTGATTCGAGATTGATTTGTGACTTAAGGCTGAAACGTGACTTGGGCTGATGTCTAACTTCCGAAAGATTAGTGACTTTGATCGATATTTTACTTCAGAACGATTTGGAACTACAGAACGATTTATAATTTCCAAAAACATCATTGCGTCGGAACGATTTGTGACCTTTGGGTCATTGAGTGAGCCTGATTTTTGAGTGAATTGGAACTTAAGGTGCAGAGTCATATAAAGCAAAAACAGCAACCGGAACAGAATCCAATACATTTGCAACAGAAACCACAAAATTGAACGACAGAAAATTAGACAGAAATGACAGAACAGAAAGAGTTTGTCAACTGGAACTGAATCTAGTACATTTGCAACAGAAACCACAAAATTTAACGACAGAAAATTAGACAGAAATGACAGAACAGAAAGAGTTTGTCAACTGGAACTGAATCCAGTACATTTGCAACAGAAACCACAAAATGTAACGACAAAGAAAATGAGACAGAAATGACAGAACAGAAAGAGTTTGTCAACTGGAACTGAATCTAGTACATTTGCAACAGAAACCACAAAATTTAACGACAGAAAATTAGACAGAAATGACAGAACAGAAAGAGTTTCTGTTCTGTCGACAAACACTCATTTTCTGTCGGTAAATTTTTATGCTAATTTATTACAAATTCGTTTGTTGATTTTTGTTTTTATATTGGATTCTATTTCTGTTACCGTTTCTGCTTTCTCCTCTTGTCTCTTAGACTGAAATGATGTTTCTTGACTTTGAGTCTTTGTGGGAGTTGATTCAAGTAAGAGCGTCGAACCAACAATGATGATGGCTAACGGTTTATGACTTTAGTAAAGGCGATTTTTTACTTCAGAATTGCTTGTAACTTGATGTTTCTGACTTCGAACAGATTGTGAGTTCAGAAAATTTTTTAAATTTTGGGATTTGTTTTGAATCAAACAAATTTTTGACTTTAGTACGATTTTTACTGCCAGAAATATTTGTGAATTCCGACAAGACTTTTCGTGCCCTTTCAGATGTGTTCATACAATGTCGCGAAGCATCATTCCAATAGATGAAGATAAGTTAATAAGAGAACCATCTGCTCATCTGAGCTGATTTGTGAGTATTATAGTTCTCATCAGTCGGAGAGCAGTCATTGAAATGATGCGATTCATGATTGAATTTTTACTCATAACCTGAACTTTGAATTTGCTGTGGAAAATATTTGGAAAAAGCAGTTTTTTTCTGGACGAATTATTTCATCACGATTGTCGAGATGTGTCTTTATATACCTAAGTGAAGGTGTTTGAATGTTGCAAACTTTGATAGTGGTAGGACGCACAGTATCAAAGTTAGAGCCAGTTGAAGTTTCATCAGTGTTTCTTTTTTTACTCAAGGGTATCACTCTTACCCAGTTATATAATATCATATCACTTCGTAGACATGCAAGGATTTCCTTCTATTAATCATTATCTGAAGATTCCTTACGGCCAAGATAGATCTGTCGGCAACTTGCTCCGCCTAGAACGATCGATCTCTCACAACTGGGAGTGCTAAATGCTGTTACAAATATCTCCCAATTGCCCGCCATTGTCTGAAAGTGCGGCCTATAACTCGTTTGATTTAAGCTCCACACGCAGGCGAAACCTCAAAAAAGTCAACGCTTTGGAACTATTTTAAATGAATAATAAAAATAAAAGTGAAATAAAAACTGCGAACTGAGCAAAACATGTGGAAAAACGAGGTCAACAGGCAAGGCAGCAGGCCGCGTGGATGTCGACGTGAATGTGCATGTGAACAGGCTGAGGCACAAAGGTTTATTAGAAGCATTCATCGCAGCTCTGCTGCAAAACGAAAATGAAAATAATAAAATTTATATAAAAAAAAATAAGAGGAGGAAAATGCAGCAAACACCTAAAAAAGTTGGAAATAAAAGATATGAACTGACAACCCCAGCAAGCGGCACCGTGTCGGGCACTGGCACCAACTCACTCACTCACTCACCAAAAGTGACTCTCTCTCAGGCAGGACGGACCGGACCGGGTTAGGCCAGTGGACTTTTAACCAGTTTTTGAACATTTCAATTCATTTCGCTTTAGTTTTATTTTCAGTTTTCTTTTTGTGTTTCGTTTTTGTTTTGTTTTGTTTTTTTTGGAGATTTTTCTATTTGCCAACCAACTAAATAGAAAAATAACAACCACTGCGGCAGGCGAGGAAGTTTATTCAACTTGTTATTTTGCTCTAGCACGGCAAGACTTTTTATGCAGCACCCAATAAAAAGTAACAACATTTTTACTACAATTTTTTTGTCCATATTTTTGTTGTTGTTGTTGTTGTTTATTTTGCACCCCCTCCCCCCAATCTGTGAGAGTGAACTGCCTTGCAGATAGGAGCAACTTAATGGAATTGCATGTGGGCGCCAAACTACCCCACTGGGTCGCTCACCCGCACCCCTCCCTCGCCTAGCCACAGTGCATTAGTAGGTTTTTTTTTTGAATTTTGAAGAATTTTTGCGAATTGTGTCAAAAATATGCTTTTAAACAGTTTTGCTTGGTTTTATTTTTGTTTTCCTGTTGTGGCGGGTTGCACTTCAACCCTCGCAATTCGGCGCTTCACTAGTGACGGTGGTGGCAGTAAAAGTGGTAAGGCACTTGTGGTTGTTGCTGTTGTTGTTGTTGTTGTTGTTGCTGCTGGTGATGATGTTGTTGTTGTTGTAATAGTAGCAGCGAAAGTAATTTTTAATTTCTATGCCATGCCGTTTGCAAATTGAAAGCATTTCTGAGTTTTCTATTTTTTTTCTCCTTCTTCTTTTTACTTTTCCATAATTTCTTATTTTGTTTTTATGTTTTTATGTTTTTTATGTTTTTATGTTTTTATTTTTTTGTTGCTTAATTGTGGCACATTTTCACTCTGAGTGCTTTTCACTGAATGCACAAGCAAACTGTGAAGCAATTAAGGCAAGTACATAAATTAAATTGGGCATATTTAAAGGCCAAATGCTCTGTTGCTGCTGTTGCTGCTGCTGCTGCTGCTGCTACTGTTGTTGTTGTTGCTGGTGTGGCGCTGGTAGTTGTTGCAATTTGACAGCTAACATGCTGCTGGGAATTATGTGCTTCCATGTGTGCTGTCAATGTAATTTGGCTTAAAACATTTTCGAAATTAAATTCCCAAATATTGTTCATTAAATATTTGGCAATCATAATGAGGAAAATTGCTCATTACTGTGAAGTAAATCATCATGTTCTCAATGATAATTGAGTTTATTCTGTGTTTGATTGTTTGCCTTATAGCTTGGATAGTGGGGTAGGCCGGAGAAATGCCGAAGAAGGAGGTATCCAAGCACTCCAAGCCCATTGTGCTATAAGCTTCGACATATTTGGGAAGAGATAAAAGATTTTGGAAAGGAAGTAAGAAAGTAAGACTAAATTAATCTAAGAAAGAAAAGGAAAGGAAGTAAGACTAAATGAATCTAAGAAGTCTGTCCAAGGATAAGGAATGTACTTTGTCCATTCCCAAAACATCTGACCCTAATATACGCCTCCTCATTCTGGCTAAGGCAGATAGGTGATAGTGATGTAGTTCCTGACTGCTAGATACTGTCAAACAGGTGACTTTGTAGAGAACAACAAAGAGAATCGATTCTTTGTTGTTCTCTACAAAGTCACCTGTTGGATTCCTACTGCTAGGATGTCATTTAATATAGAATCTTACTCTATGAGTTTTAATTGAGAGTCCTTCATAGGTATCTTCAAAAATTTTATACCTCTTTAGTCCTCTGTAGAATTTTTAGAAGATAACATTTTCATCGCCTGTTACCGAGTTCATTAATTTATTTAATTTGTTCGCAATCTTTAGTTAAATAAAATTAATTAATGAAGTTCTTCATATAGTTCGGAACTTAGATGTTCTAATTTCATATAAAATGCTTATGCTTCCTAAAATAATTTTAGTGGAATTAGTATTTGTATATTTAGGAAATAGAGTTTTCTTCAATAAAGTCACTTGGCCTTTTCTTCATATTTGCACTTATCACTGCAATGGTCAAATCACAACTGGATTGAACTTCTATGCTATTATGCCATTACCAACTCAGTGTAGAAAGTGGTGACCAGTAGCGCCATAATATTCATTCTTCTCACTACAGTGCCCAAATGACAACTTAATTGAAGTGGTTCCCTGTCTCAAGGTCAATTTCTCGTATAGTAGACTATTGTGCAATTATAGAACATTATTATAGAACATTATACAGAAGATTACTATAGAACCCTATTATAGAATATTATTATAGAACATTGTGCAATCGATAACAGAGATTCCCCGATTGCCGTATATATGATTGAACGAAATTGAATCAGTGATAACTCATGGTATCCAAAAAAAGAACGATGATGCTAATAGCATGAATGGGAAAATTGATTCTTATTTTGATCCTATAAAACATACTTTTCTCCTTAATTGGTTATAAAAACCTCCTAGTTCCCAAGGGTGGTATATTCTCGGGTGGTGAACTAAGCTCTTTCCCACCTAGTAAATTATTTTCCCTTCTCTACGAGTGGCTTATTCAGGGAAACTTTTCTTTCCTGACGTCCTTGATTAATCGTTTCAATGCCATCATTGTTTGACATCTTATGAAGCTTTCACACTGTATAAGAAGGAAAAGAGGACGATCAGGAATTAGTAGAAAGTTTGTTTTGATGGTCGAAAAATGGTTTTGCTATATTCTGAACCGGTTGCTATGAAACTAACACTTGTCGGCACTACTGATTTTCTGTTAGTTTCAAGCTGAGAATATCTTCTTATTCTTATTAGGTGTGAGGGTTCATCCCAGCGTATTTTCTAGCTAACTTCTATACAGATTCCTAGCTGAGAATAGAGATAATGTTCTATATTTTTAAGGTTCAAGCTCTTCTTATTAGGTTGAAGGGTTCATCCCAGAAAATTTTTTAGCTAACTCCAATACAGATTCTTAGCTGAGAATAGAGATAATGTTCTATATTTTTACGGTTCAAGTTCTTATTAAGCAGGAGGCTTCATCCCAGAGTATTTTTTGGCTAACTCCACTACAGATTCTTAGCTGAGAATTGAGATAGTGTTCCTTATTTTCAAGGGTCAAACTCTTCTTATTCTTATGGAGGGTTCATCCCAGAGTATTTTTTAGCGTACTTAATGACAGCTTGTTACCCTGCTCAGGGTTGTTGCTGCCCTCCAACATATAAAAGTTTTGTTCAACCCTAGAAATGATTCATTTGAGAGTTCACTCTGAAATCTCTCTACCAAGCCCCTGACTATCATAATCATATTTATCAGCCTCACCCGACCTACTCCACTATATCAGGGACTTTCATGAAAAACCTCACAATCCAGTGATGCTTACTTTTCACCTCAAATTCCTTTCATGCACTCTCAACAATCGCTCAACATTTTAGCACCCACCTCATCAAAAGTTTGCCGTGGCAATAGTTACGGTTCACGTGGTGTTTTCCTGCCGTTTTAGTGCACTTTTTTGCGACTAGTTTTTAACAAGTTTTCAGTCATTACTCGCTCGTACCTCCAACAATTTAGGCCTTTTCCGTTCGCACGCGAATCCGTAATTTTCCGCTTAGAATATTAACGGCAAAAAGTGTAAATGCAGCAACAAACCACGGCAGAATGTAGTTTAAATTTCCACTAAATATGAGTGAGAAAAAACATCGGGCAAACCGGAGAGAATTAATTTAGCAGCTGTTTCTCCTTTAGCAGCGATTTTCATGTCGGATACGAACTTCGGCGAGTAGGCAATTCAAAGTTTTCCCACTAACAAGGCTATTAAATGGATTTTAATGTGCACGATGTATGCGGCGCGTAATTTCCTTCAATTTATGACCACACTTGTTGCGAACCGCATAAAAAGTAGAGAAAAGAAAAGAAATTAAATTGAAAAAAGGAATATACGAAGTTCCTCTCTTGTTCTGTTTTGAAAGTTTTTGCGGAAAAATTCTAAAGCAGCACTTCTCCGCTTTCTTTCACGTTTTGTGCAACGGTCGCTTTTGTAACTCGTATTCGCATCTATTTTTAATTAGCTGCAGTTTGAGGTGAGTTCGTTTCTCATTACTCCCGCCCCTCCCGTTCGTAGGTAGCAGCAGCACCTTTTACAGTCAGACCAACGCTAATTACAGAAGAGCTCTCTCTCTCGGCAAGTTTCGAAGGAAGTATTTAAAGTTTAATTGTGAATGACTTCGGCTGAACTGAGAACTGTTGCACAAATACTCACTTCAGTCTCGAATCCCAGCGATATAGGTCACTGAAAAGTGGTTGCTTTAGATAGATGCTCCACATAGCTAGTGGCGTGCGGGGGATACGTACAGCGAGACTTGCGTGTGTGTATCTTTTGAGAGTTCCACTTCTATGGAAGTTCTTATGAACGAAGTACTCGCGTATGTGCTTGGAAGAAATATAAATGAAATCAAAGGAAACTAGTCAACAAAGACCTGGAAAAGTTGTCCTGTAATGATGATTTCAGGCAATGTACGTGGCAATGCCAGCAATCGTTGATGATACTCGTAAATAAAAGAGTGTGTGTAGTAATCAGTAGGGAAACAATGGTGAAGGAGGAGGGAAGCAGTAGGGAAGGAGTAGGGAAGAAATAGTCATAATATAAACTGAATGCTGTGAATGGAAGAAGTGATTCCGCTTGCTTGGAGGAAAGTGTTATATGCTCTATTTGGAAATAGGTGCGGTAAGCTTCAATGTGAATATACAGTTTAGCTCAAAGTACATACAAAAATTAGAGATATTCAAAGGCTGAAACATGTTATAAATTTAGTCAAATCATTAGCCTTGGTGAATACTGATTAAAGGAAATTGTTACATACTCAATTTGTAAAGAACGCAAGAGGGCTACAGTTTAGCTCAGAGTAACCCCAACATTGCAGATACTCACGAGATTGAAACATTTTCTACTGACTTGTGATGAAGTTCTAGAAATTTTTAATATTGATGATACGGTTGATTAGAAGAACGTATAAAAGAGTGTAATATCCTCCCTCCATTTAAATACACTCCATTCAATGTGCATATTCAGTAAAGCTTAAAATATATAATTCATTGGATATAGTCGTGTGATGAAGTTCTTATAAATCCTGAATACTGATGATTGGGTTGATTGGAGGAAAGTTTGAATGTGCGTTATAAGCTCACTCTATTTAAGTGTGGAGTAGCTTTAGTCAGCTGAGAGTATATAATTCATTGAATATACTCAGAGACTGAAACATTTTCTACTGAACTATGGTGAAGTCCTTAGAAATCCTGATTACTGATGATTCGGTTGATTGGAGGAAAGTTTTAATGTGTGCAATAAGCTCACTCTATTTAAGTGTGGAGTAGCTTCAATCTCCTTAGAGTATATAATTCATTGGAGGTGCTTAGAGACTGGGGAATCTTCTTCTGAACTGTGGTGATATCCTTGGCAATCGTGAAAAATTATGATTCGGTTGATTAGAGGAAAGTATGAATGTGTTTAATAAGCTATTTAAGTGAGGAGTAGCTTCAATCTGTTCAGAGTATATAATTCATTGGAGATACTCAAAAACTGGGATATTTTCTACTGAACTCTCATGAAGTCCTTAGAAATACTGAGTACTGATGATCCGGTTGATAGGAGGAAAGTGTGTAATATGTTTAAATGTGGAGCAGCTTCAATGTAAATATTCAGTTTAGCTCAGATTATATAATTCATTGGAGCTATTTAGAGACTGGGAAATTCTATATCTCAGCTTAGGTGAAATCCTTAGCATTGAAACCCTGTTTACTGAACCGTTTGGTGGTCAATATTGAGGATCATTTTTATACTAGAAATTTCCTATCAATTCTTAGCGCAATATTCCAGTTTAAGTTACAAGCAATCAAACCATTGAAACAAAATTTTGTGTAACCAGTTCTTGATATGAGGCTTCTTAAAGTCAAGTTGGTAGTTCCTCTGCTTCCTTACTCATATATTGGCTCCCACATTTTAATAAAGGAAAACGTATTGGTATAAATTTTCATTAAACTAATTCTTCCAAAGTGCTGTAATTACATGATAAATTATTAATTTTCATTCACTTGTCTGAGCACCGAATTGAATGAAATTCTATATGCTTGATTGCAACATTCTGGGGAAGGTCTGCTTTTATAAATGCAACAAACCACTTTTAATATATTCGTTGAATAATTTAGTAGTATTCACCTTCAAGCCGTTCAATACACTTTATCCTTTCACTACTGGGTTTAATATTAATAACCACAATTATTTCGGCCATTATTTTGACCCCTTTTCGAAGAGCCTCGCTAAAGCTAATAATTTGAGTACTTTACTAAATTAATTTCACACGCTAAGTGCTCCTCCGCCTGACACACCCACAAATGCTCTGAGGCGACAATGTCAAATGAATCACTTTCCTTTAGTTAATAAACAATACTTCCACATGGAAGAGTAAGAGTAGGAACCCGAATCGAATGCGAAGTAAATGAAACAGAAAGAAAAACAAAAGCAAAAGCAAAAGCAAACAAGTAAATAAAAATATTAAATCAGCAAAATTCGCACTAAATCAACTCAAATAATAACAATCAAGTAAATACCCAAATTAACACCTCTGCAATAACACTTCCGAACACAAATGGCAGACAGCCAAATGGCCAGACGCCTGAACAGACTGCAGCAGTCCACAACAGACCAGACCGGGACAGACCAGGACACAGCCACATTCATTGCCAAGAGTTACAGTTACACTCATAGCCGAGCGGTGCGTTCGCTCTAATGAAATATTCCAAAATAAACAAACCACTGACGGCTCGGATGATGAGAGAACGAAACTAAAATCCATAAACTAAACAAAATAGAACAACAAAAACGCAAACCCCCTCCCAACCAGTCAGCAGGAGAGGAAGAAAAAAATCCGATATACAAAATACAATCCGCAAATAAAGCGAGCGTCGACATGGATGTGTGGACATGGCGGTGGACAGCAGGGGAGGAGCAAAAAATAGCAAATATGTTCACTTAACTGATTTCGGTGTTAAATACGCGTTGGACGATTGGACAAACACGCCAACTAAACTGGCATGATTTGGCTCGGATTGACTTGGCATGCCTCACAGTACTCAGTCGCGGCTCAGTCAGAAAGGACGCCCAGAATACTGGGCACGCAGGCAACACAACGTTTGCTTGAATATTGCACATGAGCGTGTCACTGTGTGAACGGAATAAAATTGCAGTTTTGCAGTTTCCGTCATGCAAACAAAAGCAACACCTAAAACAACAACAACAACTATGACAACAACAACAACAATAACACTAACAACGACAATAACAGCAACAATAACAATAACAAGAGTAGCAGCACCAACAAAATCGGTGGTAACAATAGGAAAAGCAGCAACAAATATTGACACAAGAAACGCGCGTTGACAGTGAACTCGCCAACTTGCCAGCATGACCAGATCAGATTTGAACAGAACAGCGGAGCAGACCGGGCAATTGTAGTGGGCCAGTGCACGGCACTGCGCTAAGCAGGGGCTGCCTGCTCAGAAGGGGCGTTCTGTCGCGCGTTCGAGGGTATTTATTAATAAACCATTTTTACTATTAGTTTTGTGTAGCATGGTCTTATTTGTTGTTGTTGTTGCTGCTGCCGTTGTTGTTGTTGTTGTTGTTGTTGTTGCTTTGTATATGTCATTCGTTCATTGTTTTCCTTTGCCACTCACAGCCATCCCTTCCTTTGATTTTGTCAGTTTCATTTTCGCAGTCAACGGTAAGGCGACACGTAAAGGATTTGTATATTCGTATGCGTGTGTATGTGTGTGTGTGTGAGATCATTTATTTTCTGTTTAACAGTACTTAGGGATTTTCCTTGCTAGCCTTTCCGTTGATAGGTAATGGTGGTGGTGTAGCTGGTGATGGAGGTAAAGGCGCTCTGCTGATGTTCATAGAGTACGAGGCGATGGTGACGGTGTTGGTGACGGTGCTGATGGCGGTGGTGATGGTGGAGGATTGTGCTGATGCTTGAAATTGGAAATTGTATTGTTCTTGTTGTTGTTCTTGTTCTTATTATTGTTGGTGCGTGTTGAAAGCGTAGCAGCAGCAGCAGGAGCAGCAGCAGCAGGGGCATTTGAAATTGAGGGTTACAATTTGTTTTATTTTTGTTGTTGTTTTTGTTTTTGTTTTGGTTCTTTACATCCGTCTTTTTTTTACTTTTATTTTTTTTCCGTGTTCTATTCCTGCTCTGCATTTCATTAAATGTCCTTCAAGTGTAATTTCACTAGGCAGATAATCGCAAATAAAAAGAGTCCTGCGACAAGCTTTACAATAACATTTGTGCTGAGTGGAGTTAAGTTGAGTTGGGTGAGTTCAGTCGGGGCAGGCACGGCAAGATTTGTTTAGAGAAATTACTCGCTTTTGTTTGTGTAGCTCAGCTGAACGGCTTTAAAAATGTAATAAAATTGGAAGTGGCTGCTGTCAGTGGATTGTTTGTGCGGACGCAGAGAAGTGTTGCACATGTCTGTGAAGCAGTAAAATTAGAATCATAATATTTTGTACTAAAGTAAATAACAAACAAACAACTGCAAGAAAGTAATCTAGCAGAGACTTTAGCATATTTGACTGGCGTAGTTCAAGGTTGAATTTTATTGGATATCATTTAACGAAGGCGCAAAATTATTTGGAGGCGTTCAGCGTTGAGTTGTTGTCTGCCACAATTTGTCCAAACATTTTACAGGCGTTTATAGTCTTTCACAATCTTCTTCTTTCGCAGTCGTTTAACTTCTTTCGGAATTTTCAAGAATCGTTTAAGGTATTTCAAAGTCTTTAAAAGAGTCTTTTAAAGTCTTTAAAGTCTTTCAAACTCTTTAAAGTCTTTCATAGGCTTTAAATATCTTTAAAGTCTTTCAAAGCCCTTAAAAGTATTTCAAAGTCTTTAAAAGCCTTTCAAAGCCTTTAAAGTCTTTAAAAGTCTTTCAAAGTCTTTCACGGCATTCAGAGTCCTTTACAATTCTTCACAAACATTTGCAGTTTTTCACTGACTTTTGGAGTTCTTCAAGGATCTTCTCTACCCTTTAGTTTGAATCTTTTAAATTATTTCAAAATGATTCTTTCACAGTCTTTCCATGTCTTTCAGGGTATTCCAAAATGTTTCTTTCATAGTCATTCATATTCATTCACAATCAGTCACAGCTTAATATGTCAGAGTCTTTCACAGTTCTTCACAGACAATCACGGTCCAACAAAGTGTCGCAGGATATTTCTCAGTTCATAGTATTTCACAACCCTTCATCGATTTTCACAATCCTTCGACGGGATCTTCACAGACTTACTCAGTATTTCAATCCTTCAGATTGAATCCTTTTAAAGTATTCCAAAATGATTCTTTCACAGTCTTTCAATGTCTTTCAAAGTCATTTAAAATATTTCTTTCATAGTCATTCATATTCATTCACAATCAGTCACAGCTTAATATGTCAGAGTCTTTCACAGTTCTTCACAGACAATCACGGTCCAACAAAGTCTCGCAGGATATTTCTCAATTAATAGTATTTCAAAACCCTTCATCGATTTTCACAATCCTTCGACGGGATCTTCACAGACTTACTCAGTCTTTGCGAATAGATCTCTTACAATCTTTCCTCAAGAGTATTTCCAAAGTATTCAAAGTTCTTTGTAGTTCTTCTCTACAATATTTTAGAGATCTTTGCAACATTGAACATTGATTTTCGTATCTTCTAAACTCTGTCAATGTATTTCACAAACTTTAACTTTAGTGAACTTCACAGCCGTTCATAGTGTTTCTTATAGTTTCACAATATTTTAAAGTATTTCATAGTCTTTCATAGGTTTTCATAATTCTTTAGAGACATTTACATCCTTCACAGTATTTCAGAATCATTCCTGGACTTTCATAGTCCACCGCATACTATCAAAGTACACAGTATATAAGATAAGTCTTACAGTATATAAGATAAGTCTTACAGTATATAAGATGTGATCCAATCTCGCTAAAGATATCACCAATGCCACGTCTGAGAGATTTGCAACCAATCCTCCCGTCAGTGTCAGCATTGAATTCCTTGCATATATGAATATCATATCAAACTGCTCTAGTGTCCTTTATTAAACTATCAAAGTTCGTGATGTTGTTTTGTTCCAGAAGGTAGGTAGGTAGGTAAGACGACCGCCCGAAGGGCTCACATAGGCCAACATTGACCCTTTGTGATACCGCATGAGACACAGGTCCCATCCCCTTCAAAGATCCAGCCATTTGGAGCTGGTAATGAAACAGTTGATGGAGCTAATCTTTTTATTTCAAATATCTCCCAAAGAGTCCATAGAGTCGCTAGCTCCTCCGCCTCCCTGTCCATACAGCTCCTGCACAAGTCTTTCCTCCAGAAACACTGTTAAATATTCTGGAAATATGTAGATATTTATTTACGATTGCCAATGTTTCAGAATATCTTTGTTAATCTAGTCTATTCAGGAGCCTAATAAGGATCCTACATAGTATGTAGGAGCTTTTGATATAAGAGCCTGGAATCGCTCTGAGACTGTTTTGGGGTTATTGCTGAGTTTCTAAAGGTTCTTTATGTACCTTACTTTTGATCCCAGCATCCACTCTCAGTACACATAATCTGTGAATTATCTCATTCAGCTTAACAAGAGAGACACTGAGATATTTCATAATCTCTTAAATATATCACTAAAAGTCCTTAATAGATTATAAACTCTCTATTCGAATATATATTAAATATTCTTTGGTCTGTTCATTGGAGTCTTTGAACTTCTCACTTGTGAAATGTTTTCATTGATCTTGCATTGAGTATAATTCCATTAAATATTTCCATACCCTTCTTCCAGCTTCCTTAACACAACTCTATTTGGAATGTTTGCTCAGCTCTGTCTACAGCTTCATCGTCATGTTCCCACATTTAACCGCTCCTCTCTCTTGCTAATTGGGATTTTTTTATGTGGTCGAACTGCTGTGAAGCCTTTCAGCCTTTCAGCCTTCATCATTCCCACGATACAGCAAGCTGCATTTTCCGTCTTTTGGCTTTTGCTAAGTCTTCGACGAGCTTAGGGCATTAAGAGCAGCCCTAAGCTCATCATGCATGAGTCACGGATACTTTTTTCCAGCACTTCTTCTTTGCTGAATTGTGCGTCTATGGTAATCCGCTTTCGTTGTCGTGCAGATTTTATCGCTCTCACCCTGCAGCAAGCTTAATTTTCACTTTGAGTCCTGCTCATTTTCCTTCTCATTTTCATGGTCATTTCTTTAATTTCATTTTATTGAAGTTATTTTAATTTTTAAAATTTTCCTTTATTAACTTTTTCTGCCACGAGCTAAAAATAACTTCATTGAAAATTGACACGACCTTCCAATCAACGCAAGCAGTTTTAAATATTTAAATGTCCTTAATATGTTTCCTTTGCGTCCTGTTCGCTGCTGCCAGGCAAATGCTGCCCAATGCTGCTGCTCTGCTGCGAAGGAGAGCCACAAAGAATCCTTTGGAAAAAGGGATTTCCGCTTCATTGCATTTATGATGGACGTACCCGAGCGTAGCGTATTGAAAGGCAAGTTTTCGCATTTTACGGATATTGCACAATATTTCCTTCTACTTTTATGGAGGTTTTTTGGTGCTTTTTTTCTATCGTTTGTTTTTTGTTCTCATTGTTATTGCGTATTTGACTTTTTAATGTGAGAGCAGCATATTAAAAAATGATTAATTATGGGTGTGGATGAAGTAGGAATCACGGCGTGCCCTGCGTTCGTACCTATTGCCCTTCTTGCGCTTCAAATTTTTAATTGGATTTTCGGAAATCTTTCGTCAAGGATAATGAAGATTAATTGTTTGTCGAAGCCATTCTGATTTCTAAAGCTCCCGTAGCGCCAAAGTCAATTTAAATTCTTTCCTTGTCCTGTTTTTATTTAACTCTGTGGAAACTGTCATTTAATTTCTCACTAACTCAGCTGCCGAGGAGAGGAGTATTTCCTGCTGTATTTAACCCATAAATAATGGAATAACTCGCATAAGCATGCATCTTATGCCAAGGATAACATGCCTACAAAACCAATACTTCATCTATGTCAACTCTATTATGCAGCTCACATACTACGTGAGCATATAAGCATGGCTGCGAGTGTGTGTGTGGTTGCTTCCGAGTGTGTGCCTGGCACTACATGCGCCCGTTATCCTTGCTGGGCAGCAGCAACGCACTCAATTGGAAGATTAAATGCATTCCTCTTCTTTTTTTTTCATCCTCTCATTGCGCTCACCATTTCATATTGTCCGGCAATTTTTGCTGGCACTCTTTTTCAATATGAATTGCAAAACGCAGGACATATTTCAGTTGCATGGCAATGGCATCGGCAGCAGTTGTGGCAGCAGCTGCGGCTGAGGCTGTTGCTGTGACGCACAGCATGGCTTGGCATGGCATCTGAAGCAGGTAACGAACGCATCCACTAGAGGTGATATATTGCATTGCAAGTATGTGCGAACTGTTTCATGAGTGCAAGGGAAAGCAATCCCTGGCATTGTTGTCGAGTCTGGCATGGTCCGAGTATCTCGAAGCCATCGAGGCCAGCAAAATGAAAATAAAAATGAAAAACAAAATGAAAAAAAGGAGAGCACAACCTCCCCATAAGAAATTAAAACACTCGTAATTAAGGAAGTGACGAGGATAACAATGCATTTTAATTAGTGTGAAATAGGCAAAAATTGTTGCTGGAAAGTATTAGAAATGCATGTGAAGATTGCTTTCATAATCAAATTCATAAAAAATCCTTTTTAGTGTCAGAAAGTAGAACAAGTTCCTTGAAGTAGAGTGTGCTGAGGGTTGAATTGATGTTGATGTTGATGTTGATGTTGATATTGATGTTGATATTGACCTGAGATATAAAATGTGCCTGCCTTTTTCTAATACATCTAAATAAAACTGTTCAGTCTGTGAGTCCGGCCAGTGGCTTTGAGTGGGATGATTTATCGGAAAGGGTATTGTAGGTACCTTTTATTATTTGAGTCATGGTATCAAGAGTTCGTGATGTGATGAATGAATTGGGTCATGAATGTAATCTTCAGGGTTTGATCACTTTTAACTAAGGAATATAACTTGAATCTATGACTTTATTTGGATGAAAGTTCTTGACGGCCAAAACCATCATTATCCGAGTCTGTTATGTTGAGGATTGAATTGATATTGATATTGATCTAAGATATAGAACGTGCCTGTCTTTTTCTAATACCTCTAAATAAAACTGTTCAGTCTGTGAGTCTGATCAGTGGCTCTGAGTGGGATGATTTATTGCCTGGGGTCTTGTAGGTACCTATTGTTCTCTGAGATATGCCATCATGATTGAGACATGTGTTTAGACAAATCTAATGTTCAGGATTTGAGAACTAAGGAATATACGAGTATGTGGAATTTGTTAGTTTACTTGAATGAAATCTGTGGAATCTGTGGATTCTGTGAGTTTACTTGGATGAAAGCTAGTTTCCTTGTCCATCGCCAAATTCACATTATCCTAGTCTATTATGAAATGCCGGAAGTATCTAAACACAATTATTCATTCTGATTGTTGAAGATGTTCTGTCATGAGCTCATCCCACTCTGAAGCATCCCTGGCATTCTCCAAAGATGCTCTCTGCGTTGGATTCTAAAGCTTTTAATAATCCTGGCTAATATTTGCTATGACATGAATTGGTGAGAAATTCATTTCATTCACATTGCAGCTTATCACCAGTTTTTGAAAATTGGGAATTTCACACTATCCTCCAGTCATCGGGAACTACTTACTTACTTACCTTCGTGGCCTAATCGCAGAATCTGCGAAACAACCCGCTATCGGGTTACGGCCGAACTTAACAGCGTTCGCCAGGCGCCTCTGCTTTGCGCGCGTGTCCTCTCCAGTTCATTATACCAAGTGTGATTAGGGTTTCCTCAACTTGGTTCTTCCAATTGAAGAGGAAAATAGTGCCATTCCGATGCACACCGGCCTTCCGTCGTACCCTTTCCATGGTGAAATTGTAGGGGTCACCTTGTCTGAAACCTTGCTAATACCGTGCAAGGTTTCCGACAAGGTTCGAGAGGTCACTTCCTATCTTGACAGAGCTGGATGTATTGCTCAATGTTTTTCTACTGAGCCATATTAGCTTTGTTGGTGAACCGAACTCAAATATGGTGGCATATAGAGAATCCCTTATCGGGCTATAGAAAGCAGCTTTCTAGTCGACAAAGACGTGATGGGTGTCGATCTGTTTCTCGTGGGTTTTCTCCAGGATTTGACGTAGCGTGGATATCTGGTCAATGGTGGACTTACCAGGTCTAAGACCGGACTGATAATGTCCAATCAGTGTGTTGGCATATGGTTTTAGTCTATCACTCTAGACAGAGCCTTATCTGAGATGGCAATAAGACTGATTCCCCGGTAGTTGGCGCATATCGTCGGGTCACCTTTCTTCAATACAGGACAGAGGACACTGAGATTCCAATCGTCGGGCATTCTCTCTTCTAGTCATATATTATTTATGAGCTGATGCATGCACCCTATCAGCGAGAACTACTACTTCGAGGTATACTTTCTACAGTATGCTATGGTCCTAGGTAAAATGAGTGACACATGCTTAGTTCAGCTTGGAAATTCAGATAACTTTAACCAAAGCAGAACTTCTTTTTAACCCTGGAAGGTCATCGTTCGTCGTTTCGACGACGCTGTTTAATGATGATCTTTGCGTTAGAAAAATAACGATGAACTTCCAGGGTTAATAATAATAATAATTTCTTTTTAGTAAGAATATCTCTTGTGTTTAATAAATTCTCTGAAGAATAATTCAAAGACCGAATAATTTTATCTCTGAATCAGATTATTCAATTGCAACTGTTCCCAGCAATTGACAGCAGTTCCCAGTTAATGAAAGCAGTTCCCAGTTAATAAAAACAGTTCCCAGTTAATGAAAGCAGTTCCCAGCAAAGTTAGAAATTTATTAAAGGAAAAGAACCAGTACATATGCCTGCTCAAACAGAAGTCGCTCTGGTGATTTTTGTGATTCATGCCAACGATAACACTCCTAATGGACTCCAACGAACCAGGAAAGATACATGAATTTCATTTACATTTCAATGTGAACGAGGAATTCATCAATCAACTCTACACGAGTGCGGTATCAGCCGAGGATATGCCGACTAATTAGCTTAACTCAATTGTCCTTAAAATGGTCTAATATCATTTGACAAACCCCCTACACAAATATTCCCTCGCCTATTTCCTAATACCCTAACCAAGTTCACACACAAACACAACATAAATGAAAAAGAATAAAAAACAAACACAAAAACAAAAGAGAAAAGAAAACAATGAAAAGGAATTACTCATGAACAGAAAAGCAAATGCACAACACACCATTCCGCTCAATGAAAAATGATCCTTAACTTATACAAAGTCCCTAAAAATATACACAACCAAAAGACCAACAACAACAGCACTAAGAAGGGAAAAGGTTCAGCTGCCATTCGCTGGCGGTGGTTGTTGTTGTTGCTGTTATTGTTGTTATTGTTGCCTGTGTAATACCGGTACTCTTTATTATCGATAACAATTTTATTTTATTTTTCACTTTTCAATTTTTTCCTGCCCGGTATTTTCTTCCTTCACTTTTGTTGTTTCCCTTTTGTTGTTGTTTGTGTTGGTGTGGCTGTGTGCGTGTTTCAAATTTTGGGTAATAATGCACACTAAATGCGTAATTTGCCATCGCGCAGCACTTTCCTTTGTGAAATTAAGCAGAAATTTGTTGATGAGGATCATCTTTCAATACGGAATCATCTGTTCCGAGTCGCTTGCTTGGTTGGTTGGCTGGTTGCTAGGTTGCTAGGCTGCCCGACTTGGCCTCTTTTTTTTACTTAATGAACCGCATGGCATGGTTTATATATTTTTATCCTACCACAATGCACCGCACCGTTGACAATGACTGCGTAGGTAGTAGGGGAAGTATGTAGAATGTAGAGTATGGGAGGCGGGCAGGTTGCGGTGCGGGCTTGTTTGAAGGGCACCGGCACCGATCACGTTGACAAGACACGATCTTATCGCTGCTGCCAGTTTTGACATTTCCGCGCAGTTGACTGCGCTGGCAAGCCAGAAATTCAAAACTGTTTTTGGTTTTTGTAACAATTTCTTTGAGGTTGTGTTTCAGTGAATCATTATTTTGATGGCGTCTTTGACATGGATCAACATTGTGTAATGTTAAGTGGGGAAAGGGTTCATGTCATAACAAGGGCATAAGAAGAGTGCTGAAGTTTTTCAATTAGAGATCAAAAATGTGCCGAGTTTTTTTTACTGCTTAAGTTGCTGATAGAGTGGCGCTTGGTACGAGTATGTCTGAGAAAGAATAGAATATGAGCAATGGAAGAACGCCTTTTAATAATTATTTTACAGATCACTTGATTCAGTTCCAAGAAACAAGGGTAACCGCACAGTATTTCAGCTTTATTTAAATTTTTATCTGTGGTCATTTGTTAATGGCTTAGGACAGACTCCTGATGCTCTTCTTTATCACACCCACTCACAGAGGAACTGACTATGAGTAATTAGATTACTTAAAATTTGTGTGGATAGTTTATAGATCTTCGGTAATTTCTTTATTGATCTGTTTTAAAAAATCTATTTGATGAAGTTCTTAATAAATAAAATTAGTGGAACTTTAGAGATCTTCGGTAATTTCTTTATTGATCTGTTTTAGAAACAGAACTTGATGAAGTTCATTAATAAATTTTTGTAGATTTGATTGTTTGAGAGCGGGAACAAGTCACAAAGTCAGTGCGGCCACCTATGAACCTTTTTGTAGAAGTCAGCGACTATTCAGGAAGCCTGTTAAGTATAAGCTGTTGTGTGGAAAATTTAGGTATGATCTAGGTTTTGATTTACTGATAAATGTAAACTAACAATAGAAATTTTCAGTTACTGATAAACGGAAATGAACGGGTTCTTACTTTATTTATGTCAGTAAATAAATGAAATGCTTCAACTGCTGATCTCCAAAAACTCTCTCAAGAGAGATTTAAACATTCTTGTTTGTTCGCATTGTTTGCTGTTACTCTCTTCGTTGCTGTTACTCTCTTCCTTAGGTTAGGCTAGGTTGCGAAGGCGTGTGCGATACGGTATCCGCACTTCCACTCGGAGACATCTGTGTCCATTGTGACTGCCGTCAAAAATGCCAGGAGGAGTCATACTCGGCCTTACCCTCGAATTCCGTATACATTGGAAGTACCATCCCCATTAAACCGTTTGGTTTTCCAGATGAAAGTGAGGAGATCCGATAAGTCCACCTTCGTTATCTCTGTCAAGCTTGTGAAGATGCGCGACCCCACACTTTGAAGTCGTTTCAACCGTAGTCTTTGACACTGACATAAAAAGTGATGAATCGATTCTGTCTCTACTTCATCAGCTCAACTCCTGCATAGCGCGCTCGACGGAATACGCCAAGTTTGAATCATTGGTGCGATAGTACCAGATAGTGGGGAGATAGACGATTTTGGAAAGAAAGTTACATCTTCTCCAATATTTTGGACTGCTTTATGAGTCTCAGAAATCTGTCCAGGGATATGGATCGTTACTATTGCTGCTTCTTCTCCTTCTTAGTTGTCCAACCTAATCAGTCTTTATTAAAAAAGTTATGTTAACGCCAAGAGTAGTCACACGACACTATGAGACTATGGAATTATCTATCAACATTTACTTCTGCTATCATTTCACTACATTACACTATCATTACACTACATTACACTATCATTACACTACATTACACTATCATTACACTACATTATACAATCATTACACTTAGCCTGCTACTATATCTTCACAAACTTCATGGATCGTTTCTAACACCAAAAACTTCTTATTAAAGCCTTATACAGCAACATAGATATATAAAGCCATCCTTTATACACAGTTTATACAAACTATCCCATAGTTTATACTAACCCAGCCTTCACACATAGTTT
Organism: Clusia tigrina; assembly: GCA_920105625.2. Lineage (NCBI taxonomy): Eukaryota > Metazoa > Arthropoda > Insecta > Diptera > Clusiidae > Clusia > Clusia tigrina. The sequence goes on from OV050031.1 coordinate 215,780,219, forward strand.
ATAATTATTACTACTTGCAAAATAATAACTTAATTATTTGCAAAATAATAACTTAACACTTTGCAACGGGAGCACTAGCTGCCAGGACCTTACATTGTCTCTACAATCGGAAATTTCTTCTAATTACACTCTGACTTATCGTACACCTATTCCCAGTATTATCTTCACCAACAATCCTTTGAAGGACCGCTCACCAATACACCATTAGATTTCCTCGCATCCCGAAACTATCTCAAATACTTTAATGCTTCTTCATTTGGCCACAGCACTAACTCCTCAGGCTTAATCAAATTCGTTGTAAATTAGTGTGCCTTGCCTTGTTCACAAACCCTCTGCGTTTGCCACTGCTGTGCAGCACGCACAGTAGGACACAGGATTAGATAAAGGAACCTGCAGTTGGTTTGTAATACACAAACCCACCTGCGTTGCCTCACAGGTCATTTAGTGCGGGGAATTTCCGGTATTACAAGGTAGTGCAATTCCAGTCCGCAAAGAAGTTGACATGTGCGCTTCCCTACCCAGGCAGGCAGGTAGGTAAGCAGCCCAGCACGAGTTATTTAAGGATATGTCCAGCTGTCACCGGACATAGCCGCCTGCAGGGAATTCCAAAGCAATGTAATTAGCCAACCCACACAAGTTAAATTTAGCACAGAATTAAACGGAACGACTATAAAAATTAGTTCATATTTTTAGCACAGCTTCAGTGCAAACTAATTAAATAATTTATTCTTGATGTTCATGACACAATTCTGCCATAAAATCCTGCAGTAAAAGTGGCAGCAACTCAACTCATCCATGCCTGTGGAGCTGTCACTTACACACACACACACACACATTCATACAGAGAGAAGTACACTTGCATGGAGGCATTCACGCACCTCTCCATATGCGGCCACTTTTTGTCATTTTATTGTGGAGCAGTCAACGACGATGGCAACAAAACAACAGCAACAAAAGCGCCGCAAGGTAATGGACCGCAAAATATTGTTCCTTTTTGTTGGTGCTGTGCTTTACCCGTTTACTGCCACTACAATAAAAGCAAGAACAATAATAATGCAATTATTTTATCACTCCAGCAACAGCAGGAGCAGCAGCAGCAGCAATTTAATAAAATTTGTACAATTTAACTGCACTTGAGATACTTTCATAGAAGCGTGGTTGCAGCGCAAGAGCGCCATAAAAAAATTATGAAAATAACCATAAACACCGCACAGCGTTGCTGCAGCTGTTAAAGTGGGCGTGTGCATGATGTAGCAGCAGTGCTGGAGGAGCATTTAACACTTCCGTCTTTTTGCCTCTCAACTGACAAAAAACAGAAATAAAACAAAACTAAAAAAAGGAAAATATATGCTAACATTGGCAGCTCTGTCACTGACATTGCACAAAACTGAAGCGGCGGCAATAAAATTGAAAATATGCAAACGCACCAACTACGCTCGCTGGCAACACACAATTTGCATGCAACAAATCGACCATAAAGTTGCTATAAATATCAAATTGATTAACAAAAAAGAAAAAAAGGAGCGGAAGTAAACTTCGGGAGTGGGAATTATCGGGTGCCGTTGCGTACGGAGCTACTCGTACATGTAATAAAATTATGAACGCTCATAAAGCGAATAAATTGCATGCTGCTCTGCTGCGGGCAACACAATGCAGATGCAGCATTTGCTCCGTGGCAGACAAATTGCTGGTAATGTGAGCAAAATACGAAACTGAATGGTGGCAATTTTGTCAATGATAACACATTTACTTGAATTTTCCTTCACTACAGGTAGGATACGAGTTACAGGAAGCGGTCCTCAGAAGTGCAGATTGGGTTCAACCAAACAGAAGAGAGTCTGATGAGATTGAAATGAATATGCCGGAGTAGAGAATTGCAGGGAATACATTTACAACATTGTGAGGGACGTTTGCAGTACAGAAAGGAAAAAATTGACTTAGAAGGGAACACACGAGCAGTTCAAACAAATCTGAGGGTAAAATGAGTTGGAGATGGAACAAGTGTTAATAGTGTAAGAGTGTAAGAAAAAGTCCCCACTAAAATATGGGTACAATTGGCAACTTCTTCAAGAATCTAATGTGGTCGAAACTACTTCACTGCTCCAAGGTTTCTGTGGCTATATAATGAATTGTATTTAAAGTGCACTCACAGAGACACAATGGGCCTTGAACAGGCCTAAGGTGGTTTGAGGACAGCCATTCAACCTAACCTGCGGAGAGAATGAGTACATTTGCACGTATGAAAAGAAATAAGTTCTAAATAATTCAAGGAAGGCATTCCTAATTTTAACAGGGTCATTAATGAGTTCCCTAAAACTACTCCTATTTCCACATATTATATATATACCACTGGTTGGATGGCGTCTCCGAAGACCTAAAGAAACTTGGAGTGAAAAACTGAAAGTCACTTGCTGTAGCAACAAAAGCCCACCCGGGCGGCAACGTTAAATGATTATGATAAAGATGATGATGATGATGATGATGATGATGCTAATGATATATATACCACGAATTTTACTCGGAATCAACAATTGAATGGAAATTCTTCTCAGAAACTAAATTGTCAGCTTTGAGTAATTATAATCTGGCTTTGAGAAATATTAAAATTTCAACTTGATGTAACTTCAGATATAGAATAGTCACATGTCGGATCACAAAATATATATTGAGACATTCCAGACGTAGAATTACTAAATGTCAGACCTTAATTGAGACATTTTAGCAGTGAATATTTCTGAAAGTAAATTAAAGCAATAATAAGATGAAAAGCTGACTTGAAATCCCGAAGATCAGCAACTGAATTACTCGGTTTCACTAGTTCCATTTGCAAAGTTAGGTAGGGAAACGTTGAATCTTTCTTCAGAAACAAGATACTTATGTACCATTCTGGACTCCAAGTTAAATTGGAGAAGGAATATTGAGGAGAGAACAAAGAAGGGTTAGGCTGCATACTATATCTATAAAAGGATCTTTGGGCAAAAATGGGGACTGTCATTGTAAATTGTGTGGGGGATGTACAACAATTAGACCAATTATCACCTACGGGTCCATCGTCTGGTGGAAGGCGCTGGGAAGAATATGTGATCAAAGTCGAATTACAAAGACTTGCTAGACTGGGAATTTCAGGGGCTGTAAGTAGCGCGCCTCAAGAAGGATTAAATATAGTATTTCACCTCTTACCACTAGAGGTGTGTTCATTTAGGGCTGTACCGCCAAGTGTGCTCTCAGACTAAGGGAGTGCAACGCGTGGAAATTTGCCAACTGTGGACACTGTACAATATTGAGCCAAATAAAACGGAAGGGTCAAACGATACTTACGGCTGACTTAGAATCAGCTACAGAGTACATGACTTCTACTCTAGACTTCAAAGCTAGAAATCCAACTAACTATCCAACCAGGGAAGACTGGGAGTCAGGCTCTGTGACGCGTAATTCCGACGTTATCATATACACTGACGGCTCAAAGATGCAGAGTGGAATGGAGGCGGTTGTCTTCTCGGAAGGCTTGCAGGCAAGACAGTCATATCGGCTGCCTGACGCATGCAGCGGCTTTCAGGCCGAAGTCTATGCAATTGAGAAAGCGGCCAGGCTGATACAAAGATGTACCATTCGACCCTCGAATATCACTATTTGTGTAGATAGTGAGCCAACGCTTAAGGCAATAGAATCCAAGACAGTTAAATCGAAGTTAGTAATGAAATGTCGTACCTCACTACTGAATATTGGACCCCACAAGGTCTCACTTTGCTGGGTTCCCAGACATAGCAATATAGAACGGAATTAGCGGCAGAGATGTTCAGAAGGGGCTCTGAAATGGTCATTAACGAAGCAGATATCTCAGTACAAATTCCGATATGTGAACTGTTTAGGAGCATAGATGGATTCACTATTGCGGTGGCAAACAACTTATGTACTAAGCGGGACGACTGTGAAGTCTCAAAAGGCCTTATGGCCTAGGTTAGACATGAAGAGAACGAAGGTTCTCTTAGGGCTCAACAAACCTGCAGTAAGAGTGCTTACGGCTTCATTAGTGGCATTCTGCTATCGCAGCAATGCTTACGGGGGTCATTACCAGGAATTGTGCTAACGCATCAATGTTTCAACGTTGGCGTATTCCGTCAAGCGGGCTATGCAGGAGTTGCTATGATGAAGAAGAGATAGAATTGATTCATCACATTTTATGTCCAATGTCTACAGTTGAAACGACTTCAATGCTTGGGATCGCGCTTCTTCACAAGCTTGACAGAGACAACGAAGCTGGACTTATCAGATCTCCTCAGTTGCATCTGGAAAACCAAGTGGTTTAAGAGGGATGGTACTTCCAATGTATATGGAAATCGCGGGTAAGGACGCGTATGCCTCCTCTTGGCATTTTTGAAAGCAGTCACAATGGACATAGATGTCTCCGAGTGGAAGTGCGGACACATTGTCCGCACATGCCTTCGCAACCTAAACTAACCTAAGGAAGAGAGTAGCAGGAACGAAGAGAATAACAGCAAATAATGCGAAAAAACAAAAGTGTTTACATCTCTCGTTAGAGAATTTTTGCTTGGAAACAAAATTAAAATGAACTCTGAAGTCTTGCGTGGAAAAATGTTTAAAAATTAAATTAAATACAATGCAAAAAATATTGTTTGATAATTGAAATTTCGTATTATTGTTTGTATAATTTGTTTTACAATTTTCCGTTGTCATTAGATTCCCTCTGATATATTTTGTTCTGCCTGTAACTCCAAAAATTTGGTCTCCGCACCTTACAAAACACAATTTATCACATTTGTAATGCTTTCATTGCTTCGAACAAATTTATTAATTTTCAGTTCTGCTCATAACGTCATTTTCACACTGTTCTACAGATGCGAGCGATATTTTATCGTATGCACACGACTGCAAAAGAAAAACAATATAAAATGGGAAATGGGAAAATACTGAAAAGCGAAGAGAAAAAGAAATCCTGTAAATGCCAAGCCCAGCCCAGCCAGTGTGACATGACGAACTCAGAGTCATCAATATTAAAACACTTATTTGACATAAATATGACAAATTCCTGACAGCAGCTACAGGGGCAACCGTAACGTCAACAACGACAACGAGGATGGCAAAAAAACTCACAAAAGTGGGCATCATTAGTAACGTCAAATGCCAAAATCGCTCTGTATCAGTGAATTCAAATTGCGTGGATAGGTGCGGATATTCATTTATTCTTTATTGCTGCGCGGTGCAGCCGTGAGGAGGCGTGAGTATGCGAAAAGCTTTTAAGAACACGTGCAGCCACCGTTGTAGGAAAATGAAGCATGGAAAATGCGGCCAAGTGTCAACAAATCAGCAGTAATTGCACATCAAAATGTTATCGAAGGCGATTAAAGTGACGCAGACGGGTGCGAGGAGAGATTACTGAGGAGTACTGGCGTAAGTGAAATTGCAGGGGCAGGGAAATGGCAAACAAATTGCGTAAATTGGCGCAGAGCGAAAAACATAAATTGATGACGAGCAAGGAGCAACGAGCAACTGTTGCCTCCAGCAAGAGGCCAACAAAAACACACTCACACAGAGAGTGTTTGGGAGTTTGTGTCGCTTCATAGTCCCCTCCCCACTAGCACTTGCAGCCATGGTCTGGTCACGCCAGCAATTCTGGAGCTTGGGCAGCATAAAAATTAAAGTCGCTTTGTTATGCTTATTTATGCCTTTGTGTTCCCAGCAGCAGCACCAACACCAAGACCATCATCCCCACCATCACCACCATCACTACTACCATCGCCATCACCATCACCAGTAGTCCACAAAGCGATGATTAATACCAATTTTATGACTGTCGTTTTAATTAATTGCCAACAATGTGTAAGCAGCCAGTCATCCAAATGGAAATACGACTCGGAATGAAAAAGGGATAAATACAACAACGATGAAAAATCGAAAAAATGCGCGAGAAACACAAAAAAACCCAACAAAAAAATATTGTGGAAAATAAAATAATAGAAGCAGCCGCCATAAAAATGACTTAAGAATCAATTAATTGGCAAGACTCGAATGGGGTGGTTAGCGGGAAGACAAAGAGAGAAAGGGAATTTTGTTCGGGTTGCCTGCAGAATGTGGGCATTTTATAGGTTAATTACTATTGTATGGCAATCAAGACAGCGGACAGACACACACACAGCCAAACAGACGAAGTGGCTGTGGAGACTACAAAGGCATCTGATTGAATTGATTTGCGGCACAAGTGGCAAATTGACAAATTGTATGAGAACCCGAAGCACTCAAGTAAATGAATTTTTATGTGGCAGCTTGTTAAGTTTTATGAGACTTCTTCAAATTGAAAATGTGAAAGCAACAATAATTGAACTCAAATCAGGGTGAATGGCAACGGCGAAGGCGACAGCGACAGCGACGACAGCAACGGGACAAAAATCTCGGCCCCACTGTGGGAAGAAGGCGAAATTTAACAATTTCTCAACAATTTTGGGAGGACTTTCCAACGGAAGTGAGCAAGTAAAGATAACATTTTAATTAGAAATTCAGATTTAACGGCTCGGAGGCGTATGATGAATTAGCTGAGCAGCTAAACAGACTTAAAATAAAGGGTAGGGAAGTCAATGCACGGTTTCATCACTGGATTTTACTTATTCATCTATCACAAACGTAAAGAGGTGTAAGAATAAGGATGCAGCGTTTAAAGGCAACAGGGTAAGCAGTTGAGAGCTGTTATTTAATATGCAACAGGAAGGTGAGGAGGGTCCTCCAAAAGCGCTGAAAGGTGGTAATGACTTCTTCAGTTCACTGCTGATGTTATTTATTCGATGTATTTGCAAACAATCAAAGAGAAGTGTTAGAATAAGGATGCAGCGTTTGAAGCTAACAGTGTTAGCAGTTGAAAGCTGTTATTTAATATGCAACAGGAAGGTGACAAAGGTTCACCAAAACCGCCAAAGGGTGGTAATGACTTCTTCACTTCACTGCTGGTGTTATTTGATCTATGTATTTACAGACGATCAAAGAGGTGTTAGAATAAAGATGTGGCATTTAAAGCTATTTGAAAGTTGTTATTTAATATGCAGCAGGAAGGTGAGAAGGGTCCACCAAAACCGCTGAAAGCTGGTAATGACTTCTTCACTTCACTGCTGGTGGGATTTGATCGATGTTTTTACCAGGATGATTGTTCTATAAAATTGTTGCTCTTTTCAATAGATTGTAATGTAATATAATAGAATGCAGGCACTTCTACTTTGAACTATCTGAGCAGCGTATATAGCGTAGTCAGTATACAACTTAATAGGCCAGGACTCAAGTCATTGACTATGACATGAGTGCATATAAATAACTCCTTGAGCAGAACTGGAGTTATTTATATGCATTGCATCCATGGTACCGATAAATCATAATGTTAAATTTGGAGTATGAAGCTTAGTCAATTTGGGCATAATAATAGCTGTCACTCCCTCCATCATTTAGAATTCAGCAATATGAAGAAAGTTCCATAAAACCATTGAGTAAAGTTTAGCATTAACTTATGTGGCTCCCCAAAGGCATCATGGTTTATTCGCATCATCATTGTTGGCTCGACGGTCCTTGCTGAACCTTGAACTCCCACTGGTTTATTTGCTGGTTCATTTTATTCCTACTTGGGTTAGGCTCATCAATTATCTTCGGTTGCAGGATATGTCGCTGTCGATTCAACCAGAGTTCCGCATTGTTCAGTGATTGTTGATAACAAAACTTCAAGAGTTCCCCAATGTCAGTCACAGGTTTCCCATACCTAATTGGCGATGTAGAGGACTCTTCTATTGATTTATATTGAAGATTGTCATAATGTTTGTAAGCAGTTACGTGATCCTTGATATGTCCTATAAAGGTCTATGTCAGTGTCTGTATTGTTATAGTTTTAAAGAAGCATTTAATACCTTAAGAATCATTCTACATCAATCAAGAATTCAAAGTTCCTTCATGATTAATCCGGTAGAAGAGGACTCTCTTATTGACTTATTTTGAAAATGATCTTTATCAGCTGTCTCACGGGATCCTTGATATGTCCTGAAATGGTTTAAGTCAGAATTGGTATTCTTATAGTTTTCAAGAAGCTTATCTAGTACCTTACGCTACATTCTACTCCCATCCAGAATTCAAAGTTCCTCCTGGATTAGACCAGTAAAAATACCAAATTATTTCCTGTCCCTACTCCCAGCATAGCGCTGACTTGATTGGCCTCGAAGCAGTTCGTCTTCGAGACAGTAGCTCGTTATTTGCATAGTCATAGTTTTATGACTTTTCTTCCTCTCTCTTCTGTTTCTACAAAACTGAATCGGAATTTGAAAGTAGCGCTTTTTAAGAGCCAAAGTCTTTTGTATCAACAAGCTTCATAATGAGCCAGCGTCATAAACGCCACAATAACCAGACGACAATCTTGGAAGCCGCATCAATAAAATTAATTCAAATTTCTTTAATAGCTAACATTTTTAATGGGTTGGTATTTTTATATTATTTTTCTTATTTATTTGATGGGTTTTGTCATCAATGATTTATCAGTGGAGCCATCACTAATGCTGAGTGGAGAATGGCGACACATCAACCAGTTGGCATTGAAAAGCCATTAGAATTATATTTGAAAAAAGGTAAAGACAAATTTTGAACGCGTTCCTGTGATGACACAGAATGTTGACAGCAGGTTTTTGAAAAGACTCACATGAGTAGAGTTGGCGTTGGGTCAACAGTGGTGATGCCCAGGTAGGACCACACTTGATCTTCGATTAGTGGAAAGGAGAGTGTAGTGAGAGAGGCTGAGGTTTCTTTCTGTTTGGAATCAGAACAGTGCGAAAGTAAAGTTGAACTATCCTTGGTTTCTTTCTATTTGCAATAAGAACAGTGCGAAAGAAAAGAGTGATCTCAAAAACAAAGGCGTAAATTCAGAAAGGTTTTGGGGGTTGTATTCCTTCTATCCCCTGGAAAGAGAAGATCCATCTTTATACTTGGAACGAAATAAAATGGGTAACTGCAAATATATAAACGGAAGATAACGACATTCCTTCTGCGAGACATCTTTTTGTAGGTGTAGTCCCTGAAGCCCCTCTGAGTATTTTTTCCGGCACTTAAAATTATGGGGAAACTGCGTCGACTCTGGGGCAATTCAATTGTCTGAAGTTTAATGGGATTTACTATGCCATGTTTAGAACTGAGTTGACGCTCACACTATTCTAAAGTTTTTGCTTGGAAACGATACTAGAAATCAAACGGAAAATATAGATAAGTCTCACTGGTTCCCATTCAAATCCTTTGGTAAGTGATAATTCAATAGGGCACTCTCATCATAGAGTGTGAGGAAGTTGTATTTGAACGACATCAGTGTCTACTCAGTTGTTCCAACTCATTGACGGCCTAGATGAAGCTTAGAAGTTGGATTACAACTACATCAGGATCAAATCAGTTGTTCCAACTCTTTGATTGGCAAGATGAAGCTTATATTAACGTAACTCTAGTTATGAGACTAACAAATTCGATGGCATAATAGTCCCCAGAGAGTTTAAGGAAGTTGGATTACAACGACATCAAGATCAAATCAGTTGTTCCAACTCATAGATTTGGAAGATGAAGCTTATATTAACGTAACTCTAGTTATGAGACTAACAAATTCGATGGCATAATTGTCCCCAAAGAGTTTAAGGAAGTTGGATTACAATGACATCAGGATCAAATCAGTTCTTCCAACTCAATGACGGCCTAAATGAAGCTTATATTAACGTAACTCTAGTTATGAGACTAAGAAATTCGATGGCATAATAGTCTCATGAGAGTATAAGGAAGTTGGATTATAATGACATCAGGATCAAATCAGTTGTTCCAACTCTTTGATTGGCAAGATGAAGCTTATATTAACGTAACTCTAGTTATGAGACTAACAAATTCGATGGCATAACTGTCCCCAAAGAGTTTAAGGAAGTTGGATTACAATGGCATCAGGATCAAATCAGTTCTTCCAACTCAATGACGGCCTAAATGAAGCTTATATTAACGTAACTCTAGTTATGAGACTAAGAAATTCGGTGGCATAATAGTCTCATGAGAGTATAAGGAAGTTGGATTATAATGACATCAGGATCAAATCAGTTGTTCCAACTCTTTGATTGGCAAGATGAAGCTTATCTTAACGTAACTCTAGTTATGAGACTAAGAAATTCGATGGCATAATTGTCCCCAAAGAGTTTAAGGAAGTTGGATTACAACGACATCAGGATCAAATCAGTTGTTCCAACTCATAGATTTGGAAGATGAAGCTTATATTAACGTAACTCTAGTTATGAGACTAACAAATTCGATGGCATAATTGTCCCCAAAGAGTTGAAGGAAGTTGGATTACAACGACGTCAAGATCAAATCAGTTGTTCCAACTCAATGACGGCCTAAATGAAGCTTATATTAACGTAACTCTAGTTATGAGACTAAGAAATTCGATGGCATAATAGTCTCATGAGAGTTTAAGGAAGTTGGATTAGAACGACATCAGTGTCTACTCAGTTGTTCCATCTCATTGACGGCCAAGATGAGACTTATATCAGCGTAACTCTGAAACTAGACTATGAACCCTATGAGCATTGAAAGTATAACCGCTAAAGCAGTCTTCTTGACACCCTTTCCCTTCAGCATCCATTAAGTTGATGTACGATTATGTGAATTTGAACGACATTTACCATTTTTAAATTGCTGCTTCCTTTCTTTCTTTTACTCTCCGATGTGAAAACTTTTCCTTAGGCCTTCTCTTATTTTATTTGCTTCATCGTGGCTCTACCATGATTTTGAACAGTTACTGACATCGACCCTCCTTCCCTGCATCCTTTCGTAACACTGTTACTGAGCGTATAAAGAAGCTGTCAATTGCTGTCTATTCAGTCAATTTTTTTCAATTGATTTGAATATGTTTTCCTTAACCATAATCGCTGCAATTGTTTTTGATAGTTATATGAAAATACAATAAATGCCCTTATTTTATGGAAATGCCTCTGAAAGATGAGGGTATGTCGGGCATATTTCATGCATAGCTGCTGTATTGATTGCCTCCGTTCTGGTGTTTTGTGGCCTAGCAGCTTGCTTGAGTTTATTTTTATGGGAATTTTATGGTTATAGTCGTACGGCCCCGTATAGTTTCCATTCTCGCCCCGAAGTGGAGGGGGTTTTATATGCTGCCAAAAAATTTGATTTTGTATGAGTATAAATTGAATTTGCCACGGTTTGTTGGGAAAATCTCAGACGCCATATTTATTAATGATCTGCCTTCAGTCGTACTCGCTCCTCTTACAAGCTTGCATTTCATGCAGTGTTAGCAATTTAAAATTGTAGCCAGTTGGCTAACAAGCAGCAAATGCATTGCTCTGCATTGTGCTGCATGTAAATTAATAAATGTTGGGCCCATAAATTCCGGCACTCACCTGACCAACTCCCGCTGCTAGCGCCGCAGTAAAACTAATTTCTATAAATTTTAAAATGCTATTCCGAAAGCAGCTGGAGTCGAACGCTGTTCTGCAGTTGACTCAGCGCCGCTTCAGTCAGTCATGAGATCTTTTGCAAATGCCACTCCCCAGTGGGGGGTGCACAAGTAAAACGAAAAGCGCAATTAATTTCAATAAAATTGTACACCACCGCCTGCCAGAGCCGTCGCCTCTCACTCTGCCTGCGTGTATGGCTTCGTCTCTGCCTTCTTTCCTGCCTGTCTGATTTCCATAAAGTTTTACGCAATTTGCGCATTTCAATTAATTGTGAAATGCTGCAGTGCTTATCCACTCAGCAGCTCATATTGGCCAAACGGGCGGGCGGTCACAATGCATTGCATTGCGAAACCGAGCTACCAACGAACCAATCAACCCACCAAACTCGAATCGATGCCTCTCATACACTCCATTATGTCCAAATTTGGGAGGGCGAGTCGCATTGCTTGTGTCAATTTAAAATTCTTGCCGCAAATTTTGAATTGAATTACAAAAGTTTGACGCAAACACCACCGCAGCCGCCGCCATCGTCGCCGTCGTCGCCGCCTAATACCCCATTCCCTCGCATCGTATGCCCATGCATTGCAATGTTGCTTAGGCAATATGCAGGCGCAGCATCAGCAGCAGCACTTGAATTAGTTTAACCCAATTCATTGGCGCAAGTTCATTTACCCAAGCATAGAAATTCATCAATCATGCATTAGTATGGGTATTCATTGAAAGATAAGGACGCTTGAGCGGCACCACTTCAAACTGAAATTGAATTTCTCCTCTCTCATTGTTCTGCTGCTGATGCTGCTGATGCTGCTTCCATTGCCGCACTCACAATTTGCCTGCCGCTTGCTCCAGAAATTGCCAATGTCGGCTTTGATTGCAGGCTCCATCTAAATGCATAATAATGCTTCGTTCTTGGCTCTCCCCTCCGCTCTACTGCGTTGTCTCGATATGTGCTGCGAACACTCGTAAATATAAATTTATTGTAATTAAATAAGCATGGCTTAAGATGTGATTGTGCAAAATTTTATTGGAATCTCTAATTTCATTTTGTGAAGATGCGGCACATGCGGCACGTTGCGCAATTAAATATTTCTCTGGCTTAGTTCTGTTTAATAGAGATTTTAAGAAACACATTACAGTACTCGTTATTCGCACAGAAACCTGAAGTGTTGACCATGCTTTGGATATCAGTTTGTATATGATTTGTGTTCAGGGCAGAGTTAGAGAAGTTGTCTTCGCATTTCTATCTCCAGTGATTCATCTTTGGAAGAGGTTCTTATTTTATATATCGCTGGATTTTATATGCAGACAATGAAGGTGTGATTTAAGTACCCTTCGTTTTTATTTTTCTGTCTTACTCCATAAGTAGAGTAAATTGAGAATCATCACAGACATTTTAAGTGGACCCTTAAGACTGAACCATCATATGAATACGTTGGATCTATCTTCAGATGCCATATGTAGACCCTGTTGAGAAAGTGACGAAACCTCACTGCACCTTATTAAATACTGCGGACCATTAGCACACAACAGACTCAGGTGTTTTGGAGAATATATCTTAGATATGAAGAAAATTACTGAATTTGATTCCTTCCAAATACATGAATTACTGTCGGAAATTCACCTGACAGAAGATCTGTACATGAGACTATCCTCATATACTAAATAAATAGGGGCATCACAGCAGATCTTTCAGGTAGCGTTGTATAGCGCCATTAAATAAATCTACTCCATAAGGAATTTTATCTGCTAGATTTTGGGGAATTCATTACTAGTAACTAAGACCTTCGACTCGAAGACCAAACTATTTAGAAAGAAACATTTCGAGACCACTTCCTGCGTAGATCTATAAAAGCATGCATCTGGGAAGCAGTTCAAGTGTTCCAATGATGATTATGCTTAGAGACCAGCTGAGAATTGCTTCATTTAATGAACTCTCTGGAATAATATACAATACTTCTATCATGAGAAGCCATTCAAAAAGGACTGTAAAAGCATGGATTTTGGACGAAGTTCAAGTATTCCAAAGATGATTAAGCTTAAAGACCAACTGAGAACTGTTTCATTTGATAAACTCTCTGGAATAATATACAATACTTCTATCATGAAAACCCATTCTAAAAGGACTGTAAAAGCATGGATTTTGGACGAAGTTCAAGTATTCCAAAGATGATTATGCTTAAAGACCAACTGAGAATTGTTTGACTTAATAAACTCTTTGGAACAATATACAATACTTCTATTATGAAAACCCATTCTAAAAGGACTGTAAAAGCATGCAACTGGGAAGGAGCTTAAGTGTTCTAATGATGATTATTCTTTGACACCAACTGAGAATTGTTTCATTTAATGAACTCTCTGGAACAATATACTCGTACAATACTTTTATCATGAGAAGTCATTCTAAAAAGGCTGTAGAATTATAAATCTCAAAGGAAGTTCAAATATTTCATTGTGGATTATACTTAGAGACCATCTGAGAATTATTTCACTTAATAAACACTCTGGTGTTTTAAAGTACTTTTGTAAGTCCTACCGAAGACAGCGAGGAAGTAAGGCCTTGTCTTTCACTTAGGCAAAGAAAAGGAGTAATAGAAGAATACGGTACATACTGTAAGTTGGATGTATGTAACGATTAACCAAAAGTAACCATGTTTCCTACCACTACTCTACTCTAGGGACACTTAAAATTCCACAAAACAGTCCACTCTACCAACGAACTGCTTGAAAGTATCCGCACTCCCACTCGTCTAGCGTAATGGAGTGGGACAATTGTGATTACTGCCGCCACAATTGCATCGTAAAATTCAAGATTTATTTTTATGAAGTGTCATTTTCGATAACTATGCTACTGTGTAATGGGACCAAATGTCACTCTGAACTCAAGCACACAGAACGACAGAAGTGACTAAAGGACCATACCGACGATATATACAATAATACAGTCAGCCATCCAGTCAGCCATCCAGTCAGCCAGTGGAACAGACAAAAGACAGGCGGACGCTGCAGTTGCTACCCTCCCCAAGCGCCATATCAGCTTTTTGGCAGGCACATCCTGAAGTGGACTCGAGCGAGCGCAGGAAGTAGCTGCCCGAGCACTCGTACTCGTAATTAATTTATTGGCTTCCCATAACGCTTCAGCTGGGATATTGTCGCTCTTTGTCTCTGCGGTTTTTAGCTGTCTCGTTGTGCGAGGAGATTGTAAAATTTTAATGTCCATTTCATTATCTTGACTTCGGAATCTAATTATTATTTGGCAGCATTAAACGTATGCGTGCCAGTTGCCGGTTGCCGGTTGCCAGGGCCATTCAATAACCACTGGCTTCGAGTACGGCAGGTGTTGGTGATGTCTCTGGCGATGGTGATATCTCTGGCGATGATGATGATGATGATGATGATGATGACGGTGGTGGTGGTGTGGTGGCAACTCTTCGTAAGTTTCTACTAGTGGCCCTGATACTCGCAGAGGTTTCCGCTTGAAAAGGGATGGCATTGAGGGAGCCGCTACTCTCACACTTGTACTACGCTCTTTTTTCTTCCTCTTTTGTTTTGTCTTTTATTTTTATTGCCTTTTGGCTGAACTATTTTACGATCTTAACAACAAGTTAATTAGCTTCAATGCATTAATGAGCGAGCGTCCAAGCGTACCCAGCTCTCGACCCTCCAGCGTTAATTTTTATATCATTTTGATAATAGCGTTTTATGTTCCTTTTCGTATGTTAATTTAATTCTTTCAATTTCGTTGCTGTGTTTGCGAGTCGTTTGCGGGCTTTCAGCCTTTAAACAGATTTCTTCATGCCCGTTAGCTTTCCTGCTCCCATGCTAATGCTCCCGGGCTCACATGTGCTCCGCGCAAGTGTTTCAGACCATAAACTATCGCAATAAAACGCATTTGAATGGGCACATGGGAACATGCTCATAATTAATTGAATTGACATAAAAATAAACAAAAGTTAATTATGCCCACTTATGTAAGCCTCCTCCTCCCTCCGTTGTTCGGGCTCTTATTGTAATTGTATACCAAATAAAAGGCAATACTCTTGGAAGGCAGAGTGTTCCAATCTATCGTGTGCTGTTTATTACGAGTAGTTAAATACGTATTTGATCTGAAAATGCTGTTCGCTATGTTGTTAACAACACTGTCGAGTGTTGGTCGTTTGAACACTTTTCCATTTTGTAGAGTAAATTGAAACGGAGCAATTTGGTACACCGATGTTGTTGTAAATAGGTACGATGATATACCGGTATTATTTACATAAACCCCTCTTGTCACCTGTTGTCACCTCTTATGGTAGTCCTTCTATCATATGTTAATGTGTGGTTTGGAGGTATAAGAGATACTGCGACCAAAAATATCTATTGTACCGCCTTCTATCATGAACTCCCCTATCTTCCTTATAAAAGTGTATATAAAAATCAGCATCTTTTTATCCTCAGTCTTTCTCTTCAATTCTTCTTTATTATTATCTTTGAATGTAATATTGTTTCGTTCAGAAGACGATCATTTATGAGGAGTTGTGGAAGGACTTGGATTACTTGGAAGGTGCTGTAATATACGCCTTGCGACTATTACTTTTCCTACTGGGTATTTTGAAAGATTCAAACTATATTCAAATTTCTGATGGATCAGATTAATTAACGACAAATCGCTTACAATAACAATTAGGAAATAATCAAAGAAAAATTCACCGGATTTCAATCATTATAATAGAAATCATTCTTCAGGTTTTTAGATATTGTTGTAATCAAGATGGGTCAAAAGGAAATCATTCCTAGAACAAACATTTTCTGTATTGACAGAATAGGACAAACCACATCAATCGAAGTATTGTTGATCCATACATAGTGTACCTGAAAACATTGATAATATTACCCGTTTTATCTTGAAATTTTTGATGACCCTCCGGTAGTTTCTGGTTATATACTATATACATTTTATATAATAGTATGTACACTTATATATCATATTTCTTATTACTATAGACTAAAGTATAACATGAATAAGTTGAGTTTATCTTCAGATGCCATCTGCAGATTCTGTGGAGAAAGTGATGGAACCTCACTGCACCTGATCACAGACTGCGGAACTTTGGCACACAACAGACAAAGGTGTTCTGGAGAATATATCTTAGGTATATGAGCAAGATCCCTCAACTTGATTCCTCCAAAATACATGAATTCGTGTCGGAAAGAAACCTGACAGAAGATCTATAGATGAGACTATCCTCATCTTTAAAATGAATAGGGGCATCTCAACCTTAAATAAATCTAATCCAGTCGAATATAATCTTGTTGTATATTCCCACTTTCTTCGTGCTTCCTTCCCACTTTCTTTAACTTGTGTCTTTAAGACTTCGTTTCCTGTGTCTTCAAGAATTTCTCTAACTATCCGTTTGCAAAAATTGCTTCAATTGTTATCCTAGCCAGAAAGAGATTGAATTGTCATCCTAGTTCCTTCGCCATTGACTTTTTGTTAATCCGATTTATTGGGTAATCTCCACAGCTTTTTTGATTTGTGGGAAATCACTTCTTACCCTACTAATGCTACGATTCTTCATCGATGAAGTCACTGGTATTGTTGGAAGGATTTAAAGTTACGTTGCTGCGATTGCTGGGGGTTCGTATAGGAACTGTGGTTATAGATATTGAAACATACGAGTATATGATTGCTTACTTTTAGGATCCTATCTGGAGTTTGAGAATGAGTGCACCACCCTATGTATTTAAGCCATAATCCATGCAGATAAAAACTTGTTTCGAGCTATATAGTGTAGAGAATGTTCTTGAAAATAAAAGCTTACTCAAGAACCCTCTTTGGAGGTGTATATAAGATACGAGAATGATCCAGAAACTTCTATAGTGTAGAGAATATTGTAGTATTTTCCATTTCAACCATTCAAAAGGTATATAAGCCACCACACTATTAAAGTACAGACGCAGTTGAATAGCAATCGTAACAGTGTGTACATCACACATTTTAATCGAAGCAAATTTGTAATTGTGATTGAGACGTAATAAAGTGATAAATGAATTCTTAAATAAGGTGAAAATTGTAATAAAGTAAACTTTAAGCCTAATATTAAGTGTGCAAATAGCAATAATTAAATAAAGTTAGTTATTTTAATTTAACCAGCGATTGTGTGGTTACTACACAATCCAGTGGTACGAATCCGAGTATAGAGAGTTAGACTAAATAGTCCGGAGGGCAATTTCGTAACAGAATAAACTGTCAAGAGGTCAATTTCGTAACAGAATAAACTGTCAAGAGGGCGATTTCGTAACAGAATAAACTGTCAACAGGGCGATTTAGTAATAATATATATATATATATATATATATATATATATATATATATATATATATATATATATATATATATATATATATATGTTACTTTACTATGGATAGTTTATCTGGTATATCTGTGTTCTTACCTCTGGGTCTCACAAAAAAAAAATTCTGTGTTGTAGGTATATGAAGAAGGTTGTTGCAGGGTAGGGAAAACTATGTTTTAATAATGTGCTGGTTTTGAAGCATGACCTTTTATTTACTCCGTGGACTGCTCCACTAGTTTTAACTCGTTTGATTAGAAGAGAACAGAATGTTATAGTCAGTACTGACGAGGTCTTTCAGATGTATTTTTATATGCTACTTGATCTTTCATTTTATTTCTCCAGGTTGGCGCTGAGTATATACTCTCAAGCTGGGAGTATTTTTTCATGAATACTGCAAAAGCTGTAGGGATGAAGAGGAGGAGAAGACTGTGGAACATCTCTTCTGGCGCGAAGGTCAAACAAATCCTCCGCTTTATTAGGGCTTCGGAATGGTTTGACGAGTAAATCAGAGGTGCGTTGTTACGCGGTGGTATTACAATGGAGCCAGGGTGGTCTGAATGAGTTCGTCTGTATACCGGCTACCACGATAACCTAACCTAACATATACTCTAGAACAATTGCGAAGAATATGTCTAAAACAGTCTTAATCTGCATCTTTCGTCAGTTATGAATTGAACAGGATGCAGCTATGTTTATTTTCTGGACTAAACTTAGTTTAATGTTCTTCTAATGGAATGTTTTCTTGTTCCGAGTTAAGAAATAAACCTGGTTAAGTTGTGTTTACCTCTGGACCAAACTTATACTAATTCCATTGAAAGAATATGAAAGAAACTATCTTCGTTCATTTCAGTTAAGAAGTAAACCGGGTTGTGTTCATCTTCAGACTACACCTATACTCATTCCATTAACTTTGTCTCTGTTTCCATTTCATTATATGAAGTTGCCTTGAACTGTTCGTCTTTAATTCCATTTCTCTCTATGAAGTTGCCTTGAACTGACTGCTTAACGTAATTATTATCTCATTCATTCCATTTGGCCACTTAGTTCAAATAAATTTTGTGCAAATTTCAAATTGATGCCCCTCAGTGGCGTATGTTAGAAACGTCCACTTTCATCACTTGCCATGATTTATGTGTTCATTATTCCATAAATATTCACGGTATCATCACTCAATTTCAATTAAAACAATTTAGAATTTCGTTGGTTCTTCGGTGAATTGGAAAATTGCACTCATTTTAAATGAATTCCTTCACTTCTTTCCCAATTCATACTCAATTTGCGCCATTTCACTTAATATACAAATAAATATCATGGCTTAAGTGCTTTTTAATTCATCGCTGACACCGAAAGTTCAAGTTTGGCTGCGTCGACTTTTATTGTTCCCCCCCAGCTGCTCTGTCGCCTCCTGCTCCTCCTTCGCCTCCTGCTCCTCCTGCTCCTCCTTCTCCTCCTGCTCCTCCTTCTCCTCCTGCTCCTCCTGTTGACGTGTGCGTAAACAACTCAATATTGACTTTGTTCTTCAACTTGGCCAATAAATTGAAGATCAATCAACTCATCAATCATTTAGAGTGGGCAGCAGCAATAGCATCAGGAGGAGGAAAACAACAACAGAACAATAGAAAAAACGTCGTGCAAAGAAAAGCACAGCGTACATTAAATCATAATACGAAAATAATGCAACAATGAGCGCCACTTACGAGCGTACAAGAAACAATTTACGAAGATTTATGAAGTAACAATCTTCACAAGTGAAAGAAATGAGAATAGAAAATAAACAAATAAGAAATAGAAAAGCAATAAAATGGCATTCTATGTAAATATAATGGTACGGAGGCGTCTACAGCGGAGGCGGGGTCATAGCTACCAGTGGAGCATGAAGTGGAGGTGCCTTTCACCTTCGCCTCGCCGTAACACGTGAGAATTTGGGTCAGAAGCGTAGCAACAAAGCACTCAAAAAGATGAAATAAAAAAACTGAAAGAGAAGGAGAATGAATTACTCTGACAGAAGAAACAGTGAACAAATCGCTTCCATTGCGTATGAAAAACGCCAACGTAATTGATTAATGCCCATCTCGCGTCATTAGATAGGTTTTCATAAGCTTCGACTTAATTACTGCCACATGATTCCTTTTTTCCACACTCTGCTAATGCGGTTACTTAATATGGTGCTCCAAACTGGCTTAGAGACTCACAAGTAGTGGCATTTTTTTCCTGCTGGTTGTTACTTTAGGGCTTTTACCGCTCTTGCTGCCTGTTGTTATTGTTGTTATGCTGTTTCTTGTGATTGCTCCTACGCCAGCAACAATGGTCAGAACAAAAACCTACTCACTCACTCACTCCGAGCGTAAAGGAACGAAATCAAAATACCAATAAAATTTTGTATTAATATTTATGGTTGTTTATTGTGTAACAAGGAAAAGCGAATTAATCACGACTTTTGTTCTGATTTTTATTTCGATTCCTTTTATATTCGTTTTAGTTATTGTGTTTGTAATTGTTATTGACTCCATTGCCACATGTTGCCAGTTCTGCGAGTATTGCTCCACGTTTTGTTTCCATTGCCAGGCAAATTTGTATTGACTTCTGACATTCACTCTCCGAAGCGGACCAGAAAGTAGTGTACGAACCTGAAGCCTGAACCCCATGAGCAGTCACCTCCGTGGAGTTGCGCCACAAATTGTTGCCAACATTTGTACCGCCTCCTCAGCTGTAGTTGGCTTATCACTTCCATGTAATCGCTGAGAATTTTGCCATTTTCAATAAAACCACACAAAAAATTACAATAAAAACACATTCACAAATAAATAAACGGCAATCGCAAAAACGTTGACAGTTAATTACATTTTGCAATTATTTTTAAGGTTTGCCCAATTTGCCTCGGTCCCCCGTAGTGAAAAGTCGCTTGCTTGGTGTGAAGACATATTTTTTGTAATGTCATGCAGCATTTCAGTCGATGTAGCGATGGAGAAGGGGAGTGCAGGAGTGT
Organism: Clusia tigrina; assembly: GCA_920105625.2. Classification (NCBI taxonomy): domain Eukaryota; kingdom Metazoa; phylum Arthropoda; class Insecta; order Diptera; family Clusiidae; genus Clusia; species Clusia tigrina. The sequence continues at coordinate 215,801,002 of OV050031.1, forward strand.
GTGGGGGCAAAACGTTCTCATCACAAATTGGAGCTCTTGGCAGAGCGTTGCGTTGAGTTCGGTTTCATTTTTGCAATTACCACTTTTAGTGAAGCTTTGTCGGTGATTCGCAACAGGTGTGCTCCATGAGCCTCTCAAGCTGTTCTTAGAGGTGAGTTCTGACTCTAGCTGAGTGTGTGAAATAACTTCGCGTATGAATGCAATTATTTGGAGCATTTCTGACATTACTTGGAGCACATCTGACATTACTTGCAGTAATTCTGAAATTATTTGGAATATTTCTGACATTACTTGGAGTAGTTTTGAAATTACTTGGAATATTTTTAACCTTACTTGCAACAAATCTCTAAAATTTTTCCAAAATGTTCTTCTTGATAGTGTTGTTCCTGTCATTGGTAGTGCTAAAGATTGTATAAGGTCTTTCTAGTCATTCCTTTCGGAGCTTACTATAATTGTTATCAATGCTTCCTGATATTTCAGAACAACTACGGGAAAGTTTGAATCAAGAATATTACTCAGTAGGATATTTCTACACTGGACGTAATCTTTTTTTGTTTATAGTTGAACATGTTTCTCTGGGGGCTCCAGTATCCAAGAAGGGTGTTGAAACTAGAGCAGGATATCATAATGTTCAGTTGTACAGGATATTTTAGCAAGTTTAGGCTGCCTGGGGAACAGACAAGTAGTTGTCTGGGGAATATACATTATACACTTAAAACACTCTTAGGTTACATAAAGGGCCCGTTGTGGTATCATAGCAGAGAAGTGTGGAATTTGCATACATTCTAGCATTACTGGTCATTTTGATATGAGGAAGAATCATAATAGGTTTTTCAAATGGGCTGATTTGATTTTAAAGTCATTCCAAAGTTGGCTCCTTAGTGTTTTCCGGCGACAGTGTCAGCAAGTGGGTTAATAACTCTTCCTTCTTCTCAATGAGACAGCTTCTAAATAATTTCTATAATTCACTCAGAGTCTCGAAAACCCATTCAATTAAATAAACACATCTCTCAACACCTTTATGAACTTAAGATCTGATACTACAATTTCCCCAGATGCAAGATAACGCAATAGTTTCAAAAATACCGCAAATGGCAGCCTATTATCCAATAACCTATTATCCTAATCTCCAAGAAGACTTTAGTCTATTCAGATCCCTATAAATATAATATAAATATTTCAATGTCCTGCTATTGCCTTGTTTTAGTATTGCTTTAAGGACTAAGATCTCTAGCAACACGATTTTCTTCAAATAAGTCAGGTGGTGACTCATCTTTGTATGATACGAGTATTATAGATTCCTTACACTGAGTATCTAGAAGGACATTAATCATTTCGTTTAGTGACATAGATAGATAGAAGTGGGGTAAGCCGCAGAGCCGCCGAAGAAGGAGGTCTGCAAGCACTCAGACATTGATGCCCATTGTACTATAAGCCTGAAAATATTTAGGGGAAGAGAGAAATAGAGGATTTTGAAACGGAAGTTAAACCTTTTCAAACTTCTTTGACTCTTTTATGAATCTCAGAGGTCTGTCTAGGGATAAGGAATGTACGTTGTCCATTCCCAAAATGTCTGACCCTAATGACACTGTGGTGGCCAACAATGTTTTTGCAAGTACATCGTAAAGTATTTTCCTATAGTGCGGAAGAACTCCAGTCGGTAAGCTTCAAAAGCGTCATCACCGAACAGTCTGTTGACAGCTAAATTATTACGGAAATTGTCATATACCCCATTTCTACACAGTTCCTGATTGAGGTCCTTTTTCTTATTTTTCGGGTCTCGTTTTTCTGCTGAATTTATATTTCTTAACACAAAAATCATTATATCTTGGAACTAAGCCTCTCGGAAGATGTACCCATGATCTCTGTTATTACACAAACTCTGTTTTAACTGTTGCTAGTGGAGATATTGATACAACCAACGCGAATTATATGACCACAGTAGACCCATCAACCACGTACTCAACCACCGATGAAACCACATATTTAACTACCGTCTCAACCACCGACTCAACCACCGACTCAACAATTGACTCATCCACCGATCCAACCACCGACTCAACCATCGACTAAACCCACTGATTCAACCACCGATTCAATCACAGACTAAACCACCGACTCAACCACAAACTCAACCACAGAATCAATCACCGATTGAACTACAGACTTAACCACCGACTCATCCGCTGACTGAACCACCGACTCAACCACAGGCTCAACCAGCGATTCAATCACAGACTCAACCACCGACTCAACCACCGACTCAACCACCGACTCAACCACAGGCTCAACCACCGACTCAACCATAGACTCAACCACAGACTCAACCACCGACTCAATCACCGACTCAATCACCGACTGAACCACCGACTCAACCACCGACTCAATCACCGACTTAACCACCGACTTTAGGGTGAATTGCATTGAGACACCAGACAAATTGATATCCTACTCTACCTCTAGAATTAAGCAATGAATGGAATTTCCACTCTTCTTCCTTCTCGACTATAAACATTGCAATATTTATACTTTGCGAAGGACTTCTCTGCGTTCTCTTCTGATTTTCTATATCAGCGACCTTCCCACAAACTTATTGTACGGTTAGTCTCCGCTTCGTTGAAGGATCGCTCATTTGATTTTGGTCGTGGACTTGAAACTGGAAGTCTGTGAGTTCAAACACTCTTTCTGAGTCATGCTTGAATATCAGAGGTGAGTGTCATTAAAGCAGAAAACTCTTTAAACTAATGTTGCGAATATACTCGTGGAGACGACGATATAAGCTTAGTAAAAATTCTACAATTTGTTGATAGCACCAATTACTCAGATAACATAATTCGGTGATATTATTTGATGGAAGAAAGGTTTGATTTGGGGTATTTTATTTTTTTCATGAGCCTTGAGCCAGTTTATACTCGATGAAAATTGCCCAAGATGGTCTGGATTCAGTTTACACTCGTTGAATATAGTCAAAGAAATCTGAGCCAGCCACCTGCTATTACGTCATCCTTGATTATTTATTTTGAAATGGTACTCTTTGTTATCACGGCTGTCAATTCTACCCAGTGTCCGAGTAAACACAGCTAATATTGGTGCAACCTAATGTCGACAATTTATCGCGGTCGCCGCACGCACTTACTTCGTCTGTGGTCTCCCCCCTATTTGCTTGGTCTATAAGAAATATTGGAAATTAATTGAACTCATTGATATCCATTGCCTATCACGCTCGTATCAGTTGCTTGCGTATTGCCACATTGTTGTGCCAAATATGCGTGTCAGTTGCAAGCGCAGACATAACTAACCACATTTGAGGATATATTTTATAATTTTCACACAATTTTCATCAACAAAAACCAGAAAACCATGCTGGGAGGGGAGCGCCCAGGCCGAGAACATATTCACAACGAGTTGTGAACATGCAAGCCCAGCCAAGCCGGGCGGTATCAATCGATAAGCGGCATGCATGGCGCGCCACTCTATACGTCCTCCAGGAAGGAAGCAGTGAGCCAGGCGTCCGTGTCGCCGTTGAACGCATTGGGAAATTGTACACTGTGCTAAGCGGAATGAGTTTAATTAATTTTTTTTTCTTTTTTGGTTAGGGTGCAGCTCGTGTGATATGATTTGGTGTTGATTGAGCGGGTACGATTAAGTTGCGGCATGCGGCATGTTCGCGTGGCATATGTGTATGCATGCCTAACGCTGCTTGGGTGGGGTTAAACGCGCCACACAACGCTACTCTGTACACAACACTTCATTCATTGATTTGCTGCACAGCAAACTCATTAAAATGAGCACTGGATTTTAGGGCCCAATATGCGGGCGCTTTATTTAAATTAATGCAAGTTTCATTAAAGTATCTTTAAGCAATATTTACGCAATTACCATGAATTCTAAATCCCAACTGTACACATCTTCTCATTACAGTTGAACGAAACATTCCAACGTAGGAGAGGCCCTAATGTCATCATTATCATCATCATCAGAGGCGGCATTAGTCGAGGCAGCATCATCATTATCTCTGGCAAATGTAAAATGTCAACAACATCATTACCAAGAGTAGCACAGGCAGCGCTAAACAACAGCAACAAGGATAACAACAGACACAGCAACAACAGCCGCAGCAGGAGCAGCAGCAGCCACTGCCACAAAATCAACTATGAACCTCGTTAAATGTGTATTAGGAATAATCTCGCTCGAAGGACTTTTTAACTACATTAGCTGCCATCAGCAGAGCTCCGTTTAAAATTACGCGTACGTGTCTAAATTTAACTTGGCGGTGCTCTTCTTTCTCTTTCGTGTTTTTCCTTCCTCCCATTGTTTTGTTTTGAGGCGGTGCTAAAATGGCAAACAAAATGTCATGAAATGCGCTTAACACACGTCTAAAGCCTTTCGAGAGTGCCCCCGGTTCCATTCACTCACTGCTGCATTGCGTTACGTTACGCAGTACGTACGCGACGGCACGTAAGCGCCTTACGTGGTGAAGTGCTTTCGTATATTGTGCGATTTTTTAGAGATTAAAGCGCCGTAAAATCAAACAAAAAACCAAGCAACCAAAATCAAACAACAACAACAACAACGGGAAATTTCAAATAAAATCGAGCAAAAAAAATGCGTTATAAATTTTTATGAGCGTACGCGCGCGCGTAACTTTTTATGAGCGTTGTAGCGCAAGTGTTGCCAATTTGAATTTTTGTTTAAACAATCAAAATGAATTCATAGAAATTTTAATGTGCACGCCCACCCCCCACACAAACGCCAGAACAAATTAATTTAAAGTGCAGCAAAATTAAATACAAAGAAAATATATATTTATATATAAAAGAAGACGCGGAGAGGAAAATATTGCTCATAAAATTAACTCAGCAATTTCACTCTGTTCGTTGCATGTGTTGTATGCAACATTTGCGTCTTCGCAACACACAAACCCCACCAAAGCAAGCAAAGGAAAGCAACAAAAAAACGACTCTACTCGTTTGCAACAAAGCAAACGCGCACGTGACGCCTTCTGTGCTGCGCGCTAAACAAACTTAACAATAATAGTCGCCATTTTGTAACGGTAATTGCCCAGCGCTCCCATTAACTGTGCACTCTCCACACACTCAGCGCTCACCGCTCACCGCTCGCTGCCCGCCCCGCCACCATGGCCGTTAGCAATATTGTCTGCGAATGGCTGCGCGCCCTCGGCTTGGCCCAGTACGCCGAAAGCTTTCTGGATAACGGCTACGATGATTTGGAAATTTGTAAGCAAGTCGGCGATCCCGATTTGGACGCCATCGGCGTTGAGAATCCCTCGCATCGACACAAGCTGTTGAAGAGCATTCGACAGTTGCGTGAGAAGGGCGCCGCCTCGGTTTATTTCCTGCTAAACGATCCGAACTCATTGTCGGGCAGCTTGGAGATTTTATGCGAAACGCCACCGAACGAGCTGGACCTGATACTGCGCGAGCAGCTGGAAACGGACGGAGTACGTTTGACGGCGCATCCATATTCAACACCGGTAAGTTTGCTACTACATACCCTTCATATATTCTTTGTTTTCATATGATTTACGTTAGGTTTACGTTATTTAGGTGATTTAAAAATGGAATCCTTCTTCCACCAGAAGGACTGCATGAGTCTTTATATCAGAGAACTCTTATAATAATAATTAATTCCTGCGGTTCCGGCGGGAAGCAAAGAGCCTCACAGAGATCCCTTGGAATAGATTATTATTTATTATTATTATATCTTACACCATAATTAATTATGAGTGCAAGGTGTTGGGGGAATGAGTACTAGGTACAGAGGGTTTCGACTCGAAGTGAAAAGTATTTTATAGAAAGAAGCATTTTGGAGACCAAGCCCGTGGCAGGATTTGAACCTGCGACCCTCGGGGTGTGAATCTAGCATGCTTACCACTAGACCACAGAGGTTGGCTTGGAATAGATTAATTTGTACAACCTGCTACAATCTGATTGAAAGTTTTGATTATTCAGATACTAAGTGTAGGGCAGAGAATGATCAGTGCAATGCTTTGAATGTCTTCTCGCACATATTATAAAACTAAGTGTATGAGTGAGAATGATCAGTGAAATGCTTTTCTCGCACATATTATAGATGCTTTAATGGCCTAACTGTACAGCACGGTTCAGGAAATCATCCACTCTGGAGGTACACTTTGTATTCAGTGCATATCTATGTTAGTTCTTTGGCACGGACGCGTACTTCTGTTAAGAAAATGCCACCAAAATTCCATGATTTATTAATATGTTTGAACACTGGCAGGATGCGAGTTTTCTAGGATCTGATCCGTGATGAAATAACTCCTCATGTAAGAATCTATTTGTTTGTATATGGAGAAACCGGTATTTACAAAAGTTTTTCTTATAACAAAGAGCTTTCTACGTGAATAGTTATTCGCTCAGGAATCACATCATTTCAATTTTGATCTCTGTAATAAAGCAGTGCTACTCAAAGCTCTGCAGGCTCGCCAAAGCTTGCTATTGTTAAGCAACACAATTCGACCGCGGTTATCTGTTATTTAGAAGTGCTGTACAAAGCTCAGAAAGATCAGAGCTCAGCAGCAAGCTTGTCAAAGCTTTTATGAGATTGCTATTCATATCCAACACGTTTAGAATGCGGATATATGTTTTTTAGAAGTGCTGCACAAGCTCTGCAAGCTTCTGAAAGCTTTTATAAGATTGCTATTCATATATAACACGATTTGAACGCGGATATATGCTATTTGGGAGAGCAGTACAAAGCTCTGCAAGGTTGTGAAAGTGTTTATAACGTTGATATTCATATGCAACACGATTAGAAGGCGGATATCTGTTATTTAGGAGTTATGTACAAAGCTCTGCAAGCTTCTGAAAGCTTTTATAAGATTGCTATTCATATACAACACGATTTGAACGCGGATATCTGTTATTTAGGAGTGCTGTACAAAGCTCTGCTTGGTTGTGAAAGCGTTTATAAGGTTGATATTCATATATAACACGATTTGAACGCAGATATCTGTTATTTAGAAGTGGTGTATAAAGCTCAGAAAGCTCAGTATGCTTCTAAAATCATTTATAAGATTGCTATTGATACACAACACGATTTGACCCCGGATATATGCTACTTAGGATTGCTGCTGAAAGCTGTTAAAAGCTTTCTAGGTAACTTTACATACAAGTCACTAATCATGCTTATGCTTTGTACTGTAATTATGAACTTTCAAGTTTAAGGATCACTGATCAAACCTAAGAGAAGTTTTCTTTGTTGGCTGTCGCTTTTCGTAGAAAGAGTGGGTACAAAGAAATCTGCCATAAACTTTGTTTTGAGCGTTGATCACTCTATATAGTAGTAGTAGTAGTAGTAGTAATACTAGGTTGCATCCTGGGTTTTCACAATAATCACTGTGTATACTTAGACCCTATTAGCTTTCAACAACTCAGGGTTCTGTGCAGTACTTGCTTTCAATAACTAAGAGTATTTTTTGGTCTTGTCAACCCAATTTGAAATCAATCCAAAATCGAATTAGTTTCATAAGAAGTTTTTTGTCTTCCTCGGAAGTAATGACTATTTTCTTCAGATTACCTATTTATTTTGGTTCCCTTTTTAATCCTGATGCTCTCTGAATTCACTCTCCAGTTTGGCGGTTGTGGTAGATACTGGGAATAGGGAAAGAAGCACACTTGCTGCTAAAGGACATCTGGCATTTTTTTTTTTTTTTTTGTACTGCTGCTTCCACTAGCTTCATAAAATTGTGTCTTATATTTTAAAACATGCAACAGAAGCCTGCTGGGAAAACTGTTAGAAGATGATCCAAAGATCAAAGTAAGCTGAGAATACTGGTTGAGCCTGCAAGACGGTCACAAATCTAGTATCGTATGAGTCACTTAGACTTTTAGTATAAACTAGCTAAGTTACTTTGGCTCTCTAGAAATCCCAGATTAGTCTGCTTGAACCTTTTCAACTTGGTTGGATTTTTAAATCTTCCCTTACATGAAATGCATTGGAGGACATTCACACATGTGTTTGTTTGTGGACATGTGTTTGTTTGTGGAAACTGCTGTAATTATAAAGGAACACTCTGATTGTGGTCGTGCCACCACTTCCCTGGTCACATCACTGCTCTAGTTCTCCAATCAATTTGGAAATGACTTTTATGAGATACCTGCACCAGTTCACTACACTTCATTAGATCTTTTATGTGGTTGCGGTAGAGGAAATCTGCACGAATGCATTTAAAAACTTACACACGGACTCACAGAAACATACACACACATACTCACACACGCATAATCTTCGCCCATTAAAACACATACACTCTCTCACAAACACCCAAACATTTGCACCTGCAAAATGTTAATTAAAAACCCACTGAGTGGCCATTTCGAAGTGAGGCACAAACTCCGACATGTAAATGCAAGTTGGGCAACTTTCTAATTTTGCATGCGGTGTTCTCGCACTCATACTTAGCTGCAACAATGAGAGCCCAAAATGTCACCAACACATGACAGCAACGACAACATAACAACACCAACAACACCAACAACAACCAAACGACAACTGCAAAAAACAAGCAACTTCCATCCAGGCAACTCTTTGTGCTCGCACCGTCTCGAGTGTCATGTTGTCTCGGGGCTGGTTGCTGCCGCTGCCATTGTTTCCATTGGAGTGTTGTTATAGTTTTTGGCGCCGCTTTCATGCATGTGGAAGGACACATGTACCCCGGCGCATAGATATCGCACACGGCTAGCATAGGAGCATTGTCGTCGTGTGACTCTGAGTGTGGCTAAGTAGGAAAGTAAGCAGTGTTGAGCTAGTTGTTCGCAAGGTGACGCTTCCCTAATCTGGTACTCGGTGCTCCTAAGTTGGGAATGTAATCGTTACTATTTAACTGTGATTAATCACTTCTGACTTGTGATGTCCTTGAATATACTTAATTGTATTTTGTTATTATGTGGGAGAGAGAGTTTCAGTCTACTTTATACTTAAATTGATACTCTGTCTAGGAACTAGACATAAAATTATTTGTGTCAAATGGGGAACCCGGGTTAAAGTTTGTACCGGTAGTGTTCGGCGGTGTCTTTGCGCTAACTATCACCATCCCAAGTAAGAGAACTTTTTAGTCAGTGCTCGCCACACCGTAGTATCACAATGGGCCATTATGTGTGCTAAAGTGTGCTTTTGGCAAACTAGGTGGCCACTCCTACCTACCTACCTCCTAGTAGTGTCAGATTTGTGGTGTATTTTCATTGTTTAACACTGATTAATTTGTATTTGTTTTGTTTGTGTTATTTCTCTACTGAAAGGAAGGTATATTTAGCAAAAAATACGAGGCGGGCACATACCCCTCAGAGAGAGAGAGAGACATATTTACCCACTAAGACCACCACCCTGACCTTTCTAGATAAGCTAAAAGACAATGTTGTGTTATAATTTTCTAACGGATTCCTCTGCTACTCACGAACATACCGTCTAAGACTCCCAAATCTCTGATATGATACTAATATGACTTGCTGAAAGTGTAGCATTTGGTCTGACTGACTCAAAATTCGACGTCGTTGGCTACTCTTATCCTTCTAATATGACTTGCTGAAGATTGCAGCATTTGATCTGAGTGTAACAATAGTCGACGCTGTTTGCTATTCTTCCCCTTCTAATATCACTTGCTGAAGATGCAGCATTTGATCTGAGTGTAACAATAGTCGACGCTGTTTGCTATTCTTCCCCTTTCACCAGTTTATTTACCTCCAAAACGTCCACCAAAGTTATAATTTCTCTGAGAACTTAAGTAACGAATACTACCAACACCCTGAAGATGCAATCACCTCTAATTGAACATCACTAGGACCATCTCTGCCGGGCTTTTAACAGCCCTGTGAACACACAACGCCTGCCACAGAGGACCGAGAGTGGCCTTTAGAGCAGGATTAAACACTGTTAAAGCGTAAAGTAATTAAACTCCAAGGGTCTCTGCCGCTGCTGCCGTTGTTGTATGTAATTTCAAAATGACTCCGCAATTGGTCGGTCGCAGTTCGTTGACTCTCGTGTTCCGGGCCAGACCACCTGTGGGAAAAAACTTTAACCATGCCTTTAATCATAAACAAAATTTGATGTCATACAAATTCCAAACCCCACTAATGATTCATTTGGTGTTTGGTTGGGGTGATGGTGTGCATTTGTTGTTGTTGTTGTTGTTCCGTTAGTCAAAATAAAATGCCAGCCCAAGACGCTCTTTGATCGAAGTAGTCACTCCACTTACCTGTTAACTTGCAGCTTGATTTATTATTATGCAAAAATTTTACCATTCCAAAGCGACCTTACATGCTTTGACTGCCTGGCTCGTTGCCTGCCTGCTTGACTGCTTGACTGCCTGGTTGCCTGTTTACCACTCTGTCTGTCTGTCTGTCTGTCGCTGTGCCTGTTTGTTGAGCCTCTGTGAGTGTCTGTCCTTTCTGCAGGAATTTTGTGATTTATATCTTGGTACACTTTTATATACTTTTATACACTTCATTGATGCATCAAAGGCCGAAAAGAGACACGCGGACAGACCGAACGATAGACAGACACACCGACAGACAGACGGACCGACAGACAGACCGAACGACAGACCGACAGACAGACCGACCGACACACAGACCGACAGACAGACAGAAGGACAGCTCCCCATCAGTCTTGATATTGCTTGCCTGACTGTACACTCCCCACCTACACGGAGGCACACAGTACGAGTATTTTGTATATTTATTTGTTTACTTATTTTTCATACTGGTCCTTCTGCCTCTCTTACTCTTTCGTTCCATCACTCCATCTTTGGTTATGTGCCGGGGTAATTTATTTATTACTCATTCAGCTGCAAAATTGTTCCTTAATTGCCCATATCAGCTGAAATGAAATTTATTACCTGCTGTGCTCCTTCACTTTATCAACGTCATTTAGTTTCATCATGTAGTTCGGTATGCAAGTGTCTACCTTTCTCTCTATCCACAAGTGAGCGTATACTGCTATTTGTCTGGGTGTGTGTGTTTATTTGTGTGTGCGTGTTTGTATCTGTGTGATGACTATCTTTGCCTCCGCTCTCCTGCTTGGCCTGTTTTGTCTGTGTGTCGATGAATTTTATGCCAATTTACTCTCTGTGCTCCTCCACTCCTTGACAGGCAGTTCAAAGGCATTCTTTTTTATGTCACTTCAGGTTTTTTCCTTTGCTTTGCTCCTTCCTTTTTTTTTTTGTTCTTTCCGTTTTCATCGTTGTCGTCGCCATATAACCTTGACCAGGTCAAACGTGTGGAGGTTACGGCGATTTGTCTTTTGATCTGTTCGTCGCCGGTTTTCGTTATGACATGATTTCATAATTTGCGCTTGATTTGTTGTTGTCGCTTCAAATTAAGTCCTTTAATGCCGCCATACGCAGACGCTTTTGCTTCGGCTTTTAAACTAATGAAATTTTCCGTTTTGCATAACACTCTGCCACTTCGCTCTCTCCACTCGACTGTTTAAACATTTTGGCGCAAGTAAATCGAAAGTAAACTTTGACATTGCTCGAAATTTTGTATCTTTGTTGTTGCTCGTTTTGGTGGCTCGGTCTGCCAATGCCGCATGCAGCTGCAGCTAACCAGAGCTGCTCTTTTTAATCCTGCGGCGTTGAGATGTGTGCTCGTTGGTGGTGGCGGCGGTGCCGTTTGTTTGTGTTGCCATCGCCGTTAGTTATGCTGTTAGTTTGAGCGTGTGTGTGTGTGTGTGTGTGTGTTTGTGCCTGTGTGGGCTGCAAGTGTGTGCACAGTTTTTACGTTTTCCGAATTGTTAACTTTGAGGTGTGATGGATACGATTTCTCTGTCATGTCATATGCCCCCTGGACAGAGCATCGGACAGAGGAAACGATAGGACAGCAAAGCGAAATTGAATTGCTTTGTGTGCTTTGTGAGTTTGTGACGTATGTGAAAGTTTCCGTTCATGATTTGTCTAATTTGCACCGCTGTATTGAGTACTCGTGCACAGTGTATCATATGATGGCCATAATGAAAGGAAAGCGAAGGCAATTTCTACACTCCTTTGACCTTTGGTGAGTTGGAATAGATATTTCAATAGAACAACTGCGCGAAGTATCTACGAAAGCGAACAAATTGGATTGAAAGATGATGCTCACTTTAATGCTCATAGAAAGAAATCCTTCAGATTCTCAGTTGAACATTCAACACAGGAGTTAAATAAGTTGTAGAAGAAATCTTTTGCAACATACATGATAGTGTGGACAATTCCGAGTCATTATGTCTTTCTCGGCGACACTCTTTAGTATACTGATGAAGATACTCGTGCAAGAGGAAGGTTATCGTGGTAGCCCGTCTACAGAGCAACTTACTCAGACCACCATGGGTCCATTGTGATACCACCGCGTAACAACGGATTAAATAGCTCGTTAAGTGGTTAGGTTAGGTTATCGTGGTAGCCCGTCTATAGACCAACTGACTATAGACCACTGAATGTAGACCAACTGACTATAGACCAACTGATTATAGACCAACTCACCACCACCGCGTCACAACGCATCTCTGATTTACAAGTCAAACCATTTCGAAGCCCTAATAAAGGATAAGATTTGTTTGAATTTCGCGTCAGATACCTCTGTAATAGAGTTAAAAGCGTATTTGCCTAAAGAGCCCCCTCTGCTTTTAGTTAGAGCCAAGCACCTACAGAAGAGATGTTCCACAGTCTCCTCTTCCTCTTCCTCATCCCCACAGCTTCTGCAGTATTCATGAGAGAAAACTCCCAGCCTGAGAGCATGCCTGACGAATAGCCAATGACCATTTACACAAGCCACGACCTTAGAGATATCTTCTCTCGATATCTTGCTTGCGCTAAGTCTCTAGATTTCCTCCTATTAACCTCCGGCCACATTAGCCTAGTCGTTAAGCAAGTGACCTCGTATACTCAAGACTTATTGGCCTCATTCACGGCCCTATCGTTCAGCATAAGTTTACAGATGGCAATTGGTATTCCAACCTCGTGTAAGAGAAACAAACTCTACAGATTCTGAAGATTATTATGATATTATATATGAGCTGGTCCCGTCCACCGTCGATCGATTTGAGTTATATGGGTGTCAAATGCTTCGAAGGATATCCTGAGTGATATGGCCTCCTGCCATGCCCTATTTCTGTACAAAATCTGGACACTGTTCTAATGATTTTTATGATGATTCATTTTAACATCCGTTTTTATAGTGTTTCAAGTATCACACCTCTTTGATAAGTACCCGAAGCCATGATAGCAAAAATGATACAGAAAGTGGGAGTGGCACCATCAATACTAACCATATACTGGAACTCCGTTGTCAGATTGTTCGGTTTAGTCTTTCGAATGAACATTTTGGGATCATTATGGAGGTCTTCAAATAATGATTTGAATCAAAAATTATTCGTTTCAATCATCCTTTTGGAACATTATTTTCTATTGCTTATATCATTTAATTATATTATATATTATATAATAAAATTATATTATAATTCTTATTATTATTATTATTATTGTTATTATACCTTAAAGTACCATTAATTATGTCTGAAAGGAGTTGGGGAATAAGTCCTAGCAACTAAAGCCCTTGAGCCGAATAGAAATAGATTTAGAAAGAAGAATTTTTTAGATTGCTCCCTGGGCAGGATTCGAACACGCGAACCCCGGAGTGTTAGTCTACCATTCCTACCACTAAACCACAGAGGATGGTTCAATTTATATTATTTTATAGTATAGAAACTCTTTTATTTTGTATGGTGTCTCAGATGAAGGACATTATATGGCTCTTTCGCACAATCACATGTGCTTGAGGATGTCGCGATGGTTTGGTTCGAAATTGTTTGCGAGCAAAATCGATTCCGAATTACCGTACAAGGATCGACACTGAAGTTTTCCCATTCCGTTGCGAGTCACATATAATCCTCCATGGGTTTCGTTTTCAAAGTCTCTGAATAGTTACTTCGCTGTGTTGTTTAAACACTCTACTTCTAATATTAACTGGTTCCATATTTCCAAATTAATACCTTTATTGTTGTTGTTACTGCGGTGCTTTTAGTCTGCCAGTGGTTCAGGAATGTTAAGCGACTTACTTCATTACTACAATCCTCCCTGCTTCTCTCTCACAACTTCCCTGCTGGCTGACTAAGTTGCCCTTTATTTAATTGCAGTTTATTTTATTCTGTCTAATTGCACTTAAATATTTATAAATTTAACGCCAAACTTAAATAACAAACCAAAATTAAAACAAAATAACACCAACAAAAAAGAAATAATTAATGAGCAGCCCGAAGTAGAGTTGAGCACTCTACTCCTGCCCAATGCTGGAAGCAACTGGTTGGTGTTTTTTTGTTCTCTTTTAATTTGGACAACTTCAAACCCACTTCAACTGCGATAACAACAACAAATATGCCAACAACAACCGCAACAAAAGCGGCAACAACAACAACAACAACAACAACATTTGACTGCCAAACAAAAACAAATGCCAGAATGTTTAATTAATTTAATTGCGATTTAATTACGCTCGGTATTTAATTAAACCCATTTTAAAAATGGAAAGGAGATAAAAAGCGATTTGATCGTAAAGCGTACTCGTATCAAGGGAAGTGCAGAGTTCTCAAAGGTTCCAGTGCAGTCAGCCAACCTACGACAGCAAGTGCCGTGCAGCAAAGGCAGCTCCAAGTGCCCCTACCAAGGGATGCCTGCGAGAGACGGTTCGGACAAAGTGTTTCAGCAGTGAACGGAAACGAAAACTAAAATTGAAATTTTGTGGATTTCTTTTAAGTGGACGGGTGAGATTGGGAGTGTGTGTGGGAGTGTGTGAGAGTGTGTGAGTGCGAGAGTGTGTTTATGTGCTTATGGGAATATGTGTCAATATGTGAGTAAACCATAACCAAATTGGCAGAATAAAATTATCACTGAACTCGATTACTTTTGGATGGTCCTCGGTTGTGGGCAATTAAATTTGGCCGTCATTCCAGCAGAGTCCTCGTCTAAGTGCTAAAGACGTAATTGAGATAATGTCAAATATAAATGGAATTATATTTTTTGTGAGGATATGTTCGTCTGTGTTTTAAGGACAACTGCTGGCAGAATTCGTGGAAGCAGTGCATCCAAAAATGGTTTCAAGGAATGCAAAAGTGCATGGAATATTGTGGAGAATACTTAGAATAACCAAAATTTACTTTTCGAATTCAATTCCTATGAATTTGAGATCTTTAATATTATAATCTTCATCTTCATCACTAATTTCTTTAAAAAAATCCTCTTCATCCTGATGAAAATCATCTACATCATCATCATATACATCATCATCATATACATCATCATCATATACATCATCATCATATACATTATCATCAAATACACCATCATCATATACATCATCATCATATACATCATCATCATCATATACCTCATCTTCATATACATCATCATCATATACATCATCATCTTCATATACATCATCATCTTCATATACATCATCATCATATACATCATCGTCATATACATCATCTTCATATACATCATCATCATATACATTATCATCTTCATATACATCATCATCATATACAACATCATCATCATATACATCATCTTCATATACATCATCTTCATATACATCATCATCATATACATCATCATCATATACATCATCATCATCATCATATACATCATCTTCATATACATCATCATCGTATACATCATCATCATCATATGCATCATCTTCATATATATCATCATCATCATATACATCATCTTCATATACGGCATCATCATCATCATATACATCATCATATACATCATCATCATATACATTATCATCATCATATATAGCATCATCATCATATACATCATCATCATATCCATCATCATCATATACATCATCATCATATACATCATCATCATCATATACAGCATCATCCTATACATCATCTTCATATACCTCATCACCATGTACCTCATCTTCATATACATCATCATCATATACATCATCATCATATACATCATCATATACATCACCATCATAAATATCATCATCATATACATACATCATCATCATATACATCAGCATCAGATACATCATCATCAAATACATCATCATCATCATATACATCATCTTCATATACATCATCTTCATATACATCATCATCATATACATCATCATCATATACATCATCATCATCATCATCATATACATCATCTTCATATACATCATCATCATATACATTATCATCAAATACACCATCATCATATACATCATCATCATATACATCATCATCATCACATAGTACCTCATCATCATATACATCATCTTCATATACCTCATCATCATGTACCTCATCTTCATATACATCATCATCATATACATCATCATCATATACATCATCATATACATCACCATCATAAATATCATCATCATATACATCATCATCATATACATCAGCATCAGATACATTATCATCAAATACACCATCATCATATACATCATCATCATATACATCATCATCATCATATACCTCATCATCATATACATCATCTTCATATACCTCATCTTCATATACATCATCATCATATACATCATCATCTTCATATACATCATCATCTTCATATACATCATCATCATATACATCATCGTCATATACATCATCTTCATATACATCATCATCATATACATTATCATCTTCATATACATCATCCACATATACAACATCATCATCATATACATCATCTTCATATACATCATCATCATATACATTATCATCAAATACACCATCATCATATACATCATCATCATATACATCATCATCATCACATAGTACCTCATCATCATATACATCATCTTCATCTACCTCATCATCATGTACCTCATCTTCATATATGTACATCATCATCATATACATCATCATCATATACATCATCATATACATCACCATCATAAATATCATCATCATATACATCATCATCATATACATCAGCATCAGATACATCATCATCAAATACATCATCATCATCATATACATCATCTTCATATACATCAGCATCATATGCAACATCATACATCATCATATACATACATCATCTTCATATACATCATCTTCATGTACATCATCATCTTATAATTCACCGTCATACACATCATCATCATATACATCATCATCATCATATACATCATCTTCATATATATCATCATCATATACATCATTATCATATACATCATCATCATATACATCATCATCATATACATCATCATCATATACATCATCATCTTATACATCATCATCATATACATCATCATCTTATGCATCATCATCATATACAGCATTACCATCATATACATCATGATCATAGACATCATTGTCATGTGCATCATCATCATATACATCATCATCATATACAACATCATTATATACATCATCATCTTATACATCATCATCATATACATCATCATCAAATACATCATTATCATCATATACATCATCATCATATACATCATTGTCATATGCATCATCATCATATACATCATCATCATATACATCATTGTCATATGCATCATCATCGTATACATCACCATCATCTATATCATCATCATATATGTACATCATTATCATATACATCATCATCAAATACATCATCATCATATACATCATTATCATCATATACATCATCTTCATATACATCATCATCAAATAAATACATCATCAATATCAGGATCATCATAATGTTCATTGTTTTGATTACCATCTATCTCCGAAAACTTCACCATCACTATGATCGTTGCCATTATCTACAAAAACATCATAACCATCAACATTATCTCAATGATCATATTTATCATCATTTTCCTCATTTCTCATCACTATTGTGAACAGCATTATCATCGACATCATCGTCATAAAAAAAGATCTGACTTCAATTGTGTTTTCTGCAATCAGGATTTTTAATTCGCACTGTAGATGACAGTAGTGATAGGATTTGACTGCACTGATTTCAAAGGATTCTCTGAGTGTAAGGACTGCAATTCTTCTTTTCTTGGCCTAATCTATGAAGAAAACCCGCTATCGTGCTACGGCCTAATGTGATTCAACACGTGACTCCAATAAAGTCTGCGATCAGTCTCCCTTTTAATAAATGACTAGAGAGAAATATTATGCCAATGCTTCTGCATTCAAACCTGGACAAAAGGTTCCACCACTATAGTAAGGTCGTGAATAGGAGTCAAATATTAAATCACTGCATTCATTCACACCTCAATTAATCACTGCGAACTATGCAAGGCAATACGAGTATCACTCTCATAAGCAGTGACACTTTTCTCCCTTGGTACCATTTTTCCTCTTCGTTTCTTTAGCCTGTCGCAATACCAGGATCCTACTCATTCCTATACACACAAACACACACACACGACAAGGCGAGCTGCTTCCCTTCGTTCCTTCACACTTTAACCGCCTTTTGTCTAAGACTCTGCCTGCCCCTTTGCAGTATAATACTCTGCAAACATATCGTCTGCCGGACTTAGCCTATATTTAAAGCATATAATCCTATACCTTAATTTTTCAGTGTCTCTTTAGAATAGCTCAGCCCTTTCCCGTTCCCAGTCGTGTTGCTTCCTATTCTTTTTATTATATTTATAATCTTTTTAATCCCTTCTCTTGTCTGAAATGTTCTCACATATAAAAACGATAGCAGAGGGAAGTATACAAATACAATAAATAAATATTTAAGCAAATATTAAACAAAGCAGAAAGAACAAAATTGATGAATTGTGTGTAAACGTTCGCTTCGTACAAGTTGCACATCAAACAAGCAAACAAACAAACGCGCAGACAGACAAATCCATGCCACCACAAATATGGTCAGATAATGAGACAGAGATGAGCGCAGCTATGCTTTGTTTGCTCATAGCGATCTGTGTGAATCCGCATTTAAGGCCGCATGAGGCTCAGCAAATTGTCTGAGGGATGTGTTTGGTCACAGTTAACAAGACGCACGCCCCTGCTGTATCAGCAAAGAATGATTTCAGCACAATCTCAGGGAGAGACCAGTGACAATTGGCGAGAGTTTCTGTTGCAAAATGGATAAGAATAAACTTAAGTGCTGGCGAATTTTTCCATGAAAGGGGTTCGTATTAACAAACTAAGAGGAGGAGAATTTAAGTAGACTATTTTTGTAGAGAAGGTGCAACTGGTCTGCGTAGGAGGCGCCTTTCTGCTTTTTAATCCGTGACTTGCCATTGCCTGAAGCTTGTTATGTTAATCAATAATTTATGATTGTCGTCTAGGAAGATTATTGTTAAATAATTATACAATTTATTGCCTATTTATAGCGACGATTGCTGCATCTAATTAGAAACTTAGCAAATCAATTTTGCCCTAAGTAAGTGGCCAGTGTCCCGTTGCATTGCGCTGGGCATCCATTTTGCCACATTTTTGTGCTAGTTTGGAAACTTCTGCGTACACAGTTTTGTGCCACTTAAATGACTCACTCATAAATACCGTGCAACATTTTGCTTAAATAAATCAAGCAAAAACAACAAAATAAAAGAAAGGAAAGCTTGCCCTGCCACCGCGCAGACCAGAGCGATCATAAATCTTGCTGGAAACTTTTGTGAAACCAATTACGCATTTAACTTGTTGAAAAGTTGCTTATTTATGGCATTGTGCGAGAAATGTTGCATACTTTTGTGCTGCTGCGGCATCGTCGCAGCCTTCTTACACAATTATTGCTGCGTCTCGTACCGTACTTCCAAAAGAGCAAAGCACTCATTCAATATGTCTTGTGTACTTTCAACTTTTCTTCAACAAAAGCGCCAGCAAAAGATGACATTGCAACTTTTTGCTAAGCACACACATTGCCAGAAAGTAAGAGGGAGAGAGAGAGAGAGACCGAGGCGCCCATATCAAATTGAGTTCAATTTGAAATGGCATCCAGTAAATTGACAGGTTTTTAGCAACTGCAAATTGCGACTTAGGCAGCCAATTTCCAGAGGAGGATGACTCCGTCTATTCACCGCGTGGTGAGTTGCTGCTCCACTCCGCAGACAGCTGTCATTATTATTTGCACAAAATTCCATTCCATTTCACAGGCAGTGACGATGCCTCTTTTGTTGCTACTTTGGCCGCATTCGGTGCTTGACGTGCCTAGGAAGTCATATACCTAGGGAAAGCAACTGCCTCCTGCTCAGCTGCTGCATTGGCCTCCTGCACGGAGTTTGTCGTCTGTCTTTTGTCTTTGGTCGTTTGTCGCTTGCCACGTCTGCACTTTTCCACAATTTTGACATTCATTGCTGTGGCACAAACATTTCTAATGACATTTGGCAGCGGCCGTCGTCATAGTTGCTGCGTAATGGCGGCACACGTGTGCCTTCTGCTGGGGGCTGCCTGCCGCCCGGTCAAGCTCTTACCTAGCTACGTACCGACCAGCCTACTCGTAACTTATAGTTCAGAGCGGTTGGCGTCAGAGCGTAACCGATGCTTTGCAGTTTAGTTGACGGTATTTTTGCTAAATGCGCGCGTTTAATGTCGTCAACTGTGGCAGCAGCAGCAGCAGCAAGTTTTTAATTGGTTGTTGTGCTGTACTGTCGTACGTACCCTGACTGGATGTGCTGGACGCCTGCCTAATCAGTGGCGACATGACAAGCTGAGTATGTCAAAAGCAGCAATTGCGACGATAGTCATTTCTGAATTCAAACTTGTAAATGACACTTTAGCTTGTTAATTCCGAGTGTTGTTGCTGGTGTTGTTGTGACTGTGTTTGCTGCTCGTAATGGTGTGAAATTGTTCTAGAAGAAATGTGTCTCATCACTCTGTTGAGTGTGGGGATAGTCTGCGTTACTGTCAACATTGAAGAAGTGCTTTAATTGGGAGCCTCCAGTTTTTGTGCCATGTCAAGTAGAGGCTCGCAACTAAAAAGTTGTATTCACAGTCGTATTTATGTGACAGTAGTGGCAGTCGAAGTATCGAGCACCAACTTCTGCATGCCAGAAGTTCTTTATATGCCAATTATGATCAATTTGAGTGCTTGAAGGAAAAATATTAAAATTAGGGAAGTGATGAAAAAGGATACTAGAATTCACCTGTGTAACAACTAAGTACTTTATATGTGGGTAAAGTTTAGAGGGCTTCCAGTACTGGTTACGAACACCTTCGACTTCCAGGATGTGTTCGAAGAATTCAACTAGAACCATGTATAGGACACCATGGCTTGCTTAACCCAGGTTGTTTTTAAAATTGGAATGCAATTTAAAAAAGTTAACTCTGGTATTCCATAGATAATTATCACTACATTATCCAATGTACTAGTGAACTATTCTTTTCCAGTCTTCACGTCCTAAACAGGATTCTACATTTTTCCCCAATGAAGTCCACTGACATTATTGACTTATTATAAACAAAGGAGTGTCAAAGGAGAAAAAGGACCTCATTATTGAGGCATCATTAATGCCTAATATCTGAAAAATAGTATCATGATTGAGAAATGAGGAATGTCTACTAGAAAAACACCAGCAAACTTCCTCATGAATTGGATCACAGATATTTGATCCTTGCTAAATAAAGATAGCAACACTATTACCTTCAAATACATTGGCATACAATATGAGGAGATTAGATTAGATTAGATATATTTAAGAGTGTTATACACCGCGACCTGAAAGGTCTATTGTGATGTTATGCTATTTATTTGAAAGATGAGGATAGTCTCATCTACAGATCTTCTGTCAGATTAATTTCCGACAGGAATTCATATATTTTGGAGGAATCAAGTTCAGGGATCCTGCTCAAATGTAAGATATATTCTCTATAACACCTGAGTCTATTGTGTGCCAATGGTTCGCAGTCTGTGATCAGGCGCAGTATGATTTCGTCACTTTCTCCACAGAATCGGCAGATGGCATCTAAAGATATTCCCAACTTATTCATATGATAGTTGAGTCTACAATAGGAAGAGGTACTCTCCCTGAAAATGAACAGAAACCATCGCAAAATGTTGTGATTTTCTATTGCTTTGTAAGGACTTATTGAGATACCCTCGTAAAATAGTTCCGGCTACAAATCTCTATTGATAAGAACTCTACCACCCTCTCTACCGATCTGTATCCATACACAACAATAGTGAGCAGGACAGTGCTGACCTACTAACTTAGAGTACAATGAACACTTTTTTTATTTATGTCATAATTCAAAACAACATCGCTCTGCAGTGTACGAGTTATGTGCATGACTCCTCCTAAGTTTGTCCCATTTTTCCGCATTAAGACTCACAAAAATCTCCATTAAAATGTCCCCCAAATAACTTGGAAGCGACCTTAATTTCAGCATCTGCCATTCAAGCACTCGCTCTCCTGACCTCTCCCTTACACTCCGTACGTGCGGGGAAACTTTTCAGGCTGAAATAGAACGCCTAATTAGGACATTTTATGCAAATCTAAACAAATCAAACACAAACACAGGCAAAGCGCACTTGCAGAAGCTGACAGCACTGACAACATGACTTGTTTGCTGTAATTAACAGAATATGGAACGATTAATGTACCAGAAACGGCACACGAACGGACTGGACTGCAGACAGCCAAAGGAATGGCTTCGGAAGCAACACCAACAACAGCAGTAGAAGCAGCAGCATCAACATCAGCAAAAGCATCAAAGTGCAGGAGTCAACATGGCTACTGAATGGTGTCCTCGTTTTAATTTAAGCGGCATTTACACTTCACACACACCCATGCACACACACACATATAAACAAATGCCCACGAACACACATAAACGCGGACACTGTGAAATTGCCCATTTCGCCCATGGGAACGTGGCAACTAATGCTGAAGATAGCGGATTGAAACGAGCGAGTGTCCAACTTTGGCATTCATATACGCTCTGTGGATGTGAGTATGTAAAACTTTATGCAATAATAGCCACTTTCTGGCTCTGCCTCTTGGCCTGGACTGGGTTGATCTCGGCTTGGTAGCTGCATTTGAAAATTGTCATCAACTGACTAACTGACAGACTGACTGCCTATGGTGATGCTGTTGCTGTTGTTGTTGTTGTTGTTGTTGTTGTTGTTGCTGGTGCTGCTTCTGCTGCTGTGGCACATAAATCTCCTTCATACTTCGAGGTTGCTACGTTTAGTGCGTTGAGTGAGCCGTGCTGAGCGGAGCGGAGCTGGTAAGCAACACTTTGTTGTAAGTTTCCCCGTAACGGATGTGCTCCTGTCAGCGTTGCAACTGCGCGCCATTTATGACCATTCCGAATGAAGGCTGTTAAATTTTATGAAATCGCTTTTTTCGCTTTTATCTGCGAGTGTGGCTGTGTATGGGTTGGTGTATCTGTGGGTATGAGTATGTGTAAGTGTATTGGTATGCATCAGTGTGTGTGTGTGTGTGTGTGTGTGGCAAAATGGCACGCAATTGTTTTGCGTTTTACGGGAGTAGGCGTACTTGTTTCTTATGGCTTTGTGTGTGGGGATTTGTGGAAAGGTTTTGCTTTGACATGATTCATTTTGTAATTTAAAACTGCATTGCGAAAGTTTTGCATGAGAAATTAGCATGTCAGGGGCGCATACAACCGCTCTGAAGTTGAAATATTATTGAAAAATATACGCAAAGGATGTGGTGACTGCGTGCAGTTAGAATATTGAAGGAATTGAATAAATGGGCTGACATTACAGAGCCTAAACGATTGGAGTTATGTTGAAGAATGGCAGACAATCTGTGGGCAGCAAAGTTAAACGGTTGGTGGCAGAAGAGGCGGCGGTCGAGTTGCGAGAGTAGCAAGTTCGAGTGGAAATAAATAACATTACTTACGTGCCCATGAATACGAACGTGGCATTTTGTATACAGAATAGTTCTGTAGACTGAGGAAATGGGTCACTTTAATTTCTGAAATTTAGTAAGTAACTGTTTTAAGCGCTGAACTGAATCAAGCCAAGTGCGGACATTTAGGAGTAACGTGATAGAATTGTTCAGTATTCAGTTGTGCAACAGAGTCATTCAGTTGTGCATCAGAGTCATTCAGTTGTGCATCAGAGTCATTCAGTTGTGCATCAGAGTCATTCAGAGACCATCCAGTCTAAGATGTCTTTCTCAACGCAGATGTTATCTGCATTGTAAAGTATATAAGAATGTTCTATATAGAGGACATGATTTAAATGAATATTGACAACAGAAGTGGAACAATCATCTGCATCATGACCATATTAAACCTTGTGAAGCGAGGGAAGAAATCTGATCTGTGTTGTTATTAAGGCAGTATCGCCATGAGTTCCAATCTATGTACTTGTAAATAGCAAAAAATAAGATCGTTCATTAACTTTTTAGTGGTAGAACAGATATATGGGAATGTAGGTAGGTAGGTAGGGCAGCCGCATCACCAATAACCAGTGATGCCACTTAGACCACCAGTTGGGTCCGTTGTGAGCCGCGGATGCGAGGCATGGCTACGCTTCCCCCTCCAGATTGAACGAACCTTAGCCTTTTACAAAGCGAAAATGGTTGTTGACACCTGACTGACATAGACCATCCATACTTGTTAAGAAGTGGGATCCTAGCAAAATCTCTCTATTTCTGGCAAAAGCTGGACATGTACAGAAGAGATGCTGGATCGTTTCCAGCTCCTCTTCGTTCCTGCAGCTGCGACAGAAATCATGCGTAT
Source organism: Clusia tigrina (assembly GCA_920105625.2). Lineage (NCBI taxonomy): Eukaryota > Metazoa > Arthropoda > Insecta > Diptera > Clusiidae > Clusia > Clusia tigrina. The sequence continues at coordinate 215,825,626 of OV050031.1, forward strand.
GAACACCCATTATTCTACCATGATTTCCTATTAGACAATGTCCCGTGAGGGCTCCTATTAAAGTCCTAATTTGTAGTCTATTGAGTCTAATGATATTCCTAGATAGGCGCAGATTTAGCCTCGGCCATGCTTGCCCGGCGATTTCACAGGTAGTGGCACAGATCTACCTTTGATTGATATATGGGGAACTAATATATATGGGAAATGATTGAAGTAATTGACCCACTTGGACTAATGTTATTCACAGAGCGAGTATGCTTAATTCGGCTAATATTGTAGACATCAGTAAGAGCACCACTAGATGTTGTCTCTATAAACACTATTCCCTTTCGTCATATGCCATCGGCCCAGTAACTATTTAATTGGAGATGTCTACTATACTTCACTGTCCGTACATGCCCACTGCATTTGCTTTACAGAGCAGTGCTACTTGCTTTAAACACGGATCTGTCAATCCTTAGGGTACCAGATAGCACAACGTTGCTTGTTCTCCACCTTAATCGCTTAGCTCGTATATCGCTCAATATATCTTCCTATAATATGTTTTCTCCCTTTTTTGTTTGCTTTAGATCACATCCTCCTAAGCCCCACAATTTTTTAGTTGATATTTCCTCAGTCTCCCCCTTTCTTGTTTTGTTTTTCACATGAGCATCTTTTCGTTTCCCATTTACTTAGGACAAAACGAGAAGAAGACATCTCCGGCACTTCGTTCCTTTAATCATTTGCCCCATTTCGCACCTTATGCAGAACTGCTGCAAGGGCGCAATCAGAACGGAAATCCAATTGCATTGGTGGCACTCGTGCACCTCGTAATTTCCAGCAACCCGAAATTTAGTTGTTAAAGTCAGCGTGCAACATTAATGGTGCACATAAATTGTCTGTTGCCACAACATGCCGCACGACGACAACAACAGCAGCAGCAGCAACACAGACTATGCGCACACGCTGCAACTACGACTGCGACTGCAACTGTTGTTGGCAGTAATAAATTTCGCTGGTGCGACATTTGGGCATTTTATTTGCAACAAACAATTTCGCATTGCATTGCAATGTCATGTTGCAAATGTGGCGGTGCGCACATTTAACACGCATGCTGCACAAATGCAGCACGGAGCATGGGCAGATGGGACGAGGACATGAGGGCAACAAAACTGCTGCCAGTGTTTTGCTGCGCTGTTCAGCTCTGCTAACTAAATCCCACAAATGAGAGCAAATAGAAAATTTATTTATTACAAAATGCAGAACAACGCCTTCGGCGGGCATGTTACGTCGGAGAGTTGAGTAAGTTTGTTGCTGGTGTTGTTGTTGTTGTTTGTGGTCTTGTTGCATTTACTTCATATTCATTTGTGGCCCCGCAGTTGTTCTGCGGTACACGCAAAGTGCGTGTACTTTGCCGCAACTAATCCCCCCAAACATTTCTTGGCAAATAATTTCATTGATCGTGAAATGTGTTGCCGATACGCATGCCAGAGCAGCTTAGACGCAACAACACGAACCACACTGGCAAGACGACTAGCAACAACAACCAGCAACAACCAGCAACAGCAACAACAACACTCAAATGCAGTTTTAATTATTCGCAAATAGACAACTTAACCACGTCAAAGTGCACTTCGGATGATAATCAGCGCTAATGCAATCGGGCAGCACTGATTGCAGCATGCATTTTGGTCGCTCGCTGCACATTTGCGAGAATCACATCATGCTCACACACACAGCAGCCACACTTCCTTGGTTCTACTAATGTGAACGCACGTTTATACACACACACACATGGATTCAGCACGCATACTCATGCACCCTGCGACAAAATGGCAAATTAGCCAACTCATGCATAGCTAATGCCATTTTGATGCCTAATGCTGTGTGCCTGTCATTCAAGCATTACCCAAACAACGACAAATTCCGCCCGCTGACGCTCCACTACGTTGTCGTTGTCGTTGTTGGTGTCGTTACCGTTCCCGTTACCGCTGCCGTTGCCGCTGCCGTTGCCGTGCCCGCTTATTTGCATAGTTTAAAGCTTTGACCTGTGGAGCTGCCAGCTGCCATCTGCGTCTGCGTAGAAGTGTAAAGCGGCGGCTTCGTGCTCGTGTGTGTGTCCGCTATTGCCAGCGAAATCTGATCTAATTATTTGCAAATACATAAGCCGCAAATACTGGCAGCCAATGCAGCATACAGCATATTATATTAGCATTAGTATTAGTATAAGTCTAAGAGCATGTGAGTGTATATGTGTGTGAGCTTGTGTGGATGTGTGTGAGCTTGTGTGTGTGAGTTTGTGTGTCCTTGCTTGTGTTGGTGTGTATGTGACTGTCCGTAACTGGTTAATTAATTTAAGTTCTAATATGCACTCCGAGTACAACTGCAGCTGTTGCCTTGTCATCGGCCTTCGCAAGCATATCAGCTTTCATAATTACGGGTACATCCTGGCTCCTTCGTGCCGCTTCAGCGACATTGACAGTGCAGCAGTTAGCATGCTATGCCTGAGTGGAACTTAAGCTGAAGGGATTTGCTTGTCTGAAGTTAATACTCACATGGCACAGTTGTACAGGAAGTGACTAAATCAAGTTGATGGCTTTTGCAGGGCCAGTGAAATAATCCCCAAATGCAGTTCACAAGAATAAGAAATGGAAAAATACCATAAATTTGGCAATAAATATGAAATAATGCCCAAATGAAGATAATCAGAAGTGGAAAATGCCTAAAAATATGAACGAATACCCAAATGAAGGTAACGAGAAATGAAAAATGCCTACACAAATATGAAATAATGCCCAAGTGATGATAATAAGTAATGAAAAATGCCTAAAAAATATGAAATAATGTCCCAATGAAGATAATGAGAAATGGAAAAATACCCTAAATTTGGCAATAAGTATGAAATAATGCCCAAATGAAGAGAGTGAGAAATGAAAAATGCCTACAAAATATGAAATAATGCCCAAGTGATGATAATAACTAATAAAAAATGCCTAAAAATATGAAAAAATGCCCCAATGAATATAATGAAAAATGCCTAAAAAATATGAAATAATGCCCAAATGAAGAGAATGAGAAATGAAAAATGACTAAAAAATATGAAATAATGCCCCAATGAAGAGAATGAGAAATGAAAAAATGCCTAAAAATATGAAATAATGCCCCAATGAAGAGAATGAGAAATGAAAAAATGCCTAAAAATATGAAATCAATACCCAAATGAAGATAATGAGAAATGAAAAATTTTCCAAAAAATAGGAAATAATGCCCCAATGAAGATAATAAGAAATGAAAAATGTCTAATGAATATGAAATAATACCCAAATACGCGTATGTGGAAAATGTTATGTTGAACGTAATTTTTTCTAATTAATTTTTTGTTAATTTTAAATTTTATTCAGTAATTTAATCAGGAATTTCATAATTTTTTTCTTAATCTCATTTGAAATGAATTGGCGCCCAAAATTGGCTGATCTGAAATATTCCACAATTACTTTGTATTTCTAAGGTATTTAATTCTCTTCAAAATTATTGCGTTTTTTAATTCTTTTTTCAGTTTACGCCATTTTTCATCCTTATAATGAAATAAGGCCCAAAAGTAGAACACTGAAAAATAGATAAATTTATTTTTTACATATTTTGTGTATTTTTGGCTTCTTTATCATTTTCTTTGTTGATTATTTCATTAGCTTGTAAATTGAGCATTTTTTTATTATTTGCTCTACCATGATCTTAACGATATCTACCCCTAACAATAATGCTCTCTCCTCCACCAAAATTTGCCAATTCGACCTATATCATCTGCTCTCGCATTGTCAATATAACACCTTCTTCCATGGTCGCTTCCATGGTTAAACTTCTTAAATTTTTAGATTATTTCACATCAACGATTGTCCACATCATGTTCGCTACCATTATCAAACTCATGTCATCTGATGGCACTATAATCTGAATATAATCTGTTCTGCAAACTATCATTAGATCTACCATTGGCAATATGATCTTCTTTTCCATTTTAAATATCATCTTATCCATCATTGTCAACCTCATGTTTTCGGACATTATGAATGTCATCTCATCTAGTACTAAAATATCAACATAATCTTCTATACCAATATATACATATCAACTGTTCCCCTTTATCAGCTTCTCTACCATTGACAATATGATTTCCTTTTCAATATCATTTCTTCTCGATCAATGTCAATTCCCCTTAAATTTTGAACATTGTCGCAGCATTTGTTATCAAAATCATAACTTCTACCATTATCAATATCATCTGCCAATATATTCATATCAAGATTTTCCTAACATCATCTTCTCTACCAACTCTCATTTGATATACAGTTGTCAATATGAGCTCCTTTTCCATTTTCAATATCATCTTATCAACCACTCTCATCATTATGTTCTGGACTATTATCATTATCATCTTCTCTACCAATAAATCCATATCAACCCTTTGCTTATATGATCGTCTCTACCATTGATAATATGATCTCCTTTTCAATATCATCTCTATTCGATCGTCAATGCCATCATCCCTTGAATTTTCAACATTATCGCATCATCTATTATCAAAATCATGTCTTCTACCATTATCAATATCATCTGCCAATATATTCATATCAAGATTTTCCTAACATCATCTTCTCTACCAACTCTCATTTGATCTATAGTTATCAATATGAGTTCATTTTCCATTTTCAATATGATCTCAATAACCATTGTCCACAATGTGTTGTTCTCGACGAATTTCAAGGTCATCTTGTCTACTAATCAATTATCAACATCATCGTCTCTACAAATATATCCATAATAACTCTTTCCCTTTATCATCTTCCTTACTATTACCAAAATGATCTCTTTTTCCATTTTCAACATCATCTATTAGATTATCAATGCTTCCCTTGAATTGTTCATATTATCGCATCATCATCATCATCGACATTATGTTTTCTACCATTATCAATGCTATCTGCGAATATATGCAAATCAAGTCTTTCCTAATATCACCTGATCTATATACCATCAATATCGAAGTCTTCTGTCGGCTGCCTTATTTTCAACAATTACTCCGATGAGTAACTTTAACTGCTCCAGATATTATCCTACAGTGATTGAATGGATTGAATGATTATAACAGAATAAGAGAGGTTTCATTTCCATCTTAATACATCTCTTGAAAGATGTTCAATATTATACTTCTATCCTGAGAGTGTTTGGTTTTCTGTCTCCCCAATCTTTCACTATTTTCCCCTTTGAAATCGTGGTTCATCTCTGAATTATTTTAAGGTGTACTAATCAAATGAAGTCTTATTTCATGTCCTTCTTGAGAATTACTTTATTTTGTTCAAATCCTGCCACGGGCTTGGTCTCCAAAATGCTTCTTTCTAAATATTTTTCTCTTCGAGTCGAAAGCCTCTGTAACTAGAACTCAATCCTCAAACACTTTGCACTCATAATTAATTATGATTTAAGATATAATAATAATAATATTTTATTTTTTGCTAAAGTCAAACATGTTTTGGGGAAGTTTAAATATTGATTTACCAACCTTAATCTACCCTACTTAATTACCAATTACTCTGAAAGCCGTAAGAAGGATCATTGAACTATCACAAGTGCTGCGATTTTCCGTAAACATCAGACAGCTTCCACAGAATCTTCTTTCTCAACCACAAATCCCGTATATTCTGCAACAAAGCTAATCATTTATACCCAGAACACAACTGGAGTGTCCTGGTGGTGCAGCCACCGTCTGGCTTTTTGTACTTTTATGCGCTGGCACCACCGACGCGGCTTGCCAAGAGGTAAGCACACACAGGTTCCTTTATGATTGGCAATGCGTTTTAGAACTATCTGTGCGATGATATGGGTTTGTGTGGCAAAGGTGCTTGCATCTCCCTCATACGGACAACCGCATTTCGTCTGACCCGTGAATCCTTTCGTTCATTTCACTTTTTACGGTTTGAGCGGAGCACGTGTTTGCTGGATAGTTAGTTCTAGTTTGGTTTAATTACAACTTCTACACTGCACTGGCCTGGCATGTGTTTGCTCTCTGCCACTAATGTGCCTATTATGGCAGCATATGCCCAAAAGTCCAACACTATTAAGCAGACTCGCCTTAATTCGCACACAAAAATGAAAAGTTTGCAAAAAAATTGGGGAACAAAATCACACAAAGAACTGAGAGCGAAATGAAACAGCAACAAATTCACCCGACATACTTTTAGTTTTAATGTTGCTCCATATGCTCCAAATTGTTTTCAACTCATGTGGCGTGGCGTGGCGTGTGGCTTTACGCTGGCTGTCTAAAAATGAAACCATTGCCCTTTTTTGCAGTTGAGCTCTTCCATGCATCATGCACTGGGCTGCCCCTCCACTCCATCCAGCTTAATTAACTGCTTATGACTTCATGTAGGAGCCAGCGAGCCCCACCAGAGACAGGATGCTCATTTAAATATTTAATGAAGTGGTTTTTTGTGGGTGCCTGAACTGCCCTCCCCAGCCTTGCGGCGAGCAGAAACATGTGTAGTTGAGTGCTGTGTGTGTGTGTGCAACAATGTTGCATGCTGCTCGCTTGCTTGGTTGCCTGCTAATAGAGGCATGATAATTGCGTAGAGTGTAACTGTGTGTAGCGGTACGACTACATTGGTGAATTCGCATTCAGTTTCGTTCTGGCTGATGTTACTGACCCAGTTAACTGGCTTAATGAGGGAAATTTTCAATTGGCTCATGTCAAATGGCAGCAAACATGCTAATTTTCAGTTTCCTTCGCTTATTGTAAGCCAAAACCCCACTCAGCAACTTTCACTTTTCCCAAGCAGATGCATTTAACCCCACTATCTGCAGGAACTTAAACCACCACCAAGAAATATGATTAACTTAACCATGCTTCATACACGCACACATTCACACAGCCACACACATACATACCTACCGCCACATTGGCACAGTCGCTCTCCCACGTACGCACTTTGCGTAGCACCACAATTCCATGCCGGCTTTGTGCTTGATTACAATTTGCAGCGGGTTTCTCCGCACGTCTTTAATTAGAAAATAATTAACAAAACTCGTCCTTGTGTCCTGCTCTTCCCGTATTGCATTGGCATTGGTTGGTTGCCAACGGCGTGTGTCGCCGATTTAGAAGTGCTTCTCGCCGTTCTAGTCATTCGGTGTCCTCCTCTCTGAAGGGACACACGCTGCCACTCAGCATTCATGACACATGCCACAACATGGCAACACGCATGACAGCAGCAATGAAGCAGCCACCAACTCCTTGCAATACTCCGTGTCAGAGTCGGCTGCATCTCGACCCCGCACACATGGCTTTTGAGGTTGAATTTGATCTTTTTAGCGCTTATAGCACCAATCCATGCATTCATGGCCTTTCAGACAACCATTTACGCCATTGTGTACGCAAGGCTGTGCTTCCTTTGTAGCCGACGGCAGCGTTGTTGTGTTGTGTCTCATGGTGCGTGTGGCAATTTGCATGATGATTTGGTCTAGCTGCTGTGGTGAGGTGTGGTGAGGTGCGGTGCTGTGCGGCTGGCAGTATAATTTCTGGCTTTGTTGAATCATTTGATTGTAGCTGGATTATTTTCACTCCTACATGTTTGCTTCAACGCATCATGTTGTCATTTACTTCGCATGTTGCAGTTGTGCTTTGCTTTCCTTTGCCTTTGCTGCATTGTGCTTTGTTGTGTTGCTATGATGCCTTGTGTCTGCTGCCTGGCGTCGACGCCTTGTGTTTGTGTCTGAATGTCAGCGAAAGACATGTTGTGGTTTTATTACGCCCACATTTCACTTACTTTAAGATATGACAACACAAAATACGTGCACAACAATTCCCTATATTGCAGTTGAGGTATCACTCTCTCTCACTCTCTGTCTGTCTAACAGAGTCTCTGGGACTAGGCGAGGAGGAAGGAAGTTGCTTACTAAATTGCTAGGTTATACGAAATGAATCTTCTTTGCTGCCTTAGGGTTAAATTTATGGTTTCAATGCTGTTGAGTTGATTCGTTGCCAGTAGGAGGAGTGGTTTACTTTACAATCGTGTCTCATAAACTAGGGAATACGATCGCTGCGATTACAATAATCCAATCCTTTTTGATAAACTCAAACGCAATGGATCGGATCGGATCGGATCGGATTTTAAAAGTTTATGTTGAGTGTATTTGATACGACTTGGGAGCGAATTGTGTGCGTGGTGATATAGTTATAAATTATTCATTTTTCGTGAAGGAGGTGCTTTTTTATTCCTAAAATGAGAACCTATTTTATTAGCCTGCTAGTTTGAAAATGCTCTTAATTAGTTTTTGGATTTAGTTCCTGAAAAAAAACCTTTTTTTTCTGTACAGAAAAAAATCGTTGCATACTTTTAGTGTCAATTGTTTCTCCGTTTGCCAGGGGATTGCGCAGTACCGCGAAGCAACTTTAAATTGAACGTAAAAACGGTAAATATTCGTGGCACAAACAGTTTGTACTGGAAAAAGTATTGATATTTCTTGGGGTATATTAACCCCGCGCCTTGCCTTGACACAGTTTAAGAACCGTTTGTTGAAAAGTCTTCTATGGGTAATATCTTGAGTTCTAAGTACTGTATCACTGCCGCAACTCTTAGTTTATTTATCAGCATAAACCAGTACTTTAAGTATCCAGAAATAATTCCTTAGACTTTAGTTCACATGCTATAAGATCACGCTACGATAAGGCAATCAATTCACATACCCCATTCTTGTGAACATCTTTGTATCGAATGTTCATTCGAATAACATAAGAGTCCCTGTCCTTTTTAGCAGATAGCGCCATCCTCAATTGGACACAAGTAATCACGTATCTTTGTATAACACACATGTTGATCAACTTCAGAAGAATCTCTTTCCATTTAAGGCAATTAGCACCATAACCGTAGTTGTTAAACAAAAAATTAGTGTCAGCACTGATCTTATTATTTCCAATAATAAGATACTCATTCTGCAAGTTCTGTTGTTCTCTGGGTCTGCATATTGTAGGCAATCTCATTTTCATTATTAAATCATTTCATATAATTATTCAATCATATCATTATTATATTAAAGATTTTGTATGCTTTCTTTCTTGGATTAGAGGCAGTGGTTCCAGACAGTTCCACATAAATTAGTCTGCTAATCCAAAATACAGTTTTATCCCCACAAACCTTACTAATTGCGTGTCAGCTCCCCGTCTGATCAGTCTACTCTCAAATATATTCTGAGCAACTCTTTACAGTGTAATGTCAAGATACTCGTATTAGTCCTTAGAGAAGTTGATCATTTCACCAGACAATTTCGATGTAACCTTTCCATATCCAATAATCGCTTTAGTAGATTTCTCATAATAACTAAAGCCATTTAAGTTTATCGGATTACCATAATTCTGGCTTGAATGGTTGCTTTTATCATTGATAGTGGACCAATCTGTTTATCATCAATGATTCCTTGAGTATTTTATGCCATATTGCTGAAACATTATTAGAGATATCGAAAGCGGACAGATCTGTTTATCATCATCCTTTGGAGCTTTTACCATATTACTGAAAGATTATTAGGGATATCGATAGCGGACAGATCTGTTTATCATCAATGATTCCTCGAATATTTTAGACCATATTAGCGAAGAACTATTAAAGATATCGATGAGGGACACCATAGACACAAACATTGGGTTAGCGCACCAAGCCTAAGGGTATCAAAGAGTCTGCTAGGGACATACCACCTAAAAAAATCCGAATCACTCATCTCTATCTAAGAATAATCTTAGGATGATGACAGGCCTACTCACAGGACACTGTAAACTGAACTCACATATGTTGAGAATGGGGGTCATCTCGGAAGGCTCCTGCAGATTCTGTAGGGAGGAAGAGGAGACGTCTTTGCATGTGTTAACAGAATGTCCGGCTTTCATGCACACCCGCAGGAAATACTTGGGATTCTTCCAGCGCTCTGCCAGTGATGTGAAAGCTCTGGAACCAAAACTTGCCATCACGTTTCTCCAGAGGATAGGACTCAAAGATGTACTTTGAACCCCTGATGGGGGGGGGGGGGTTCAATAGATCGAAAGGTCGGGATACTTTAAATCCCCAACACACAATAATAGCGAAGAACTATTAAAGATATCTATATCAGACATATCCAGCAAAGTCACTGATATAATAGAAGTAATGTTCTCGATTATTGAGTACGCCACAACTTCTCTAGTTAGACTATGACGATCTGGTTGGCCTTAAGTCACACATGTACCTACTACTCCTTACTGGTACCACCACATAGTACACAGCTTCTATGGGCACATGTGACAATTCAATATGGAAGCTGGCAATTCTTCTATTCTTGAGCTGCAAGTTATTCTTGAAGTTTATTGGCACTTCTTCTAAGATTTTTTCCCAATTTTTTCTGATGTTCCCGCACAATTCTAATTTACTTTTCTCACTGGACAACCAAATTTACCAGTCCTTCACCAAGCTTCTTCTGCTTCACCGCCCAGTAAGGACCTTCCCAGTTGCTAGCAAAAAATTTCGTGCATTTCTCATTTACAGCAGATGCAATCAATCTAAAACTAGCATACGTAAGCATTTCTTGGTATTTTCCCCCCTATACATACGAGTATCTCTCACTCTCCCTGCAACCTTTTCTATTTTTTCGATTATCTTCTAGTTTTTTTTTGGTATTTTTTTGAAATTAGCAAAACTAGTTCCCGCAATTGCAATTAAGAAACCAATTTCAGCAAGGAAATTCGCAAATTTGTAAAGAAGATAATTACCACTTTGAGGAATGTGTGCGTTTGTATGCGAAATCGCTCAAAGAAAAGGGTTGTGCAGGAGCAACAAATGCACAAAGGCTGCATACGCCACACACATCCTGAGAGACTCACACACACTCATTCACATACACACAATACACACACACACACACAGCCATAGAAACTTAACCACGCATGATAGTAAATTCCAAACGCAGTCTGCTCGGTCGGGTGAAAATTACGCGCCGCTCACTGATTGAAGTGTAGTATGAGAATGTGTATGTGGATTCCCGTGTGTGTGTGTACGTGAGTGCGTGTGTGTTTCCTCGCGTGTGTTAGTGTCCTCCTGTCTGTAGTGTGTGTGCCTCAGTGTAACTGGAAGTGTGACTGAGCGTGAGTACCATTGCGGCAGTAAAATGAAGTGTTTCTAATTGGAAAAGCATGAAAATGCAGGAAAATTGCAATTGAATGCGTTGAGTGGCATGCAACGCAATTAACCTACTCGCTTTCATTTCTAAACCACTTGCAGCGCAGGCAGCCAATACGCAGACACACTGTGTAGAGACACTTTTTTAGCCACAGCCATACACTCACACATGCATTAATGGATCCATCTAAATACCCTGCGAGAAATGGTACATAACCTTTCCAACGTCACTGTTCAGGAGTAAAGTTGTTAGCTTGTTAGCTGTGGAGCCTTCATTTCTATCATCCGCCACACTTCCTCTGGATTTGGAGATATGACCCAGAAGCGTGTACATGGAATTGTAAAAGAAGAAGAGTACATCAGAATTCTGTTGTTTTATTAAACCAAGACTGTCACCCAAGTCTTCAGGTTTGATTCTACCATAGAAGTAATACTCTGTTCAACCAACTTATATCAGCCCCTTCCTAGGAGCGTTATTAGATTGTTTTACAGAATAAGTTGTATTGAAAGGAGGAAAATATTAGCCAATAGGAACACAGTTAGTGTGACGTCATTTATACTACATGCGCAGAACATTTCAATTTTCTACGCGGGATGTCGTAATCTTTGTATCTATCATTCTTGGGATGGAGGGCTGTGAGTTCCTTTTCTATTTTCCAGATTTTAACTCCAATATTTTTGTGTGGAATTTTACTACAAAAGTCCACTTCTGCAGAAGGATTTGAACTGTTACTGAACTTCCTTCTCAAGGAGGAATATAATAAGTGATAGGCACATTTTACAGTGTACTGTGTACTTGCGTGGGAGCCCTCATTATATACTTCAGTGTAAAAGAAAATTATATTAATATCTTTTATGCTTTCTAAGTTATCGTCGTTTCTCTCTGGTTGGACAATGGACTGTATTTGCTCACCCAGAACAAAGCTTTCGAAGGAAGTTTTCGTTTTCTTAAGAGCATTTATGCTCAGATACAGGTTTATTTCGTTCAAGGTTGGATTTTCTCGTTTGGGTGGTAATGTTAAAACAAATTAAATATATTTTATATAGTTTCCAAGTTATCTTCGTTTCTCTCTGGTTCAATAGAGTGTAGATGCTTACCCAGCACAAAGCTTTCAAAAGGGGTTTCGTTGTCATAAGGGGATTTGTTCTCAGATACAGGTTTATTTTGTTCAAGGTTGGATTTTCTCATTTGGGTCAACGCCTGATATTCGAGGGGAATTGTTTTCTTCCCCTTTTCATACCATTTCAGGAAACAAGCCACAAAGAAAATGCAATTGAAGCCGGAGATTTTGTTTGCATACCCCATTATGGCATACCACATCTACACTCCACTCAATCTCCATTCCTGCCACTTCGAACAGAGTATCCATGCCTCCACATTTCCGATTGGGTCTCCCATCGTACCCATCTGCATATGTTTGCGTATGGATGTGTGTCATTCGGCAAAAGTTGGGCACACCGAAAAGAGTCAAACTAGCAAATGCAAAAGTCAGCGAACCAAATGCGCCCAGGATTCGATGTGGGACTGAGGCTTGCATTAGAATAGTTGAAGCTGCATTCGCACTTAGGGAGAACCAACGAAATGACGCTGGATTGAAACAAAACGCTTTCGAGCCTGTTCATACACACCTATGAGAGTTCAAATACCTCGTCTGCTCAGTCGGTGGCGGTCGGTAGGAGGCGGAAGGACGAGCATTTTGCCGGTGCTGTTTTTTGGCGACTTATGTGCTACTAATGAGCGCCGAAATGCTGCTAAGCTGCCTGCCTCCCTGCGTTCATACGCTCGCTCGCTTGCATGTCTAAAACGTGTAGGCATGAATGCTGCATGCTACATGCAGTGCATGGGGTACTCTGAAGCTAGCAGTAGTTGCCGCTTTGTGTACATTTGGTGCTCGTTTTGCGCTGATTCTGTGCAGTTTTCCTTTTTTTTGTAAATTTTCTTTTTATTTTTGCTTTAGTTAGAGTCCTCGCGCTTGTCACGTGTTCGGCTCTTAATTAAAAGCGTAGGTAACGAACAAGAATCGCGCCACGCCGTGCCATGCCGTGCCGTGCCACACCACGTCGTCGTCGTCGTCGTCGTTGCCGTCGTTGCCGTCGTCGTTGCTGTTGCCGTTGCCGTCGTTGTCGTCACTCTGTCATCATTCACAATCAGCGCAGTCTACTGACAAGTTGCCTTTTTATGATTCTCCGCGTTTTTTTCCAAGTTTTTTTATAGTTTTTATCTATGCAACTTGCCTTAGTTGCATCTTTGCGCCTTGCTCTACTGTAAAGTGCACAACGATGTCAAGTCCCGCGCGTAACTTTTTAGTGTTATTGGTGTTGTTGTTGCTGTTTCTGCAGCTGCTGCCACTGCTGCTGTTGCTACTCTCGGCGACAAAAACAAAAGCAATGAGGAAAAAATCTCATTTTGCAATTTAGCCGCTCACCCACTCATTCATTTAATTAACAGTCAACATGTTGGCGGAAGGCGGGCGGTTAAGCGGACCCAGCCTGGTTGGGTGGGTTCAGGCACTCGGGTCTTGCGGTGATGGTGTTGTTTCTCTTCCTGGTGTTTCCGTTTGAGTTGTTGTTCTTATTGTGTTTATTATTGTTGTTGCTGTGGTAGTTCTGTTCCTGCTGTTGTTGCTTTTGTTCATTTTCTGTCATGTGAAGACGAGTCTTCTTCTTTCACTTGCCGTGCCTTTTTTAGTTCCATTTTTTTCCACATATTTTTTCTCTCTCTCCTTTCAGTTTTTAATTATGAATTATAGTTTTAAGTTTGCATGTAAATGAGATAATTATACGCAACTGCCGCACACGATTGTGGGAGCTCTCTGCTCTGGCTCTGGTCTGTTCGTGGTCTGCTGTTTTCTGTTCTGCTCAGTTATGTTCTGTTCTGCAATCCCGCTGCAACTTTGTGTTTGTGGCAAAAAGATTTCTGTGAAGGCAGCAGCCACTGCAATGGAATTTTAATTCAGACGAATAATTTTGTCAAAAGAATCTTTTTGCATTCCCATTTCTTTTTTCATTAAATTGGAGTAATTGTTCCTCGCTCTTTGTCGTTGGAGCTGTGTGGAATAGCACCTGGGACAGCTCTCACCTTCTTGCGCGTAGTTACGATAAAAGGATTTCATTTTCTTTTTCGACTTCCGAGCATTTTTAATTTGAATTTCAAATTAATTATGAGACTTTTGAATAGTATTTGGTTCGGATGGCGGCGAGGCGTCTTTCGCATCAATTACGGTTGGGGAAGTGATTAAATCATTTTGTTTGTTCTCAAGCTACATTTTTGCTTGAGACATTCTCCCTTGTAATAGTGTTTGGTCCAATCAATGATAGAGATTTGAACAACTTACAAAGATCTGTGAATATAATGTATTTCAAATATAACATAATATTTTATACATTCCTTTCTTCTGCAAATTCTGTGATGTTTGCTGCTGCCCTTTTTTGTTTCTGGTCTCAAATTTGACTAGCTCGATGTGGTGTGTGTTTCAGTTATATATTCGTTCAACCTCTGTTTTGTAGTGATTTTATCTATACTTGCTTAGTTCTTCAGTTATGTTATACATATGTTTGTTCTACAACTTCTGCCCTGTCTATAGATGATCCTTTTTGGTCGCTTTTAAAAGTTTACTGTTTCGATATTGGGCTCAAGCTTGACTATTTCGACGTGATATTTCTGGGGAATATTCGTTCAACATCTTTTTTATAGTGATTCTATTGACTTCCTTTGTTCTTCAATATCCTTCTGAGTTATGTTATACATATGTTTGTTCTACAAATTCTGCCATGTCTGTAGATGATACTTTTTAGACGCTTTTAAAAGTTGACTGTTTCATTTACTGATCTCAAACTATTTCGATGTGGTGTTTTTGGTAAATATTCGTTCAACATCTTTTTTGTAGTGAATCTATTCACTTGTTGAGTTCTTGAATATCCATCTGAGTTATGTTGTACATATGTTTGTTCTACAAATTCTGCCATGTCTGTAGATGATCCTGTTTAGTCGAAAGTTGACTCTTTCTTTATTGGTCTCAAACTTGACTATTTTGATGTGAT
The DNA here is from genome assembly GCA_920105625.2 of Clusia tigrina. Lineage (NCBI taxonomy): Eukaryota > Metazoa > Arthropoda > Insecta > Diptera > Clusiidae > Clusia > Clusia tigrina. The sequence goes on from OV050031.1 coordinate 215,840,835, forward strand.
GTGTTTCTGGGAAATATTCGGTCAACATCTTTTTTGTAGTGAATCTATTCACTTGTTGAGTTCTTGAATATCCTTCTGAGTTATGTTATACATATGTTTGTTCTACAAATTCTGCCATGTCTGTAGATGGTCCTGTTTAGTCGAAAGTTGACTCTTTCTTTATTGGGCTCAAACTTGACTATTTTGATGTGATGTGTTTCTGGGAAATATTCGGTCAATATCTTTTTTGTAGTGAATCTATTCACTTGTTGAGTTCTTGAATATCCATCTGAGTTATGTTGTACATATGTTTGTTCTACAAATTCTGCGACGTTTGTTGCTGCCCGTTTTTGGCGGTTTAAAAATTTGATTGGACTATTTTCTGGGCTGAAACTTCACTATTTGGCTGTAATGCTTCATGTAAATATTCTTTCAACATCATTATTGACTTGCCGAGGATCCTGAATATCCATCTGAGCGGTTACACTAACCGTAGCTATACCCAGTGACTGAGCACTTAAAGCCGCCTCCCCCAGGAGTAACCTCAGTGGTTCTTGGTAATGTGATGGTGGCAAAGATATGATGGTGCCAAAGAAAAAGCATCGAGTAGAGTTGCAATGGTGAAGCTCAGGAACAATCAAAGGTTGACTTTCAGCAGATCGACTGAACTCGTAGAGGTATGTACTGTTTCTCGTAGTGATATTTGGGAGGCTTTGAGTGCATCAACTTCCTTAAACAGACACAGTGGGAAACCTTCAAGTAAGCATTAAGGCTGCAACTGACAAAAAATTTCTTCCAAGCTGATAAGCTATCAAATCTGCCCAAGCTATACACAAATCTCATGGAATTATTGAACCCTATTTCCAATATATGTTGTGAATGAGAATCCACTTTATATACTACTGTATACCGACTCAGAATATGTCATTCTAAGGAGAACAGCTAGCAGACGTCGGGTGTCAATGGGAAATCTGCAGACATTTTTAGATGCCGGAGTGTATAATAATGTTTTCTGACCACTTTGTTAACAGGATGAACACAAGTTAAGCTAGAAATAACAATAAGACTTAGCTAGAAACCTTAGATACGAACGTCAATTGGGCACCATTAACTCGCAGTGCAGGAATGTCCTCAAAGCATATTGCAATATGGGTAGGATTATCACTTTAGAGGATTTAGAGACAAATTACCTTCGACCAATATTGCCAAGGTCCTCATTAAGCCTACAGAATAGGTCCAATACATGTAGAAATATAAATTTGTATGTCATCTGCATATGAACCTTTCTATTGTCACAAACTGTGAACATATCATTGAAAACATGGATAATAGAAGAGGGCCAAGAACAGACTCCTCCGGTACAATCACATCTAGTATCTTGAATCGGTAGAAATGATCAGCGACTTTAACTCTATAAATTCAAACACCAAGTTTGTGCAGCTAACTTGATGGTCGAATGCAGGGAGTTAAAGTTGGTGATCATTTCTATCGATTCAAGATACTAAGGCCAAAGTATCTTGAATCGCGAGAAATGATCACAGAATTGAATTCCCTACATTCGACTACCAAGTTAGCTGCACATAAGGCCCACAGCACAGTCACTAAAACAAACATATGCTCTCAGCTTAGTCCACAGTAGGGACTGATTAACACTGTCAAAAGGCTTACAAAAGTCAAGAAACCACAACAATGTAAAACATTACTTATCATCTCAGTCCGAACTTCATCCAAAGCCTTGAACATAGCAGTGGGGTAACTACGACCAACTCTAAATTCAGAATGAAATGGAGATTGGAGATAGCTATTATCTAAGTACCTAGTAACTTCCTCTGACATAAGAGCTTCGCATACCAGTCACATACTAGACAATGTGCTAATTGGGGAAACTGATTAGACTCAGGAACAATTGTTGCAACCTTCCCAACGACTGATAATATGGTACTTTTTAGCAACAGGAGCAATTGTTGCAACCTTCCACAGACTGGTGAAGCAGCGATTGATAATATGGGACTTTTTAGTCACTGGAGCAATTGTTGCAACCTTCCACAGACTAGTGAAGCAGCGATTGATAATATGGAACTTTTTAGCAACAGGAGCAATTGTTGCAACCTTCCACAGACTAGGGAAGCATTTACTAGTGAAGCAGTGATTGATAATATGGGTAAATGGGCTGGATATGCAAGTCAATATAAGGTTAACAAACCGAATAGATATTCCATCTTCTCCCAGAGCATTAGATCTAATCTTCAAGATGTACCTTACATCCTCATCTACATGTACAGCATTAAATCGAAAGGATTAAGGAAGATTAGTAGAGTGAAGTTAGTTACTTCTGGACATTATTCAGTCATTTATGGCTGCAAGAATATGCATTGAGGATATTTGGTTCCAGCGAGCAATCAAATACACCTCTATTGCAACGTTCAGCTTTCTCAAATTCTTCCAAATTACCTTCGCAGGTAGGTAGGTAGGTAAGGCGACCACCCGAAGGGCGCACTTAGGCCATCATTTACCCCTTGTGATTCCGCATGAAACATCAGGTGCCATCTCTTTCAAAGGTCCAGCCATTTGGAGCTTTTAATGAAGCAGTTCATGGAGGTAATCTTTTTACTTGAAATATCTCTCAAAGAGTCCAAAAAGTAGTCGCCTAGGAAAGTGCGCCTCCTTCTGTACAACGCTGGATACGTGCATAACAGGTGTACAATGGACACTTCTTCCTCCTCGTCCATGCAAGTCCTGCAAAAGTCGTTAGAGGATATCCCCAGCCTACACCCGTGAGTGCCCAGAGTACAGTGTCCCGTTAGGTCACGGGACCTATGCTGTGTCTATTTAGAACCAGTAGCTCCTTAGAGCGCTTGACATTTATCTTTGGTCGCGTTGGTCTAGCAAATTTTGGCTCCTTCAGAACAGCGCCTCCCCACTGTGCCTAAGGATATTGTATTTACTAAGAAGTTACATGTGGCAATAGGAATACCGAGATTCGATCTATCTGGTTCAATCGGTATGGTAGTACCCTCAAGGGCAAGGTCATTCGCTTTACAGTTCCCTGGAATATCTCTGTGGCCGGGAACCCATCACAGATGCAGAAGGGTCTACTTAACCATTTCATCTAAAGATTTGCGGCAGCTCTTGACGGCTTTTAAGGTGATAATATTCGAATCCAGGGAGCGCAAAGCTGCTTGTCTGTCAGATAGAATGCAAATATCAAATGTCCAGATATTTTCTTTCCTCCTTAGACAGTGCTGCCTCTATAGTCGCGACCTCTGCCTGAAAAACACTTCTGTGATCGGGCATCCTAAAGGACATGTTAATGTCCAAATCTTCTGAGAATACACCACCTCCCACCCTAATTTGTAGCTTGGATACATCTTTGTAGATGCGAATCCCTTTTAAATGAGGGGGGATGCCATTCTACCATTCGTCCCTGGAGGTGAATGGAGATCCCGGACCTGCCATTGAAGGCATAAATTGGTGTGATGTAATCAAAAGAGTCAGAAATACCCTCGAAACGTCTTAAGATAGACCCATTACCTACGTTCCTGGCAATCCACTGTTGCGTACCTTTCAGCCTTATAGCTGAGTATGCAGCCATTTTTTTCGCCAAAAATCCGGACACGCAGCAGATTGATTATAACGTCCAAAGCTGTCGTTGGAGTCGTTCTAATAGCACCACTTATGAATACTTCTGCCGTTCTTTGTACCTTTGTTAGCAGCCTGTTGTAAGTGGCGGCCCCATAAAAAAGTACTGTTTGTACCACAGCTTTGTATATCCAATAGGCTACCTTAGGCTGTAACGCCCATTTTTTGCCTATGACTCTTTTGCAAGAGTACAGAGCTACCTGAGCCTTCCTAATACGCTCGCTTATATTGAGCTTCCTGTTCAGCATTATATCTAGGATCATGCCCAGATATTTAGCCTCCTCGACAAGATTAATATATGCACCCATTAGTTTTGGAGCTATAAATTGAGCAATGTTATACTTCTTAGTGAAGAGCACCAGCTTAGCCTTGGTCGGATTAACCCCCAATCCACAGTTTGTGGTCTATTTAGAGATAATGTTCAACATGTGATGCATCAAGTCTCTCAAAGTAGATATTTATTTTCCCGAGATACTAATAGCAACATCATTCGCATCCGCTACCACCTTGCACCCTTCCCTCTCCAGTCAAACGAGCAGCTCATTTACTGCAAGATGCTAGAGTAATTACCTTCGTAGATACCGACAAATTTAGGTTAGATCGGTAATCTCGTATCTAAGCCTCTCTTAGACTAGACACAGCCGCATTGCAGCCTACCTTGAGCATATTCTAGTTATATTGTAGGAAATTAATTTATTTCTTTCCTATGAACAAAATTTGTTCTTTAGTTTAATAAACAAAATATTCATTTCAAATACGTGTTTAAATTAAACTTTTTACTTGTATTTGCAATTTTTTGTTTCTTTTGTTTATATTCAAAATATTTTTCATTTCATATCCAATATTTTTTCAAAATATTTTTTAAGCATTAATAACGTTTTTTTGTTATTGTTGTATATTTACATGTAAACAGAAATAAAATTAATATTTGCCAATGCTTGAAAAAGTTTTACTCCAGCTTAAACCGATCCAATTGGATTTAAACACAGTTGATCTGAACACCACACAAAAGCCACTCATAAACCGCCTGCAAACGAATTTGCACCAAGAGTCGCCCGCCCGCCTGCCCCGATTCCTGCAAATTCGTGCCGAAATGCCGGCAAAAACTGTTTTAAACCATATTTAAAGTTACGGAATGTGTGCGCTCTCTCATATTTTAGCTTAAAAATTTTAACAAAGCAATTTTGCATAATCGTAATCCTTTTAGCAAACAATTTCATTACACATCCTTTTGCAATATACAATTCGATATATAAAAAAAAGAATATGTGAGGAGAAACGGGAAAAAATCCGGCACATTTGCACATATCGCCAGCGAGCAGCCAGCCAAGCGTCAGTAATGGCCGCATGAAATCCTTGCTCCTACTCCACTCCTTGGCCACAGTATTTGGGGGCCACATTTTTTGTGCAGTACTCGGGTGCGAGTTGCGAGGGGCCGGGACCGGGACAGAACGCACATAAGAGAAATATTTTATGTTTTATGCAAAATAAAATTACCCAGAAAAAGCGCAAAAGAGTTCAATGCCAAAAATATGTAAACATATTTTGTGGCCAACATCGGGACAGGATGTGCAGGAGGTGTTGGCAGTGGAGGCGTTGCTGGCTCAAGCTGAGGCGCTGCTTTGTTGAATTGGCTGCGGCTGGCAGTGTTCTACACGTACGGACGTGTTCGTAGAGGAAAAAGTGTTCGCATTGCAGACACGTTGTAAAAAATGTTTGTAAAAATTTCCGAAATGTTTGCTGTGGCGGCATTAAACAACAAAAAAGAGGAGCAAATGAACACTGAACAACAACAACAACAACAACAACAACAACAACAAAATGAAAAAATTGCAGCAATATTTGTTTTGGGGATATGGACGTTTGGTCCTTGTGATATTGAAAATTTCATAACGATTTTGATGGGCGCACACACACAAAAGCAGCGCGCACAACAACATCGTGCGGCTTTATTTGCCTCCTATGCTATGGTATCCTTTTGGCCAGGACCCTTTATGAGAGTATAAATATGTATATTTTTTGGATTTTTCTTTATTGTAAAGCAAACAAATTACATTAAAATGCCGAAACGCTGTGATTTCGCTTTGAAGCTTTTGTGCCTAATGGGGGGCCAGTGGTGGGCAGTGGCCTCTCCCTATTGTGCTACTGTGTGGTCACTGTGTGTGCAGCTGTGGTAGAAGGGCGCGCCTCTGTTAATGAGCACTCTCACCGCATTCGCTTGTGTTGCAGCCCATTGTTACCTGTCAATTATGTACGGCTTTGTAGTTGGCCCTACTCAATGTGTGGTGAGGTGCAACAGCGATAGCGGCAGCAGTAGTAGCAGCGATAGCGGCAGCAGTAATCGCAGCCGCAGCAGCATCAGTAGTCGTAGCCGTAGCGGCAGAAGTACTCGCAGCTGTAGCAGCATCAGTAGTCGCAGCCGTAGCAGCAGCAGTAGTCGTAGCCGTAGCAGCAGTAGTAGTGGCAGCGATAGCAACATCAGTAGTCGCAGCCGTAGCAGTTTCAGTAGTCGCAGCCGTAGCAGCATCAGTAGTCGCAGCCGTAGCAGCATCAGTAGTCGCAACCGTAGCAGCATCAGTAGTCGCAACCGTAGCAGCTTTAATAGTCGCAGCCGTAGCAGCATCAGTAGTCGCAGCCGTAGCAGCATCAGTTGTCGCAGCCATACCAGCATCAGTAGTCGCAACCGTAGCAGCATCAGTAGTCGCAACCGTAGCAGCTTTAATAGTCGCAGCCGTAGCAGCATCAGTAGCCGCCGCCGCCTCCTCTTCTTTCCTAGCTTAATGGGCGGCTCATAACATTTTGACGTGCGCTCGTCATACCTTGACCAACTTGACGGATCTGTGCCGAGCTTGGGTGGTCTACGCGTCTCCCTGTTTAAGTTGTTATTTACTACCGGTGCGGCTGCCGGGTGTGCTCTGGCAACGGAGGACGGACCACCTTCAGTTACTCTCGTGTCTTTATTATTGCTTTTGTATCTTCTCTTGTACTCGTACCTTCTTCGGAGTTCACGCAATCATTTAACTGAAGATGCATGCAAATAATCCGTAATGATGTATTCTCATAATTTGCGCGCAACCTCAATAGCCACGGCACGTCATTACTTACATGACTGGAGGTGCTGCCGGGCATGGACGTACAGACTCGCAGCAAGTGCAGCTGCAACTGCAACTGTTGCTTTGGCTGCTGCTATTGCTTTATGGCCAACAACTGTTGGCAATCGAATGTGGACTTTAATACGAGAATCATTTGTCATGGCTTTAATTGTGTCAGGCAACTTGTGTGTTGTGCCACTCTCCAAGTGGTGGTTGCTGTTATTGTTGGGTATGTAAAAACTGTGAGGAGAGAGAGGGGAGAAAAAAGTAACTCTGCCCACCGGCAAGAAAATCCACTGTCACAGCGACTGCACATAATGGCAGCCGCTTAAACACAATTTCGTCCTGTTGACTGCTGCTGCTGCTGGCGGCGCATATGTGTGGTGGTGTCCTCGGTACATGTGTGTGTGTTTGTGGTCATAAATAACCATGGTATGCAGTGCGGTAATTATGCTTTTTCATGCAGAGTTTCTCGCTTGTTTCTGTAGGCGCGTCGTGCGGCTTAAATTGTATTAAGTTGTTTTATTTTGCATGCAAGCAAGTGTGCTCGCACGTTAAATTCATTTTTCTGTATGTCGCTGTGGTTTAATCGCCGGGATTTATGTCCTTAATGATGACAGATATGCGCTCATTTGTTTTTATGGCATTCAATAATGATTTGGTTCGATATGCGTGAAGTCTGCCCGTGTTCTCGTATGTGTTGTTGGCATTGCCGCAGTGCTGCTGCTGTCATTCCGTTGGAGTAATTTGCGAATTTAATCGCTAGGAGAAGAATGATGACACATGTCTGAGTTGCATATTTCCACCTGTTTTCCTGTCGCTTTTAAAGCTGTTTAAAAATTGTACACACTCAAAGGTGGAAGGGAAGGAGATAAAAGGCGGATCGTGTATTTCACGGAACACTGTGCCAATGCGTTATTTATTTTTTAATTTTTATTATGAAATCGGTGATTTATCAAGCTCTCATTCGGAGGTGTACAATATTAAGAAAGCCACAACCACAATAAATGGTGAACTCATTCAGAAAGGAGGCAAAGACATACATTGCAGAATGCCATCGTATGAAATGTGTTGTTAAATCACAAATATTGTGGCTTTTATGGACAGTTGTATAGTTAGACAGAGATATAGCGATGATAGAGAGATGATCAACGACATAAATGGATATTTAGAAGCAAGGGTGGATTCCTCTCCAACACTGGTTTAATGGTCTTGATACCTTTGGGAGCTAAGTGAGTCTATCTGAATGTGCCTAAGAGGGAAATGGAAAAAAAATTCCCAAAAAGTTTGCTCCTTTGCGGTGTTTCATTGTTCATACTATTGAGACAATTAATTGAATTTTTTGAGGATAAACGAGGTAACCGTCAAGGATATCTGTATTTTATCAGACAGCTAAGCTTCTCTAAGGACTTTCGATGCATTCCAAATAACATCGAGGGGTGTCTTAGACTGTCGCCGATCTGTTAATGAGAAGGCTAAACAATTCCATATCTATTTATGCTGGATACAACGTCATAGGGATATACCAGGGAACTGCAAGACTGATGCAACTTGCGACAGACGGCACTAGCATGCCAAATGTTAGTAGGCATAAGGGTACACCTCTCGCGACGTGTAAGCTTCTCATAAGAGAGACACTGATTAACTCTACCAATCAAAGGTGGATCTGTGCCACTAACTGTGAAATAGCCAGACAAAGATGGCCGAGACTAAATCTGCGTCTATCTAGGAATGTCATTAGACTGAATAGACAAATTAGGACTTTAATAGGAGCTCTCACGGAACATTGTCTAATTGGAATTTATGCAAGAAGAATAGGAGTTTATACGCATGATTACTGTCGCAGCTGCAGGAACGAGGAGGAGCTGGAAACGATCCAGCATCTATTCTGTACGTGTCCAGCATCTCTTCTGTACATGTCCAGGATCTCTTCTGTATATGTCCAGCATGTCTTCTGTACATGTCCAGCATCTCTTCTGTATATGTCCAGCATGTCTTCTGTACATGTCCAGCATCTCTTCTGTACATGTCCAGGATCTCTTCTGTATATGTCCAGCATCTCTTCTGTACGTGTCCAGCATCTCTTCTGTACATGTCCAGCATCTCTTCTGTACATGTCCAGCTTCACTTCTGTGCATGTCCAGCTTTTGCTAGAAATAGGGAACGTTTACTAGGATCCCACTTCGTAACAAGATATATAGATAATCTATACCAGTCAGGTGTTAACTACCTTCTTCGCTTTATAAAGGGCTCAGGTTGGTTCAATCTGCAGGGGGAAGCATAGCCATGCCTTGCATCCGCGGCTCACAACTGACCCAACTGGTGGTCGAAGTGGCTTCACTATTTTCCTGGTGATGCGGTTGCCCAACCTACCTATCTACCTACCAGGTTTTTAAACATATCAGTGAATAGTTTCCCCAACATTGGTTGACGTATAGAAGAAACTGCATAAACTAGAATCGTGTAAAATATTCAAGATTAAAGTTGAATGATGTGTTAGGGCAAGATATGGAAAGTATATCCAGTCTATTTCGATCATGAAGGTTTGTTATAGCCCCAGGAGTGCTGCTCTTATAGTTATGGGGATAGTCGCAGTGTGATCTTTAGAACTAGTTTGCTATTGCTTATATACATATACAAAAGCCTGAGGTCCTTGAACAAAACTCCGACCTTTAGAACTATTTTACTATTGCTTATTTACACATACAAAAGCATAAGGTCCTTTGACAAAACGCCGACTTTTAGAACTATTTTGCTATTGTTTCAAAGACATGGGGTCCTTTAACAAATTCTCTGGATTGCTCAAAGACATACTTAACCGGAATATAGATACTTCATATTAGCCATCTCTATAACAAGAACTGCTCCCCATATGCCAATGAATATCCAATCACACCAAATTGCTGATAAGAGCAACTCGAAAATGCCATTAACCTTTTTCTTATCCCAATTGCGTTGTGATTACCTCTGATTCCCCTAAGACATTTTCGCCAAGAATGAATTAAATCGCCAACTGTCCCCGCTGCAGTCGTACAATTATGCAAAAATTTCCGCCAATTTAATGTTGATTAATGACTTCGCGCTTGCCACTTTGACAATTTGCCCGCTGCAGACCGCCCCAGCTACAGTGATCCCGCTAAGTACTTTTTCTGCTGCCTCGCCGCGCACAGTAAATCCTTTGTTCATTTGTCTTCGGCGTGTTGGCAGGAGCATTTCTTTTGCCATTTTAATTTAATATGCAATTCAACTCATTACTCTTGTTCACTGTGACATTTAAGCTGCTGTTTGCGTTTTGCCTCCACCCCACCATTCCCATGCCCGCATTCCTTGCTTTGCGTGGTGTCTGGCTGCGTTTCGCTTTTTTGCGGCAATTATTGTTTAATGATAATGAGTTACTGATCATGCCATGCGAATGGCAAATCAATAAAATTAATTATTGTAATACGATGAGCACTTAACCAGAAAATATGTGTATCCTTTCGTTTGAGTGCGTGGCTCGGTTACGAGTGGCGTTGCGTTACGTTTAATTCATTTAAAATGCGTTGCGTTGCTGCTCCTCCGCTTGCCGCATGCGAGCGAGCGAGCCGCGTAATTTGTTATTCGTAATCACGCGCACTTAATTGTCCCCAATTGGCATTGGTTACCACCGTTGGCATTAAACAAACGCCCATCTGGGTGGGTGCGGGGCCGCAACCACCCCTTTGAGCCCGTTCGCGTGTACGCCAGGAAGCAGACCAACAGCGGCCAATTAACGATTAATATCTTTTTATCTCTCTGTGTGCTGTGCGGGAGGAAGGGGGCGAGCAACTTTGTAAGCATGTTGCAGCACAATCGAACGTTACGTTGCCCAGGCAAGTGTCCTTTTTTGCTTTCTCATTGAGGCTGTATAAGTGAGTTAGTGTGTGTGTGTGTTTTAGTATATATATGTGTGTGTGTGTGTGTGTTTTAGTATTTGTGTGTGTGTGCGTGTGTTAGTATCTTTGTGTATGTGTATTAGTGTCTGTGGCTTCTCTGTGGGGTGGCTGCGAAGGACATCTCATATAAAACACATTATAAAGGATTAATTATTAAGCCATATTTGATATAATTTATTTGTTGTAATTTCATGCTGTAATTTTCTGTTGCTAAATCTGCTCCCATTATTTTTGTTGCTGTTGGTGTGTTCGAAAGTGGGTGTTAAGCTTCAAATTATAGCTGCAACGCTTAAGCGATGCTCAAGTTTTATGGGAGAATTTCCATAATGAAATGCATTGAGAGGCGAGGCATACCAAAATGAGGATTGTAATTTGTTAATTCTTTTATGGCTTCTTTCTTTACGCATAATTATTCATTATTCTATATATGAGCCTAGAGAAATTATATAGTTTAAAATGCTACTAATGTTTAATTAGTTCTGTAGTAATGATAGTTCTCCGTTGAACAGTCCAACAAGGACGACAAAGATGAAAATGGAAATGCAGCTTACACTCTGAGAACATCAACTGATATTATCAGTATTCCAAGTCCTCCTTTCAAGTACTTTTAAGGATAGTATTGAGGTGTGTAAAACAATCCATCCATGAATCGGTAGTTTCAATACAAATGAATGAGTCCATGAAATGATATATTAAAGGATCCGTTTAGTTGCTTTTGTTTGAATGCTGCTAAGAAGTAAATACAGTTTGTCTATGTTTGAAGTTGTTGCTTTCAGATCCAAAGCAGATAAAGTGAAAGATCATGAGTGGAATATTATGATTGGAATATTAGGATTGGAATACTACGACTGATATATTACGATTGGAATGTTATGATTGGAATACTATTATTGGAACGATGGGAATAGTATGATTCGAATATTACGGCTGGAAATCTACGATTGGAATATTAGCATTGAAATGTTATGATTGGAATATTACGATTGGAATACTATGATTGGAATATTATGATTGGAATACTATGATTCGAATATTATGGCTATAGTGCTACGATTGGAATATTACGATTGGAATACTATGATTCGAATATTATGGCTATAATGCTACGATTGGAATATTACGATTGGAATACAATGATTGGAATATTACGATAGGATTACTCTGACTTTAATATTATGGCTATGATGAAACGATTGGAATATTAGTATTGGAATTTTATGATTGGAATATTACGATGGGAATACTATGATTGGAATATTACGATTGGAATACTATGATTCGAATATTATGGCTATAATGTTATGATTGGAATATTACGATTGGAATAATATGATTCGAATATTATGGCTATAGTGCTACGATTGGAATATTACGATTGGAATACTATGATTGAAATATTACTATTGGCATATTACGATAGGATTACTATGATTCGAATATTATGGCTATGATGAAACGATTGGAATATTAGTATTGGAATGTTATGATTGGAATATTACGATTGGAATACTATGATTGGAATATTAGGATTGGAATACTATGATTCGAATATTATGGCTATAATGCTACGATTGGAATATTACGATTGGAATACAATGATTGGAATATTACGATAGGATTACTCTAACTCTAATATTATGGCTATGATGAAACGATTGGAATATTAGTATTGGAATGTTATGATTGGAATATTACGATGGGAATACTATGATTGGAATATTACGATTGGAATACTATGATTCGAATATTATGGCTATAATGCTACGATTGGAATATTACGATTGGAATATTATGATTGGAATATTACGATAGGGTTACTATGACTCTAATATTATGGCTATAATGCTACGATTGGAATATTACGATTGGAATACTATGAATGGATTATTACGGCTGTAAGGCTACGATTGAAATATAAGGATTGGAATGTTACAATTGGAATATTACGATTGGAATACTATGATTGGAATATTACGATTGGAATACTATGATTGGAATATTACGATGGGAATACTAAGATTCGAATATTATGGCTATAATGATACGATTGGAATATTACGATTGGAATACTACGATTCGAATATTATGGCTATAATGCTACGATTGGAATATTACGATTGGAATATTATGATTGGAATATTACGATAGGGTTACTATGACTCTAATATTATGGCTATAATGCTACGATTGGAATATTACGATTGGAATACTATGAATGGATTATTACGGCTGTAAGGCTACGATTGAAATATTAGGATTGGAATGTTACGATTGGAATATTACGATTGGAATACTATGATTGGAATATTACGATTGGAATACTATGATTGGAATATTATGATTGGAATACTATGATTCGAATATTATGGCTATAGTGCTACGATTGGAATATTACGATTGGAATACTATGATTGGAATATTACTATTGGCATATTACGATAGGATTACTATGATTCGAATATTATGGCTATGATGAAACGATTGGAATATTAGTATTGGAATGTTATGATTGGAATATTAGTATTGAAATGTTATGATTGGAATATTACGATTGGAATACTATTATGCGAATAAAAACTCTTCATTGTACCACTCAAGAGAAATTAAACCGAACATGCTTCAATGTTCTGCTTTCAGCTCGGTACGATCAAAGAACACTTTATTCTACCACTCATGATACATCAAACAGAACTCTTCTTTAACCTCAGTTCTCATTTCCATGTATTCGTACAAGTCCTCGAGTTTTTAACTTAAAGAGAAAAACGGAATAAATGCAAAGGATTGTCGGATCAACTACACTAAGATTGACTCAGATTGGCGCTATCCGTCATTTCTTTTCCTCAGTACATTTCAGAACTAGATCAGTAAATTATCGGTTCATTCACTTTCCATTGAGCCTTTGATGTGATTTACGTCACTGATACGTTCAATGAAACTGCATCATTTGGGCAGTGAAACGTTCTACCACCTTAGGAATTATGGATTTATTCATTGAAACCACAGCTTCTATGGGCTTTTTCCAGCATTCCACCTCTGTAGCTGCTGCGGAGAAAATGTGTTAAGCTTGTTAAGCCAATCTTCCTGAACTCTTCCATTATATTATGACTCACTGTTTTTTATTGTGCCTCTTTCTACATTCCTCAGGAAGAAAAACATGAAAACAATTTTTATAGCCTCACTGAATTGAGTTAAAAGGGCGTCTAAAGGCTGCGTGAGTGTTTCCTCGTAAAATTTGTTTAATTTCGAATAAAACTAAAAACAAATAATAAAAAAAAAACAATTTATATGTAAAATACCCGGCGATAAAAAACATGAAATCCGTTTTTATGTCAAATGGCTTAATAAATGCTCAGCGCGTTGCAGTGGTGCCATAAATCAAAGACGCAGGCGCACACGTCCCAACAAACACTTTCAGAGAGAGAGAGAGAAAGAGAGGGAGAAAGAGAGAGAGCGGGACAATTGCCAGTCATAGATTTTAATTGTCATTTGCATGACAGCTCGTAAACGTCACATAAGCTGCGCCTAGGCTTGATGTTCGTAGAGCCAGGCAACACTTCAGCACCTCCGACATGAGCACGTAAACGAATCCGGGGCGCGGGGCGACTGTAGTTTTCCTGTGTGTCGGATGGTGGAAAAAATCAGTCATTGCTCATGCGCGCTCACGAATTTCCAAAGAGTCACAAACTCCATGAATAATAAATACAAAACAAAAAGATTAACAACAATAACAACAATAAAGCCCGGCCAAGGAGGCAAGTGTGGAAAAGCCAATTAAGCGTTAACGGGACCCAGGCAAAGATGACAAAGGAAAAAATATTAAAGGCAAACAATAAGAATGGCAAAATTGATAAAAATAACATTGTGTGGGAAAGCGAATAAATACGAGTACGAAATTCCTGCCAGTTTAATTAATTTTTCAATTTGGCCGCAACTTAAAATATGCAGGCATGCATGCATCCAACCAAGCGGGTAAGCAAGTCAGCGAGAAACCGACGACCGACCAACCCGGCATCTCTGCGACAGGTGTTTGCGGGCTTCACTCCTGCAGTTGCGTGCAAAAATTGCATCCGCAATTAAGTCATCAACTGGCAATAATTGCAATAAAATTGCAAGGAGCATGCCCTGCCTTAAACAAACAAACACCACCGAGCATGGCGATGGCAATCAAGCGTGTATGCATGGCGAAAAGTTGCAAGTGACTCCCGCATGGCACCGCTCCGCGCATCTTCTGCCACAGTCGCTCAGTTCGGTTGCACTTAATTAAAAAGAAACAAACAGTGGCTGTGACTGGCAGGAGTGGTGGTGTTGCTGGTGTTGCTTTTGGGTTGTTTTTCTTTTTGCTTCTTGTTTTCTTGGGAAACTTGAATGGAATCGAGCGTATAAAAGCTGTAAAGAGCAACGCTCATGCAACATCAGTCAGAAGGCAGCCTAAGCGCATAACATGCGTATGCACACATACACAACATGCTCACACACACACTCCCTTATCCACTCTTCTGTATGTGTGCCTGTCAAAATATTGACGTCTTTACAAAACACCCTCTTCGTGTATATTTCAATCATGATCGATTTCATGCTGCGAGTTCTCCTCCTGTTGCTGTTATTCTTTCTGATTGCTTGATTGCCGACTGCTGGGTGCTACATGCTGCATGCAGCACATGATTATCACGAAACTTCCATCAAGTTTTTGCAGTTATAGTAGTTTCAATTTCCCAACGTTGGGGCTCATGGGGACGGGTGTTTACTTTAAATTTAGTGAGGAAATCTCTCACATGCTGAGGAAGTTGTTTGTAGTTTGTTCATATTTTTATTTTTGGCTGCATCATGCCTGAGAATGTTGCAAGACTCCGGTGTCAGATTTCGTAATGTCTTCAGCAGTATTTTGTACGAGCAATTTACACTTGTTTTTTTACCAGTTGCTGTGCATACACGCCAAGCAGGGATAGGCAAGTAAAGTGGAAAGCGGAGAGGGTTGTGAAGGATCAAAAATACATTTGTTGGTGTTGTTGTTCCCATGCGAAGCTATTTTAACTGCAGTGTAACTGTGGATTGGTTCTGGAATCGGCGATTTCGGGATATACACCTCTATTGAATATTATTATGAAGAGACAAGTAAAGTGGAAAGCAGAGAGGGTTGTAAAGGATTAAAAATACGTTTGTTGGTGTTGTTATCCTTCGAGAAGGATTCTTAAACCAGCCCCAAATTTTCAACATGGCCGGGTTATCCACATAGCATTGTGCTTAAAGACCAAATGTACTAATTTCCTTCCAGAATTTTTTATTAGATTTGCTGATGTTGCTGTAATTCTTGCTCCTCCCACTCCGATCTTTAACATTTTGTAGTGCCCATTTCTGGTTGCCAATTGAAAAGGATTACGAAACTATATAAAGAGGTTCATCTAAGATCAATCTGGAGACACCAACAAAGAAGAGTGTCACTTTGACGACTTCCTCTAGTGAGTAGTCTGGATCCACCCAGTTCCAAGCTAATGAATCTAATTGTTAATATGGAGCTGGTTGGTGTTTATAGAACTCTTGATTTCCAGATAATGACATATTTAAGTGTTTTGTAAGGTTGTCCTTCTGCCTCAATTGTGGCCACATCACATTTGAATAAAATTAAGTAACCGAAATTTATTCCGTGTTGTATACTGAAAGATGACTGGAACACTAGAATCCCGCTGGGAAGACTAGGAACATTCTTTCAGGCTGAGTTCTATACCATAGAGGCTGAGATCTATGCCATAGAGGCTGAGATCTAAGCCATAGAGGCTGAGATATATACCATAGAGGCTAAGATCTATGCCATAGAGGCTGAGATCTATTCCATAGAGGCTGAGATCTAAGCCATATAGGGATGTGTAACACCAAAATCCCGATAGGTAGACTAGGAACATTCTTTCAGGCTGAGATGTATTCCATAGAGGCTGAGATCTATGCCATAGAGACTGAGTTCTATACCATAGAGGCTGAGATCTATGCCATATAGGGATGTGTAACACCAAAATCCCGATAGGTAGACTAGGAACATTCTTTCAGGCTGAGATCTATGCCATATAGGGATGTGCTAGGCAATGTTAAGGAAGGAAAATGTCTGGTGCACATCTATACCTTCTATCCGATAGTCAGGGGGCCTTAAAGGCGTTGCAGGCCTTTATGATCATATCAAAACTGGTCAAGGATTTCCCAAACCTTTTACATGAATTGGAACATCACGATATATTAGAATAGCATTGGATCCCAGGGCATGAAGGACATCTAGGCAAAGAACACGCCGATCAACTAGCCAAAAAAAGAGCAATGAGTGCTCTAACAGGTCCTCAACCATTCTGTGGACTACCAAAAAGACAAATCCAAGAATTCATGACGAAATAGGTAGATCGGAAATTCGTTGGGCAATGGTCTAGTAATTTAGGAGAATATCCAAAAGATTTCTGTTCGTAGACAGAGGAGTATCTAAAAATCTCTTTATGTTAAACAGAGAGGACTTCCGAATCCTCACCTTATCCTGAAGGGTCACTGTACACTCGGGTATCATCTCAATATTGGGAAATTTCTCCATGGATATCTGCAGATTATGTCACTAAAGACCGGAAACCTCTGTGCCCATTCTATATGAATGTCCTGCAGTCTATATAATAATGTATTTTTTTGTTGTTTTTGTTGTTTTTGTTGTTTTTCTTCCCAACAATAATTTGTTTTATGCAAATATGTTTACTTTTCTACTGATTCTGTTGTAATTACTACTGCTGATCTGCTCCTGCAATCTTTTTGGCTGCCCATTTCTGGTCATAAATTAAAAACTAATATGAAAAAAATCGCAGTTATTTGCAATGTTGCACAAATCTCTCGAAAAGGGTAATTAAAATTCATGGATTGGTTTTTAAATGCATTCATTGTGCTTTTGCGCCAATTGATTGCGAGTGTAGTCGACAATAAATGCGCACACGTACTGATGAATATGATTTGAGTGGCCAGGCCCGGCCGGGTTAATTATGAAACACAATACCAATCAAAGCGAAAAATCATTGCCAAATCTGACCAATTGACTGTGCATTAAACTGCGACGAGCTCACATCATGTGTGAAAAATGTGGAAAATTTTTTATTGTTCTGAAGCCAACGAAAAATACGAGTACACAGCGAGGTGCTTGGAGCGAGGTGCTTGGAGCGAGGTGTGAGGAACAAGGCACATAAGCATCAACATCAGCATCAACATGAACACAGCCGAGTACCCAGCCAAGTGGCCGAACATGAACAAAAACCAAAGTCCCCCAAATTGCAAAATTCCAAAAGAACACCAACAACAAAAACAACAACAACAACAGCAGCAACAACAACAACAACAACAACGAAAGCAGAATTATTATTTATGTTTTATTTTTTTGCCATCTATTAAAGATGATTATCGATTTTCGCTTAAGTTCGTTCCTAAACAAACAAAATAACCATGAATATTGCCAGAAAACGAGCTTAGTGCATGTGAGCGAGCATGTTGTGCACACACATATGCCCCCCTACAGCCAGCCAGCCGGGCTTTTATGATATGCATTAATTTCCATAATTTTTGACTCATTGCTCGGCGCTGCTCTGTTCTGTTCTGCTCCACACTCTATGCGCGCTTTCATAGTGGCATCAGCCAGCAGGCAGGAGGCAGCAGGCAGCGTTGAAGGGCTCTCCCTTAAGTGGCACAGCTGCAATGTATGAGCATTTTCCGCGCTGCAGGATAATCAGCAGTTAAATGTGTACCATTTGCATGAAAAACTCGTACTCATATTTAGGGATATTCTTGATGAGCATTTTTAATGTTTATTTTGGCGTACTTTTATGGGTATTCCGGAAATATGCACCCAGTGGATTTTGTGCAAGGAAGTGATAAATAGAATTCACATAAATAGAATTCACATAAATAGAATCTCAATCATATACTTATTGCCTGTTTGTGGTGGAGTTGTGCAAGGAGAATTAAAATGGGACTAAATAGTTTACAGTGCAAGACATTTTACAATCTTATTCTGGAGGAAGTCAGAGGGTCTTTGGTGAGTTCTAAGAAGGAGTTCTAGGAGCACGCAGAGAAATCAGTTCTAGTAGCACGCAGAGCCGACGCTCGAATAAAATGACTTATTATAAAATGATTTTCTGTGAAGAAAATGGTCTTTAACAAGCTTAAACCCAGCTATATTCATTGTTACCTTTCTGTGTATATGTTTATTCCAATCGAAATATTCTCATTGTAGGGTTACATAAAATCATTAAATTAATCTCTTCAGGTCTTCTTGCAGATCATGAGTCAGATAGGCTCACTTCTTCACTATACTGCTCACGGAAGTTATGTTCAAATCGACTGATATGCTCTATCTGATCAGTAGCTTGGCTTACTTTTTATGGTCACTTGCATTAGAACCAATGCTGATTGATAAATGTTAATTCTCGATCTATACCACACTCTATAATTTAACTAGAGATCATGCGTTCATTTCTACTGATCTCAGGATTATCGATTTAGTGATTTGCTTACCTGTAAACAGTAAATTTCTGTCGGTCATATAAAGCAAGTCTTTTATTATTATAGTTATCACATTAAGGGAGAAGAGATCTTGCACTCCGACCTTGTGAAGATCAAATTTGCCCACTGACTTTCACCCACAACACATTTTTTTGTTCAAAATACAAAAAAAACTTAAAGTAGGCGAGTCAGATTTTGATTTCGTTTGTTTCGTTCTTTTTGTATGAAACGAATTCTAAATCACGTAAAAATCTTAGTGGGTTAAATAGTGATTGAGAATCTTTCAGAGGGTGGAATAATAAACGTTTGGTGTGGAATAAACAACCTTCAAAGTCGAAATCAAGAATGCCAAGTTCGTTACGGGTTTCCAACATATTAAGCATAATCGACGACATACGTTCCTTATTCAACTTGGACTACATCAGCGACTACAGAATTAACTGACAGCAGAGGCATCATAAGGTCCATCAAACGGGCTACAATTTGCTTGAAAGTTCAAATAGTACAATTTGTCTTGAATCATCGGAGAAAATCCGAAACGTATTTCTATAGAATTTGTCAAGGACTCTTGGAAACCGCTGAGGATACCCCGGAAGAAAAAGAGTCTTTACAATCTTAGCGATCTGTTGTGCCCCCTTCATGGATTCAAAGTATTCCTCTGAGTCCAGTTTCCTCGATAAATGTTTGTATGAAGCTTATTTTGACGAGTCTTATGTCCTCATGCGATATTGAATGATTCTCAAGATCTATTCAGCCCCCTTCATGGAATCAGAGTATTTCTGTAAGGCCAGTTTTTTCAATACATTTTATTATTAAGCGTATTGTGTCATGTCTTATTTCCTCATTCGATATTAGTTGATTACCCAAATGCTTCTTTCGTTTCTGCATTAGTGCTGGGCATATTCCCAATACGTGTTTCGCGGTCTCATCTCCTTCCCTGCAAAGCCTGCAAGCCCCATTAGACTCAATTAGGTTAGGTGATAATTCAGCCCACATTGCTCTGTTAGAATTCCTGTAAGGATTCTTAGAATATTCTTATTAAATTCCACACCATCTTTGAAACGTTTTAGGTTATACGTCCCTAAGAGCGATTTTGTTTATGGTAGCCCCCGTAAATTTTCCCAATATACTCTTCTTTGTTTGTCTTCAACTTCTTGAATGAATGAGGAGCAGTTGCCCTTTCCTAACCCACAGAATATGGTTCCAGGCAAAGCAAGTCCTTTGATATTGTTAAGTTTTATATTATAAAGAACGGATCATTTAGTATTTAGGTGATAATAATTTTAGTTGCCTTTTATTGTATTAATATAAAAATATAATAATATTTTATTAGTATAAAAATAAAATATATTACTTAAATAGAAATTTTTTTTAAATAATAATTTAAATAATAATTTAAATAGAAATTTAATTTGTATTTTTCTTCTTCTCTTTCAGGTAAGCAATTTTCTCCAGAGTGTCCTCCATATTTGCAATATATTGAAGCTTGTAACATTCCGGTAACAATTTGAATAAAAAATGGCTTTAAATAAAGCTTTCAATAATAATAATAATTATTATTATTATACCTTGCACTATAATTAATTATGTCTTCAAGGCGTTGGAGCAACTACGGTCTTAGACTAGAAGATAAAAATATTTAGAAGGAATTACGCCCGGGGAGGATATGAACCCACGATTCCCCGAGAGTCAATTAATTATATTGCTTGTAATACCAATGTGTTTTATCTATATCTTTATCTATATCTTTATTTATATTTGTATCTATATATAATATATTATCTATCTATATCTATCTTAGTACCGTCTCTTCCACTTTAATGCTCTCTGCAAGAGCATGGCTCTGTGGCATATCCGATGGTTTTGGCATTTGTTAGTGACTGAAGTAACAGCAACCATTCAACATATTCTCTTATTATCTCATTATCATAGCAAATATGGTCCTGAATTGGATCCTTAACAAATCAGAATAATCTTTTTGTGAGGAAAGTAAGAAAGTAGAAAACTATCTCTATGTTCTATGAAGAAATACCTATAGAGTATGATGAAAAGCCCTATAGAGTATGATGAGAAGACCTGTGGAGTATGAAGAGAAGGCTATGGCGTATGAAGAGAAGACCTGTAGAGTAGTGTCTTAGTAATCTACAGAAGTAACCATAGTATTATCGGTGATTTAACAAGTTCAGTCAATTAGAAGATATCAACACTACAAAGCCGAGTCTCTGAAGTAGTTCAGAACTCCAAGAGAAAGTAAAGATATGAAGAATCTGTGAAATAAACCAAAATTTTTCTCGTGCTAAAACTTTATTGCCATTATTACATTATTATAATATTCTCACAATTATGTTCACTAAATGTTCAGTTTGTCTCGGAAGATTACAACGGTCTGATGGACTGACTGTTCCTTGGGTAGACCACCAGTCCTTATTAGTAGAAAATATCAAGGCTATTCTAACTTCTTGAACCATATCTTTATGAATAAGCCTTTGCGACCATAGAACTCAATTATATTCTAATGATTTTTTAAAGGACTCCCCATGTTCCTTTTGGTCGGTCCCGGTCTTTACTAGTGGAAAAGACAAGTAGTTCATAGATATTCTAACTTCTTGCACTTGAATAAGCCATTGCGTCCACTAAACTCAACTGTATTCTATTGCGTTTTTAAAGGGGAAGTCCTGCTCCTTCGGTCAGCTCCCGGTCCTTACTGGTGGAAAATAGTTAATGGCTATTCTAAGTTCTTGCTGCATTTATTTATGAATAAAGCGGCAATTGAACACTATACAACTATATTCTATTGACTTTTTAAAGGACTTCCCCTGTTCCTTTCGGTCGGCCAGCGGTATTTACTAGTGGTAAATAGCCATGGACCATTCTAACTTCTTGAACCATATCCTTATGAATAAGTTATTGCAACCATTGAACTGAACTAACTATATTATATTGATTTTTGAAAGGACTTTCCCCTGATTTTTTCTGCCGATGAAATTTTGAATTGCATTCGACAAAATGAACGCTTTGTTACTGAGTCCTACTTGAAATATGACATTGGTCTTTAGCGTTCTAAATTCTTTCTGAATGTGTTTTCTAGCTTGTACAGTATCCGGAATGGGTTTTCTAGCTTATACAGTATCCGGAATGGGTTTTCTAGCTTGTACAGTATTCAGACCGAATCCAGATTAAATACTGTGCCACAAAACTGGCTGGAAGAATGGTTTCATCCACTGATCCAGCTTTAAATACAAACTTGTAAAATCGCAACATTTTATATTACTCCATTCCTTCTAGAAGTCTAGTCTCACTTCCTGTATTATCCTTATTCTTTGTTGGTGAGATACAGATAAATCATGATAAGGTACAGATATATCATGATGAGGTACAGATATATCATGATGAGCTACAGATATATCATGATGAGCTACAGAACTATCATTTATGGTGATTTCCTTCATAACTTCTTTACCGAAGATCACGAAGCTTTGATCACGAATTTATTTTAATTTGCCTTCAAAAGAGACCCAGTGCCTCATACGGGAACTTTGTTGTCATACACATTTTGCATTGCTCAATGCCGATCAGTTTCCCAGACTCGTTTCTTATACCATTAATAAGAAAATCATTTCATAACTTAACTTTGAAAGATCGAATGCTGTGATCTTGAATTTATACACTCGTATTCAGCCGCTTCTTTAAACTGCCTACAAAAACGACCTCGTTCCTCATTTGCCCACTTTCACGTAGCATTCTCCTCTTCGAATTTGAGATTGTATCATGTAAACTAAGGCCCACACTTTAGCAGTTGGAATTGAAATTCCCGGAGAATGCTCGCTGCGTGGCCGTGTGCGCTTTCCTGTTATGAAACTCATATTTGGCCCGATAATCTGGCCACACCATCAGCTCAGCGCGCCTGACAGCTAAGCGAGCGCATTATAAATCTCGACCAAAATCGATAAGAACGCTGATAGGCAGACAGAAGACGTCTAATATGCATAAAGAAGGTGTGCGTGATTCTTACCGACTGCTAGTAAGTGACTGCATGTGTGTGTGAGTGAGTGTGAGTGTGTGTGAGTGTGAGTGTGTGTGTGTGTATTCATCCGCCTAAGCCCGGCAATATGCGAGCGTGCGACAGGCGCCTGCGTTGCATACAAAATGACATGAGCAGCGGCGAACGGTTGGGAAAGTGTGAGGTCCCATGGCCTCAAACTGATTTATGGTAAATTATGTGACAACTGAAAGCATTTTATGAGGTATTTAAAAATGCATTTCTTCGCTGTGCGCCTGCAGTTCGTGGAAGTGGGTGCAGGGGGCACACACGAAATAGTCTGCATGTGTAAATTGGAGAACATTAAAAATTAGTGAACCTGGTCCCAGCACAGACCGAACTGAGAGAGCGCAGCGGCCACGTTCCTGACAAGTTGCTAATGGCGCGGAGAGAAATTAACCGAAACAAAACTGACACCACAAAAAGTATCAAATTACAATTTAAATATTGAAAGTTTCCTTAATTAAATAAACAATGTTTTTTTGTTGTTTTTGGTATGTTATTTTATTGTTTTTTCCATTTCAAATTGTAAACTTAAATTTAAGCTGTCAATTGAGAATTTAAGAAGTATGAAAAGGCGAACTTTTGACCAAAACAAGCATGAGGCTGACTGGCAGTCTGTGAAACAGCGGGAGTTATGAATATCTTGCTTAGCTTTGAACACAGTTACGATTGTGGCAGCTTCCCTGTAGGAAAATTGAGGGGGACTTTATTCACAGTCATATATAATAGTGAAGAGGACATTTCCTTAGGTGTTTCCTTACAATTTGGGATTGAAACAAGGGGTGTACTAGAGTCCTTTCAAATTTTACATGGTTTTAAAGAAAGTATGCATTTTTCATAAGAAGAAAGTATGCATTCAATAAGAATAAATCACAAGAAACCATTCCCAAAAGTTTTTTCATAGTATGGTCCCGTAGTACAATACAAATTAGTACAATAGGTCCTTAAGGGCCTCGGTACTAGTACTCCCTGGAACAAATAATAACAATTGTGTGCTAGGATTACACCAAAAGTAATGAAAGCATGATTTATACTAGATAATTCCAGTGCTGGAAATGTTGGAATTGTGTTTCAAAGGATTTTGGAAATGTTGGAATTGTTTTTCAAAGCACTTTCTATGATCACTTTCGCTTCCTGCCAAACCAGATTCGGTAGAAATTCTACAACTCTAAGGAACAAACCTCTATAATCATGTTTGCATATATTTGTATGACCTCTCCTGGAGTTGCAATCAATTTCCAGCGTATTTCCCTTTCCAATTTAGTGCTTATAACTTCAAAAAGTAACGCTACGAAGTGCCAGGACAGGACTTTATGTCAACTGCTACAACATTATAATTTCTCCTTGTATTTCCTATACTTCTTGACCACTTCTAGACTTTTATCCTGCTTCCAACACAGTTTTTCTTGGATATTTGAATTGCAGAAAAAGTCAGTGTGGAAGATGCAAAAAGTCCAATTCATTTATCGAAATGTTGATATATTTCCAGTGAAGATCCTCTTTGATTTTTGGGATTATGAATAAGTCAGAAGCTGCCAGGATAAGTCTTCAAGAACACATGACTCAACATGTCCTTGTCATCGCTATATTTTCGCATTCTGTTATGGCCTTTTGATTAGTTGACATGTTTTATTAGCTGAACTTATGTTTCATTTATGAAAACGAGAAGAAATCTTAAGGAGAAATATAACGAACAATTTTCCAAAATTTCCATATTATCCATTAACATGGTATTATCAAGATAAATGATTATCAGATTTGTCTTCTGGGTATTCCGTGTAGCAACCAGTAAATTCGGCCACTTTTCTTGTGCTACCCACTTGTCTCCTGCTTGTACTTTGCGTTGTTTCTCTAGAAAGGTAGTAATCGCACGTGAAGTTCTGGAGAGGGAGAATACTTTTTCATTTTTTTATATTTATGTTTGTCGTGTTTTTGTAGGTTTTGTCTAATTTTGTTATGTCCTCAGACGTGATCTGATCTCTCATAGTGAACATAGTGATGTTTTTCCAACCCTAACAATCTCTTTGACATGCTTTGGAGTAGAGTACTGAAATATTTCTTCATTTTGGTTCAACAATCTTTACTCTCGCCTATTGGCTCTCATCCCAGCATATGAGGGATTTGTGCTGAAATATTTCTTCATTTTGGTTCAACATTCTTTACTCTCGCCTATTTGTTCTCATGCCTGCAAATGAAATATTTGTACTGAACTATTTCTTCATTTTGGTTCAACAATCTTTACTCTCGCCTATTTGGGCTCGTGTCAGCATATGATGGATATTTATAGGCTCCAATTTCGTGAACTCCGCGGAACATTCAATATAATGACTCTTATGATTTGAAGCCTCTGATATCCAATTCTTATTTCTGCAGACTCCCATCATACGTTTTATAAATAATTATAATACTACATGAAGAAAGACACCCACTCTCTCTTGCTTTGAGTACTTTCATCATGAGCTGATTCTCATATGCATTCAATTCTAGATTCCGTGGGAAGGGATCTTCCACTTACTCTCATATTCCAGTATCAACATTTTTGTCCATTTTACTCCCCTTTGGAATTACACTTACGCTCACAGTCCAGTATCAACAGTTTCCCAAGTGTATGTTAGATCCATGTTACTCCCTTTTGGAATTACTCTGCATAAATACACGTATCATCTCGGCCACCTCTCCTTCACTTTTCCTACTGGGCTAATACCGTGTAAAGCTGTTCATATCTGCAACTTCGCATCTGCATTTCTTTATCGCTCCACCCGAGAGTGTTTAAATTAACAAAGTTTTTAATTTAAGCCACTGACATGGTCCGCAGCGAATGACGCATTTTTCACTGTTCGCTGTTCGTGTGTAAATCACGCTCGCACGCATGCGCACGCATGCACGCAACTCAATTCGATCTGCTGCAGCCGCGTCCAGCATTTGTTTAAGCAATTTATGCGCTGTTCAAGCGGTGCGCAATAAATTTGTTACCGCTCTTTTTTTACACCTCTTTTAGTACCCGCGAGTATTGGAATTATGTATTGGAAGTATTGGATTTGTTTTGTGATTTTTCGTGTCCGCTAAAATTACGTTTACATACGCACCGAGCCGCTCGCTCACCTTTCTTTTCGCCTTACCTCAGCGGCGGATGCTGGCGGCTTAATTGATGAGCTGCGCCAGCGCACGACCGTGTATTCAGTGCATTCACACATTTCGCTGTTGTTTTATTTGTTTCTTTGTTCTGTGTTTTTGTTGTCTTGTTACGCTTTAATTCAATTGTTTTTGTGTATTTTTGTTGTTGTTGTTGGTAACGACGGTTGCTGGTCTCTTCTGTCTTTTGTAAGATTTCTGTTCATGCCGCTTACGATTAATGGGCTATTTAGGAAATTCGTTGTTGGATGTTGGGTAATACGGGTAATAAATATTATTTTAAATTGTAATTCAAACACACACTCACACACACATACACACACATACCCACACACACACACATACGGAGTTTTGCTTTAATCTCAATTTCAGTTCGATATTATCTTTCATGCCGGAAATATGCATCCTCAAGTGAGCTCTGTACTCGTTTGTGAGGGCTCATAAATGTTTAAGGTGTGAGGAGGACCCCCTCGGTTCTCTGGAAATAACACGGTTATGTCTGCCGGGAAGCTGGCTGCATGCTTGGTTCATTCTGAAGCTAAATAATACAGTTATGTGTGCCGGGAAGCTGTTTGGATGTTTGGTTCATTTTGAAACTAAATTGAACTTATGTCTGCCGGTAGGCTGTCTGCTTACTTGGTTCATTCTGCAGATTTATAAGTCTGGTTTCGTGGTGCCATTGGACACCAGCTTCTTTTAAATCAAATTTCTGGAGATATTCAAAAGATCTTATGTCAGATTGCGATGACATGAATTCATAGTTCACCCGCAGTTAACAAATACCGAGTGTGGTTGATAAGTACCCCTATTGACTGATATTAACTATGCAGATCCTTTGGTCTCTCACATATCAAATAGTGACTGTCAAAACTTCAGTGTCGTATATCGGAAAAATTTCTCTCAAGAGAGATATGATATCTATTCATTTTTGTGTTTATCATATCATATTGTGTTCATCATATGCTCCAACATATCCACATCCTCGCTATGTTTTTTATCATGATAAATTATAATGAGGCATGTCTTCTGGATATTATATATAGCAACCAGAAAATGTTGCCAATTTCTCTCTGCTTGTACTCTGTGTTGTATCTCTTCATTTTCGTTATTTTTGTTGGTTGTCGATAAAGTTCTGGGACATTAAAGAAATTGTACTTTGTCCTCAGTAGGTCTTAATGGAGCAATTCCATCGTTGATCATACTTCTTCTCTAAGAAGAAGCATGTTCGCACTCATCTATAGAGCAAATTTAAATTCTTCCACTTCTTATTCAGTTGAAAGGCTTCTTTTCAGCCTTAATGTTCATACTTGTTCTCTATATAGGAGTATACGAGTATTCTCACTCATCTATAGAACAGATTTTAATTATTCGCCTTCTTATTCAGTTTAAAGGCTTCCTTTCAGTCTTAATGTTCATACTTGTTCTCTATATAGGAGTATACGAGTATTCTCACTCATCTATAGAACAGATTTTAATTATTCGCCTTCTTATTCAGTGTAAAAAGGATTCTTTTCAGCCTTAATCTTCTTACTTGTTCTCTATATTGGAGTATCTTCTCACTCATCTATAGGACAGATTTTAATTCTTCGCTTTCTTATTCAGTGTAAAGGCTTCTTTTCAACCTGTAATGTAGTCTCTATTTGATAGCTGATAAAGTAATGCCCTAGATTATATTAAAAGGTGTATGCCGTTTACTGAATTATACATCTTCGATATACTCATGACAGCAAAGACAGCTGATATGTTCAAAAATGCTTTCTAATACATGGTTGATTGTAATACATCGACAGAATATTTGCTTCAAGCAACTTCATGTGTATGGTGAGGATCAAAACTTGTTGATCCTTGTGTTTTAAGACATGATAATTTCATCACTCTCAAGAGCTTATTTTCAACAGTTGTCTAAAGGATCTCTTTACTGTGAATATAAAGGAAAGAATTATATGACAGGTAACAATATTAGATCTGTGAAACTCTAACCACGAGTAGGATGACCCTGTATATATAAATTTTTGAGAAATGATGATAAATGAGAATACGGGCTCTCTTCGCTGAG